>JAWWEU010000040.1:7778673-7842943 GCA_035583155.1 Acropternis orthonyx
CGGCAAGCTGCTGCAAATGATTCATTGTTAGCAGTTCATGAGGGGGCCAGGTGGAACTCTTTTCTATGGGGCATGCAATCTCTTTCCAGGTTCCACGGTTGAAGAGGAGACAGAAGGTGATTCCTTTGAGGTGCACGGTTGGTAGATGAAAGAAAAATTCCAAGGTTTTAAACCCATAACATATACAAACCCCAGAATCTTTTGATGTCATACTCTTAATGCTGTTAAAACAGTCTGATTAATATGCAAACTTTGATATAGGCCCAATATAGAATGAGCCCAGAAAATAATATTTTCTAACCTCTAAGAGATAATTTTTTATTCAGAAACAGTTATGACAGGAAAAGCAACAACTTCTTTATTTAAAGATGGTGCTTAATGAAAGTTTAAATAACATATAGGGCTTATATATAGCCTCTGCAATAACAGAGGATTGATTTTGTAAATACCTGAGGTTTTGTCCACTGCCACATGCCTGTTTTCCTAATAAATCCATAGGTATCTATTTTCAAATAATTGTTTCTTTTCTATATAATACAATATACTTTAAGCATTGTTTATTTAATTTATGGTGTATCTCAGATTACATCATCCCACAGCACATTTTTAAATATCTAAGGAGTTATATTGCTGTATACATCCACTGGGACAAATTCTTCTCCAGTATACATACCAAGAGAAATCCTGTATGAGGAAGTCTACATGGAAGTCAATTAAGTGGCAATCATTTGCAGCACTTAATTTTACCATTAAACTCTGAGCAGGGACCATAATTTTTCAAATGTGTGTAGACATGCTATGATCAGGAGGTCTCAGTTGGTTAGGGATTAATTCTAGGGGTTATTGAAACACAAACTCGTGATATTCATAGAGCAGAGCAAGAAGGATTTTGCTCAGCAAGTTTCACTCACAGTCAGAAAGAACTTTATTGTGACAAGAATGAATTCACAGTGAAACCAAATGCAGGGGTATTTCCCCCTCTCCCTCATACAAAACCATTACATTTACATAGCAGTAGCTGAATTAGTTTGTGTGAGAACAAACTATTCTGTTATGTTCAAACTAGTCACCTGCTAATGTATGATTCTCTTCTACATGCTATTTAAAACAAACCAAAACAAGATAACATCACAAGGGAGGGAAAACAAAAAAACAAAACAAAACAAAACAAAAATAAAACAGGCTGCTAATTCCCTAAATACTTTTTAGCTCTAATTGTGTCTTGGACAGTTTCAGATTCATGGCCACGTTAGCTTAATATGATAAAGTTGCTATACATGTTTCTCTACAAACATCAACAGAAGAAGGGAAATATGTGACAATTGCTAAAGATTTACTTCCAAAATCATGCTTTTTATTTGCTTGCACAAATGGTCAAAGAGAGTGATGAGTGACCTCTCGCTCTGAGTTCAAACAAGTTACAAAAGGCAAAGAAAAATGGCACCACTGGTCACTGACAGCTGAACTCCCCATTTGTCAGTACAGCCTCATTGGAAAAGCAGGTAATAGCCTTTCTAACATCACTGACAAACTTCTACCTCAGCTTTGGTCCACACTACCTCTGCTTTGCTTATAACTACTGCAGAAATTAGTAATACAAGCTTTGGACATTCTCAAGGACTAATTTAATTAAGTCAATGGATTGTCATACACTACTGTTGTTTAGACAAAGAAGGATGATATAGTGAAAGAACAATAATGAAAGAATAGAGTGTGGACTAATACTTTCAGTTGTAGAACTGAGTTAAGTCTCAAAGTATCAAATCCCTCTAAAACTTAGAAAAGACAAATACTTAGATTCAATAGTAGCTTTCTTTAACTCCAGTTTTTCCTGAAAGTTAAAAACCAGATTGTCAGATTATCTAGGAAAGTAACTACAAATTAATATATTCTGAATTTCACTCAGCTGGTTGATAAAACCACTTGCATCTCTGACTGTTACGACACAGCAAAGTGGGAGGAAAGAATCAATTTCCTCATACCATGAGTTCACACCACTCTCCTTTCAAGACCTAGTCTTTCTTCCATCCTTGATTAATTTAGTCCATACTTCTTTTAGTCCTTTCCACTTTTATCAGTCCTATCCAGTATTAAACTCATAATGCTGGGTACTGCTTCAACAGCAGTTACCTCTAAACCTGTTTATAATCCACTAATGTCACTTGCCCAAGACAGTTGTCCACCACGTGCTAGTGAATTTCTTGTAGTTTTCTGACACCCTCAAACTTTCTTCACAACTTCACCATTCAGAACAGTCCTACAGTTTTTTTACCTGCAGAGATACATGCTATGGCAAGGAGAGGCAAACAAAGGATGATTGAGGTTGAGTATTATATGCTATTTTGTGAGATAATGACATCAGTTCCACTATAGAATGACAACAGATTCATCCCATCTGCATGGTCTTTGCTTCTGTGGAAACAATTTTTGTCTATTTTCACTTCCCAGGGGACATAAGGCTGTGTTCCAGATCAGTACCATAAGCAGAAACTTGCCTTGCCATTTTACATGAGATCTGTTCAGTCCAACCCCACCTAACATTTTTCCTCCCATGTTCAGCATGTTCTTCCCCTTGACCAGCACCTGAAACAGGTTAGATATTCTTGGTTCCTGGGGTTTCTGAGGCAGCTGGGAAGCCCTATTTCTTCCCAGCTTGCACCTCACACTGCAGCCTCTTTTCTCTCTGTTGACCTCACATTTAACCATTTATTTCATGAGGTAGTGCACTGACACATTCTGCTGCCTGACATTTTCTAAAAAAATGAGTCATTCCTTGGCTCAGAAAAAAAATTATGTATCCATCACTGGAACTTCAGTAACACTGCAGTTTTCATGGATATACTTATAATCTGTCATCTAGAATGTCACACCTGAGACAGTGTTTTTGGTGTGCTGCTCCACTGGCATGTGTTTCACAATTACCTTTAGTTTCCAAGCCTTCCAAAAGCTTTAAAAAGCCCAACACCAAGTGAGGGGAAGAAGGCAAATGCTTCTTGTCCGTTAAACAAACAAGATTATTGTGAGTTGATAAAACAAAGGTAAAAACTAGGTGGAGCAACTTGTTATTTTGCAGAGTCCATGCTCCTAAATCAGTTTTAGCTTGTAGTCTTTTAATTTGACTTTAAGACTTGACATCCTAAAGAATTGTAGCTTTTTTTTTTTCTGATTCTTATAATTTTTCAGAAACATCATGGGAACAAGCTGTGAGGGAAGAAAAAACTGTGAGAATTTGAAGTGTATCCATGGGGGCTGTTATGTTATAGGAAGTCAAGGACTGTGGAGAGAATAAATCCTGATGCTCCACCACAGGTTAATTCCCAGGTCTCTACCACAGGCTGTGGAGTGGTAGCGCTCAGTGCTGAAAGGGGGATTCAAGGAATGACTCACAGAGTGAAAAAGTAGGTGAACTTATCATACACAGAAAAGGTAGGACATTTCAGTTTCCTTCAGTCCAGGCCGTATAGATACAACTGGCAGGGTAAATCAGTGAAAACTTTTGCTACAAGATTCCAACAAGTATCAATGTAGTGTCTGGATGTGACGTAAACTGTCTGAAGAGATCCTACCTTTGGGGATAATGTACTTAGGGAAAGTACAAAAATCTCAGGATACTGTGAGCTGAACACATTAACTTCTTAGTCCAATATCAAATTTGGAGAGAAGACAGAAGGATACAGTAGGATGAAAACTGGCACTGAATAGTGTTGAAGCCAGCAGTGCCTCATGTGGAGGTTGTAATGCTAGTACAGAGTGAGACAGGTGACAGTATCCAAATGAAAACTGCATTTTGGCTCTCACATTAATACCTAGCTCTTCTTCCCCCACTAAAGCACTGAAAACTTGAAAATTCCTCTCGTTTCTGTTCTCTTCAGCTCCCTGACCTTGTGCGCTGCATACGGAAAGGTGACGAGAGGTTGTGGTGCTAGGCAATGCCAAAGTGTATGTGCTTATCTTGTCTTTGATTGTCCCACAATATGGGGCATGCCCTTGTCACTTGATGCAATGGGCAGGAGAGAAAGTTGTCAGGCAGCACTGGGTTGTGACTGCACCTCGACTCGCTGCAAGCCTTGCAGTCACAAAGCAAGAATTGATGACCCGGTAAAACCGGTCTTGTAGTTACCACAGAAAACAACTGGAAAAAATGGGACACAAGAAGGTACAATGTTTAACAGTTTTATCACAGAATAATCATATATATCACTGTACTCCTTTATTCTGTCCCAAAACAGATATCCTTGTCTAGACCTCAAATATATTTTTCTTCAGTGGTTTAATATTAATAAATACACTATTAGAAACATTAGAAATTTTTTATTGCAGTAATTTATAAGCTTATGAAGTATTTCTTCAATACACATACATGTAGCCCATTATCTTATCGGTGAGTAGATAGTAGATTCCTTTTTATTTTCGTATTATTTGTGCCATTTTGACATATTTGGTTTTTAATGGTTTTTACATGGCAAAGAATAAGTATAACAGACTCTACACAAAATAGTAATTTTTTTCATTTGATATAGTTTAAAGTTATGTAAAAATGATCAGATTCATTTAAAGAGATCTCTTTTTTAAATACATTTAATTCACACTACTCTAGGGTCAGCCCAGGAAGGATATGTCTTCATTTGATAGCCTTAATCTAAATCTTTGTGGTTAACCTCTGATAGCCTTTTTGCCCTCTGTTTAGAACCTCATATCAGACCTGTTCACTCTTCTAAATATACCCTGATCCATGTCTATTTTAGTATACAGACCAGAAATTACCTTTCAAGCTCTGTACACTCAGTTCACAGATGATAAACTGGTAGGACCTATGCACAAATAGAAAGGAAGCTGCAAGAAAGCTAAGGAGAGAACAACAAAGGAAATAAGTGATTTGTATTTAAAGACTAGAAAACAGTTTCAAATTTAATAAGATAAATAATTTTGAGAAATGTGACGATTTTTTTACCTTCTTGAAGTTCTCTGTAGAAATTTTCCTTTCCGCCTCAAGTCTGATAAGAAGGGAACTTCATCTTTCTTTGAATCCAGATGGATTTGCATACATTAATACCTGATGGAAATCGGGTTGTAATACCACTAAATGAGCTGTAAACTTGCTCTCCCTACAATATTGTGAGTCTTTTCGTCCTTTCTACATGACCTAATGACATGTTTGGGATTTTTTGCCTAGTGTGTCTTTTTAGCTGGCCTTCCTGAACATACCCCTGAATTCTGCTACAATAGATTTACCTGACCACAGCCTCCTGTGGTTGTTTTTGGGGTTGTGTTGTGGACATGTTCACACTGAACCACCGGTCTAGCCATATCTGAGATCATCAGATAAGGTCGCATGTCCATGTGAGGCATCACCATGTTGATGTTGAGACAAAAATCTCAGTTTGAAACACATAATTGTGTCAGTCCCGTGTCATGCTGCTTCAAGTGTCCAGCCTGACATTATTACCATGTTTCATGACTGCCATATGCAGGCCATTCACGTACTCTACTATGCTGTTTACATGCAGATGTAGCCTCATGAAGGAAGTCTGGGGCAAAGCAGGTGACTCAGCTAAATGTACTGACTCACAGCCTTATGCTCTGACTAGTGGGTCACTCTTCCTCTCTTCCACAGATACAGCTGTTTCAAGCTTTCCTGCAAAAATCTCAACCAACACTCATTGAAGTTAAAATAAAAAAATACCACTGGCATGTGTGTGCTGTGGGTCACTTCCAGACCAAAATAAATTTGGTTTTCAGTATTTGTTCTGTATTATTCCTTATTAAAAGCACATTCCTCCTCTCCCCTCCCCCCCTTCCATTTACCTATTTATCGTGCTTTCTCTCTCTCGATACAGTACTGGCTGAGACTGACTAATACTGTGCCTTCTCCAAATAGGTCACTCCAAGAGCAGCAATGCAGAGCTCTGGACATCTCTGAGATGACATTGGCAGCCTGCTGGCCCCAGTCACATACAGAAAGATAGAGCAGTACTTGTTTCCTAAAGATGTTGTTTGCACCAAAAATTGTGCAGAGTAAGCCATCTGTGTTTTCACACATGCAGAAATAGCACCCTGTTGAGTGCTTTAAGGAGGATGTTTGGACTTTGGGAGTCAAGAAAAGCTAATTACAATCTTGCCTCAAGTTTGAGAATTCTCATATCTACTGAGAGCTTACTTCCAGCCATATATAAGATTCATAGTGTTCATATTTCATGCTGCATTTGTTAGGTACATACCATACCATAAATCACTTGAACAGAAACAATATCACATGGTGAACTGAAGATCTTCAAAATGAACTGTTCATAAATGAACTGCAGCCCATGGCTTGTTTTCCAGGGGAAAAAAATTGTGAACATCTTTGAATTAGGAAAGGCATGAAAATTTTATGATCTCCTCCTGAATAGACAGAAGAGGAAGGATATTAGAAGTTAGCTTTTTCAAATTTTTAGTCTGCTCCAATTTATTAAATTTATCAGCATCTGTTATATTTTCTCAGTAAATAACATTAGGAAAAAAGATTGTGTTTGAAACAGAAAATAAACTTGCTTTACTCTATTTTCACAAGGGTTTGATCATCCATCCTGTTTACAAATGGCTGTGTTATATCACTGCAATCTGAGAATTCATTTCAGTATAAATAGTTTATGGGTCTAAGCTTTCCTTTAGACCTGGTTCTTATAAACAGTTGGCCTAATTACCTTTCAAGTGTTCCTGTATCTTCTGACTTATAAAAGATCTGTCTTGTGGCTTACACACTAGTTGTTTCAAACCTAATGACAAAGAAAGAAAACAAAATTCTGATATAAATCCTAATGTCACAGACATTTGCTTATTCTAGTCTAGAAACCACTTAAGTACACACTCAGTTTACCATCACATTTATTTATTATTTTTTTATTTCTGATGAAATTAAGCAGGTGTTTAAGTGAATATGCAAGTATTGTTCTGGGTAAGAGTGTGGGTTTTTTACTCAATCACAGTGCTTTCACCAGACCAAAACAGAAGTATCTTGATTGCAACACTGTTTAAATATAGGTTAGATCTATTACTGTGCCCCAGACAGCTGGCAAGCCAGACTAGATGTAATCAGAGTGGTCACCACATAAGCAGGAAGAACATCATAGCAGTGTATACCCTGCATCCTTATGATTTCTAGTCATATATTTAGGTATACAGAAAAGTAGAAGAAGCGTAAGTGAAGTGATGTAACTTAGAAAGCAAAATAAGACAAAGAGGACAAGAAATACAGCGTGAAACTGGTAAGGAAGGGAGTAAGAGCAAATGGATAGGCTGAAACTGAAATACATTCATCCCCAATACAGTTATCCTAATGAGGGGAGTACAGTTGCATAGAGTCTTGCACTAAAAGTGTTTAAAGCTGATGAAAGCACATTTGTGTCACTGAAGACAAAGGATTTTTCTTACCAATAAAATATAACATTTCCTCCTAAGCACGGTTATATCATTGCCATCACAAGTAGAAATTATAGCCCTATTCTGGCTTCCTGTGTGTGTTTTTGAGGTTACACTTAACAAAATACAAGTTATTCTTTGGAATATTGGGCACCTCTCTAGAATTCCCAAGGCCAGCTGCTTGCTGAGATGTAAGATAGACGTTTATCTTCTTGTATTTAGCATATTCAACTGAGACAGTTCCTTTATAAAAAGTATATATTTTTCTGAAAACTGCTGAGAGCTCATCTTGAAGTATCTGTGTTGACTCAAGTAAAACTGTGCCAATATTTGCCTTGTCCAACCTGACCACAGTTCAAAATTCTAATCTACATTCTTCCCAGCATGTTTGTTTTCTTCCCTTCCACTTTGATAAGTTTGGAGCTGCGAATAAGCAGTTTCATGGAAAACATCAAACTCTATATTAAAAACTTTAAGTATAAGGGAACACTTCCAGGACTTATTTCTTTAAGGTCATCAGAAATATTTACCAGTGGAGGAAACAGTCTCTAAGATATCTCATCTGAATGTGGTTTCAATTAAAAAGAAAGTCAGCTCACTTTCTTCTTTATTGGTGACTTTTGGTCTTGAAGCTCCTCTGTGTTTCAGTTTCCTTATACTAAAAGCAAAAGGATATGTGCAAGATTAGGTAAAAGTTTAATATTTCTTTTTATTGTAAACAAATACAGAATTATAATACTGCATGATATCTCTTTTAGTACACTTGAAAGCTGTTGAAACTAGCTTGCTTATGGAAAACTACTGTTTCTTCAGGATAATCCACCCCACACACACGATTCTTGACTTACTGGACAGAGGAAATGATGAAAAATGTAGGGAGAAATGAGAGGAAGGAAATATGGTGGTAAGAGAATAAAGACACTTATCATGCAATACCAAAGAAAACAATTTTTTTTTTTTTTTTTTTTTTTTTTTTTTTTTTTTGTAGAAGAGCATAATATTACTTTGCAGTTTGGCAGCAAGATAAATCACTAATGATTATGAATTTGTTTGTTAATGTATAAAACACTGGTGTGTGTGCATATGAACCTCACATACAGTAACTCACTCTGTCACTCTGAGTGTACCCTTTAGTGAAGGACACAGAGCCCCATCCTGCTCCAAGTGTAGTGCTAAGAATCCTGACTAACTCATTTGATGCTGGAAGAGCTATTCTAGATTTGCCTTGTCATAATCCAACAAAACCTTAGGCTATTATTTAAGAAAAAAAACCGCAAAAACCCTGAAATCAAACACATTCTTAAAGCATAATATAGAAAAATTATTTTATTTTATAAACCAAACTGTTGCCAGGTAAATGAAAAAATAACACAGATTGTGTTACATCAGCTGTCACAGTCATCAGTAAGAGTCAGTGTAAATGGAATATGAAGAAATTAGTAGCAATATCCAGAGTTCAACAGAAATGCTTTCCACTTGCTGTTCTGCAGTACAGCAAATTAGCTTATAAATCACTACAATGCCTATTGCTGCATTTGTTCTAATCACTCTGAAAAAAAAATGAGTGCCAGTAATTATCAAGGCCAAATATTAATATATTATAACACATTCTGCAGACTTCATTTTCTAAACAAAGGAGCAGAAAAAAGAAAATTTTTAAATAAATTGGATTAATTCATGGTTTAAAATTGAAAACACGTGTTATGACACGGAAATGAGTCTGGTTGGTTGTCGTTGAACCCTCTTGGAGAATCTAGAGTCATGTCTGTTTAATGCTAGATACTACATTAGCATGAATCAGGTGAAATGGAAGTCCCATATGGGCTGAGATTAATAAATAGTCTCCAAGTAGGTTTATGTCTGGCCTATTCAAGAGTATATGGAAAATGTACTTACAGTATGGGGGATATCCCAATTGATGTCATAATAGTAAAACAAAATTTTCTAATAATGCATTTAGCATCTAAAACACCAATGGAAATGTAGTCTAAGAGGGTGTTTTAAAGTCAGGTGTGACAAAACAGAGAAATTACATATTTGGGATTAATCATCACCTATGTTGGTATCACAAAATTTTTCTTCTCTTAATAGAACCAATTCAGGCTTAAGTGACACTCCACATTAAATGTTATTAATTGTATGTTTCCTGAATTGACTCCATTTATGTGTTAATATTAATGCTTGAGTATGGTTTATTTATATAAGATACTTTTTTCTCTTTTTCCAATGGAAAAGCAAGTTACCATACTAAGTACAGAACTTTTCAGACACTGAAAAGTGCAGGCTGATAAATGAATTGGAAATGATGACTGTTGGATATGACTGAGACCAGGAAATTAAGAGACAATATCTAACCAAAACTCTGTTGCTTCAATTACGAGTATGTCAGCTTTGATTCAAAGTACAGCTATGAAAAAAAAAGAAAGCCCTATACTATGGGGTTCAACCTCCCTTTTTTCATCTTTTTTTATGTAGACCGAAATGTTTTTATTACCATATAAGCAGGACTCTTACACACCTTGCACTCCAATACTATTGTTACCTTACAGCTCTGTTCTCAAAACAAATACACATTTTCCTGTATAAAGGGAACTAGCTGGATCTGGGAGTAACTGAGAGAGAATGAATAGGAGAACAAGTGCAATTTCCAAGATCTTTTTGCAATTATGAGTGCATCATTTCACTATGCACAGAAAGTATTCTTTTTGGTGTCTTAAACACCAGTCTTTAAAAGGTCTGTAAAACTGAATACATTCAAATGTGTAGACAATTTATTATATTACACTAAAGGCACTGAATATTGCAAATATTTGAATTGTAGAAATAGGGTGCCTTTAGAGTAATTTCTTTTTTAAAATAAATGTGTCCTTTACTATCTTCAGTACAATAGATACACTCCTGTATTTTCACACATATAAGGGCAAAATTTGTTTTTTGATCACTATTACAGCATATTCCACTAAGAACAATCCACTTACTGGAACCTCTGATTTCCTCCACCTTGTCTGAATGACCACCAGGATCAAACTGATTTCTTTGTGAAGTGTAGCATTCCCAGCTGGGTACACCATGAAGCACTCTGAATTATAAAACTGATCATAGTCCAAATCAAATACTTATTACTAAGTGCTCTCCTTTTATGTGTCAACCTGAATTGCAGTTCAAGTCAATGGCAAAATTCCCATTGACTTTCAGGAAAGAAGGTTAAATTATAATGTGTATTAAATGTTTTGTTTTGGTAGTCAACTCAGAAATGTTGGGTGGGCTCAGGGATGTGTCAGACAAAAAATTCACCCATATCAACAGTGAGAAAAAAGGAAAATATATTCTACAAAAGATGCTGAAAAATCTTTTCTTCCATTGGAGATATGTCTGTCATTAAATCAATGCCAGATTAAATCATTATTAGGTGTAAGGGTGGTTAACCTTCCTACTTGTGGGCAGAGAGGAAACTCAGTAACACATATAAACATCTACCTTTCTCACTGCACATTTATTCACTGTTTTTCTGATCACATGGGAAGGATAATGATGAGAAAAAGTTGAAAGAAAACTTAACTATCACTGATCTTCCATTATGTTGCCAAAGTAATGTGGCATATTTTCAGAATGCCATTATGTGCTGCTTTAATTATTTTCTTATTATATTTTCTATTGTCAAGGCATAAGGTGGGTGGAAACTAGGATGTTGTTCCCAACTATAAAACCAAAAAATACATCCATAGAGGGGAGAAACAAAAAATAGGCTTAAGATAACAGTTGTGACTTTACATATCGGAGCAATTTCACTGAAAATTCCAGAGATGAAATAATGGTGAAATTACTATGTGTATAAACACATAAAAGTATTTCAATAGCATGGGGGTCATTCTTGTTCATGGCAGGAGTTTAGGCTTGCAATATGGGGCACAACATAGTTTACTTTCATTGCCAATTCAAACAAAATGAGATGAACAGTCCCTGGAGGATACAGAAGAAAGCACACGTTTGTCTCTCCACAGACATGTGAATTCTAGTCTTTCATCAGTGCATAATTTGTTTGTTTGTTTGTTTGTTTATTATTTGCTTCTAAACCAGTAACTTAACTGGCTAAACTGCCTGCTTCATTGGCTCTCACAGTTAACTACATTAGTTGAAAACCTGATTCTTTTAAGACGTTTCCATCTTATATTTTATTAAAAGGTACATTAATGAAGTTTGTAAAACCTATTTTAAGTGTAAAAATATGTTTACAGTTTTGAAAGCGGGAAAGCATTTTGAGAAAAGAAACACCTTATCACTTTTTTGTTCTTCTTTCCTTTTCTCTTTTCATTTAAAGACTGAATTTTCATTCACCTGAGAAACTGAACAGAGATACAAAGTTACTGAAAAGATAATACTTTAAAATGTACTTTGAAATTCGGTCACCTCTTAGAAGTTGTGTTTCTCTTCTGTAGTTCATATGTTCCTGTCTTTACCTGAAATTCCCTTATTCACACCTTTCAAGTTGCCCACACAGTTCCCAGTGAGTGTAAAGAAGTGAAAAAGCTGTGTCAAACAGCCTGACTATGAGCAGGGCCTGCTATGAGCAGGTTAACTTGCCTAGGTGGTGGTATACTGTGTCTTGTCATAAAAAGCTATAAAATGATAAATTCCTGAACAGCCGCCAGGAGAACATGAAAAGAAAAAAAGGCCTGATATAAAAACCAGGTAAAGGACTAAAGAGATAATATTTCTAAGAAAGAATTTGGCCAAAATTATATGAGACAAATGTCTTTGCCTTATTTTTGCTGTGCTCTGTAAAGAGGGGTGAATTTTATTTCCTTAAATTCTTGTAACAGTTTAAAAAAATATGTTGAACAAAGCATATTTTGACACCTTCTGCAGGACTGGAAAGCTCCTCTGGGAAGCAATTGCATGAACTGAGTAACCTTTAGCTGGACAAACACAAATACTCCTTGACTTGAAAGGGCTCCAGCAGATCAGGCATCACAGGTTTGGAATATTGTTTTCAGCAAACTTGTTCACCTTAGTAAGGCTACTTTTTCTGAGTAAATGTTGCAGATCAGAGGGAACATCTTGGCATACACTCAATAACAGCTTATACATACATGTCTAGATCTTAAACATCTTTAAAACACCAGGAGTATTCATATTAACTTCAGAGTCTTTTCCCTCTGAGCCTGCTTCAAGAAGTTCGAGAAGTGTCAATAAATTCAAATTTCCTTGACATTTTTGAAGGGCTTTTGTCACAAAGCAAACCGAATTTTAACAACATGTCCTTGTTTAACTGTTTTGTAATTCTTTTATTTATCTCTGTAAAAAGAAATTAAAAGTTGAGGTAGATCTTTGATGCAGGACTGGCAATTTTGCACTTCACTCTATTGTACAGAGCATTGCAAACAGCTGGTGTTTAGCAGGTAAATGATATAAGAAAAATATGTCTTATTTCTCTTTTGACACTTGAAGTCTAATGGGGGATTTTTAAAAACATATAGAAACATAAGTTTTCATCAGGCCCATTTGGTTGTAGAATGAAAAGAAAAAAGTCTCAGACAGGATTTTTTTTTCAGTTCAAGAGGTCTGACACTGAGGCTTGAAGCTCTTAACAGACAACTTCTAAGGATAGGATTAAGATTCTCCGCTCCCTTCTAAATTAGTGGGTGGATTGCCTGTTTTATTCATCTCTTGCTGAAGCCACTGTTGAGCAAAAGCTGCCCTCAGATAACAGAGGCAAAGGAAGGAGTTTTAAGGGGATTTCCAAGTGACAAGCACTGTTACTAATAAATTGTCTCAGAATGTAAAAATGTGACCCTCTCAGGTGGTTCAGCCACAGTGTTTGCAAACTGTGACCAAGTATCAGATTCCTGCCTTTTTTGCTTAGCACTTGCCATGGAACAATAGAGGGCTGTGACTTCTTGCTCTAGCTCTGATTGTGCAGACCATAATTAAGGATTTGGACGAGGATGAATGGCAAAGAATGCCACTGTGCAATTGGCTGGAACCAATGTGACCTAAATTGATCCTGTATCTGGGGGGGGGGAAAGAAAAAAAAAAAAAAAAAAGGAGGGGGAAAAAAAAAAGAGAAGGAGGGAAAAAATGACCCCTTGTACCCTCTTCCATGATCTGTGTATGTAGTTAGCACGGACTCCCCTGCCAGGCTTTTCATCGCTGTGCTTTTAAAACCATTAGGTTGCTTTGTAGTCTTAGCAAGACATACAGTTTTGAGCTATCATAAATGAAATCTTAGAAGATACCTTTCAACATATGCCAAGCACAGAAAAAAAGTAAAAGACCATTATGGTTCTTTAAAGAAGGGGGAAAAAACCTCAGGGTGAATTGCTACAGATATTTTGTGGAATATGGAAAGTCTAAAAGAAGTTAGAATATAATACAGGGACATAAGAAAACACAGTTGTGTTACAGAAAGAGGAGAAAACCTGGATAGACTACAGTTTTAATGGGATTCTTTCTCCCTATAAATTAATTTTGATCTTCTATGATAACTCAGGTGAAGCCACTTTGTCTCCTACTAGCTTGATCTTGATATCCTTTTCTTTAATAAAAATGGGAATACATTACCAAAGTGTTGTCTGGTATAATCCAGCTGTTGTGTGCTGTCACACAAGAAAACATATGGCTGGAAAGAATATCTCAATTTGCTTAGTAAAATTTTGTTTATGGTTTTTCCATTGAAAGTTTTATGTGGCATTTGGATAACAATATGTGGAAGAGATTCAGCTTCCCAAATCTCAGGTATCCTCAGTATGGAGAGAGATGTGCCAAAGCTCTTTGCTTGAATTTGGATTGCTGAGCCCAAACTTAGACCAGATATAGAAATTTTATGATTGTGCTGATTTTTGACTGGGATACAGATAATTTTCTTCCTAGTACCTTGTATGGGACTGTGTTTTGGATTTGTGCTGGAAACAGTGTTGGTAATTCAGGGATGTTTATTGCTGAGCAGTGCTTGCACACTATCAAGGCCTTTTCTGCTTCTCACTTCACCCCACCAACAAGTAGGTTGGGGGTGCACAAGAAGCTGGGAGGGGGCACAGCTGGGACAGCTGACCCCAACTCTATCCTATACAGTATAGCATCATGGTCAGCATAAAAAAATGGGGGAAGAAGAAGAGAGGGGTTAGGAGGGGGGATTTGCAGTGATGACTTTGTCTTCCCGTGTCACCGTCACATGTGATGGAGCCCTGCTTTCCTGGGGATGGTTGAACACCTGCCTGTCCAGGTGGCAAATAAATTCCTTGTTTTGGTTTTCTTGCATGTATGACTTTTTCTTTACCTATAGAACTGGTTTTATCTCGACTCAAGAGTTACCTCCTTTTTATTCTGATATTTTCTCCCATCTAACCAGCAGGGAGTGAACAAGTGTCTGTGTGGGACTGAGTTGCTGGATGGAGTTAAACCACAGCAATTATTCACACTGACTATGGAATGGGGTTTTTGTTGTGCTAGACAAGTTTTAATAAGACCTTGAATCTGGCAAGTTGTGAACTGGAGGTCAGAACTCTGCTGCAGTCCCATAATGAATGATAGGGTTTACTGATTTCATTGAAAACCAAACGGGCAGATTTTAATGTTCTAAATCCTACTTGTAGTGAAGAGTGGTAGAAATCATGTTAATTTTGCAATAGAGAGAAACATGCATATACCAGTGACGGATGTCTGGGGCACACAGAGTCAGAGTGGGAAGGACTCTGTGCTCTTTTTATCTTCTTATAGTAAACCGCTGGGAAATGTGGAGGAGTAGGGGCCCCTCATGGTAAAGATGCTTCTCTCTTAGAGCAATAAACAGTAAAAAATCTGTAAGAAAATAAGTAGTTGTTTTAACTGAAAGAAACACAAATAGTGGATTCAGTGAGACACAGAAGCAAAGCCTTGAACAGGTTCATTTGTGGAATATTTGTATTGAATTATAGTGTGTATAATACCTTTGCTTAACCTTTCTGGTTTTATTTCCCCTTTGACATTTTTTTTTTCTTTTCTTTTTTAGTCATGCACATTTACTGAGTGGGAGGAGAGGGAAAAAGAAAACCCCATTTGTTTTTTTTTTTTTTCCTAACTGCTTTCTGCCTGTTTGGAATAGACATTGGTTAAAATCTTAATCTCCTTATGCTCTGTAATTGTATTTTGTTTACCCATGTCAATTCTCTAGAGTTAAATACATTTTAAGAAGAACACCTTGGGCTTAGGATTCCTGACCTACGATCTCATCCAGACTGTCCTCTATGTGGGATAAGTCCACAAAGGCAAAAAACTTCCCACTGACAAGTGATGATAACTTTCACCTCTTCTTAGGCAGGGAAAGGGTCTTTTGGGTACAGTTGCACTGGAGGAAGTTTCAACTCAGTATAAGAAAGAAATTTTTTTTTAACAAATCAGAGAAAAATCAATCTCTGGAATAACCTCCCCAGGTATGTGGTATACCTCTCCTCAAAGAAGGTTTTCAAGATAAGACTGAGCAGGATGATAGATGATCTTGTGTAGGATCCCTTTACACTTAAAGGCTGGACCAGATGATCCAGCCAAGGCCACTTCCAACCTGGGATTTTCTGTGTTTCTCTAATTCTCTGAACCTCTTTCTATTTATGATCCATTTATTCAGTAAGGAAGACATTTCTATTACAATATTATGATTTTTCTCACTGACAATATCAATGAATTAAATCAAAATCTTATGACAGAATATAAAACTAGTTGAGAGGTTATAATAGATACTGGACGTGTATATTCAAAACCCAAAATGTTTATGCTTTGGAAAGAAAAAGACATGTGAGAAAGAAACTGCCTACTTCATCAAAGAGTTTTGAACCACATATTCCAAGAGAGGAGTTATATTCCGTATTTTAGAATATTGACTAAGCTTAGAATTGTTTAGGACAGTTCCTTACACTGAATGCACACATTAATTTAAAGAGTTACACAGCAATGGAAATCTAAACATTTCTAGTATTGGGAAATAGGGGGATTTTTAGAGCTATCAGTTCTTCTTAGCATGGGTGTAGATTACCAGCCATAAATAAGTTGTTAATACTGTAAGTCTGCCATTATGAGACAGTGCAGTCGGGTTCCTGAGAGGAGAGAGCAGTGCTACAATAAGATCACAGTCCTGGATTTGAGGAGAGTAGGCTTTGGCCTCTTCAGGGATCTCTCTGGAATAATCCCGTGAGACACACTCTGCAGAGAAGAGGGGTCCAGGAAAGACATTTGATATTCAAGCATCATCCCTGAGAAGCCAACCTGAGGAACAGGGAATTAAACTGAGATGGCCTGCACAGATGTGACCTTCAGAAGCCCCAGGCCCTGGAGACCACATGGAAAGTCTGAAGCAAAGAAGACTTATGCTCAGTGGAAGAGTACAAGGTTAGGAAGCACTAGAGGAAACTGGACACACATGAGTCCATGACCCTGATGATGCTCACCTACAAGTGATAAGCGAGCAGGAAAATGTTATTGAGAGGCTACTCTAGATTATGTTTGAAACATTGTGGTGATCAGGAGAGGTTCCTGATGACTTGAAAAGAGAAAACATCCCTCCTTGACCTAAGGAGATCAAGAAGGAGGATGCAAGGAACTAGAGGTTGGTCAGCTTCACCATGAAATTACAAAGGAGATATCACGCTTAATCAACCTGGTGACTTCAACAATGAAATGAATGGCGTGTGGATAAGGGGAGAACAGTTAAACTAGTTTCTTCTGATTTTTTTTTTTTTTTTTTTTTTTTTTTTTAATGTCCCATAGCATCTTCACAGACAAGGTGCTCAGCTATGGTCTGCATAAGTGAACACTGAGGTGGACTGAAAAGTGGTTGAACTGGCAGGCTCACAGTGTTGTCATGAACTCCAACCAGAGGTCAGTCACAAGTGGTGTAACTGAGTATTGCTATGAAGGCCAATATTAAACTGTTAACTGTTCCCTAAGGAGATGGATGATGAGACCAAGTGTACCCTCAGCAAATTATCAGATGATATAAGACTTGGAGGAGTACTGCCATTGAAGCGGATCTCCACTTGGTAGAGCAATGGGCTGACAGAAACCTTCTGAAATTCAACAATGGAAAATACCAAGGCCTGGACATCTATGGAAAGAGTAATTCCATATACCAGTACACACTGGGGACCAACTATGCGAAAAACAGCTTTGCAGAGGAGGATACCTGGTGATTCTGGCATACAGCAAACCAAACTTGAGCCAGCAAGGAGTCCTTGTAGCAGAAAAGACCAGAAGCTCCCAGGGATGCTCTGGGCAAAGCATTGCCCACAGGAACAGAGAAATGATTGTGCCTTTCTACTCAACACTAGTGAAACTCCTCAGGAGTGCTAGGTTTGGTGCTAGATTCTCTTGGAGAAAAATATTCATTTACTGGATTAAAACCATTAAAACCTGTGAAGGGCTACAAAGATGATTAAAGAGCTGGGCTATCTGTCATTCAAAGATGTTGAAATTGCTGGGGTTGCTCAGCCTGGAGAAGAAAAGACTCAGGGTGACCTCAGCAGTGTGTATGAATACTTGATGGAGGGAGTCAAGAAGACAGAGCCAGGTTCTTCTCATTGTTGCTTGATGATGGGACAAAAGGCCATTAATTGAAACACAGGAAATTCCATATGAACATAAGGAAACATCTTTTTACTGTAAGGTTAGAGGAACTTTGGAACCGGTTGCCTCAGCAAGGCTGTAAATTCTCAGTGTTTGAAGATATTTAAGCCTCAACTGGCCATGGTCCTGGACAACCTGCTCTCATTCACCATGGTTGTGCAGGCGTCTACATTAAATGATCTCCAGAAATGCGTTCCCGACTTGGTGGTTCTGTGGCAACTGAGAACCACAAAGTTAACATGGCTTAGTGAGAGACTGACTGAAAAACTTCAATATACTTGCACTGTAACATTTACTGTATACAAGGTGGTGATGGGCAATCCAGTTTCTTAATGAATCATGCATTCTTGGTAAGCAGGCAAATACGAGCACCTGGTTTACACACTGCATGTGTCAGAGCTGAGCTTGCTCAGTGAAGTGCATATAAAATTCTTCTTATAAAAACAACTTAAAACAGCCTGAAGAAAAAAAAAAAAAAAGTCTATATTATTTAACTACCCACCTGTGAAATATGAAAGAACATCCTTAAATACTCTAGAGTGATTGTTTGGAAAATACAAATGTGAAAGAGCCCAGCTCAGTATTGTGCTTAATACTGTGCTTAAATGTAACTATATGTTCAAACCTTGTTTTAATTCATTTTCACGTAGCTCAGTGGTACTTAAATAACCATACCATTAAATGCTTTGCTGAAAAGCTGCCCCTGACATTTCTGAGACACAACGTAGTCCAGGATGCTGAATAATGCTATGATTTGCAAATGTATTTGTAAATGTAGCTATCTGCTATGCTTAATGCCACTAATTTAAAATGTTGATTGCAAAAAAACCCAAAGCAAGACAAAAAAAGATTTAATCTGTATTTGAGTGTATTTTAAAATTTACTTTCACTACTCTAAAATTCAGTTTTCCCTAAGGTCCTTGGCAAAACTGTAAAATGCCATTTTGCAATTTGCATGGGCATTATTTCAGAAAAAAATTTAAGATGATAGCATGTTTCATTTTACGGGATGTAGAAATGGTGTTACCTGCTAGGAATGTAAGATAGTGCATGAGGCAGCAAGA
Source organism: Acropternis orthonyx (assembly GCA_035583155.1). Lineage (NCBI taxonomy): Eukaryota > Metazoa > Chordata > Aves > Passeriformes > Rhinocryptidae > Acropternis > Acropternis orthonyx. The sequence continues at coordinate 7,797,726 of JAWWEU010000040.1, forward strand.
AAATAACACTGAAAGCTTCATATGAACAAAGGTATATAATTATATTTTTTTAGCTTCATATGAACAAAGGTATATAATTATTTTTTTTAGCCTATCTTTAATGCACATAGTGTGTTTAAGGAAAAGGAGGCATTGTTCCTTTTGAATTTTTCAGTGGAAATCAAAAACTTAAAATATTTTCCCAGCAATCAAAACAAACCCCAAGCCCCGCAAAGTCCTAAACAACAACAACAACAACAACAAAGCAAACCCAAACCCCAAAATTCAGAACTGTTAATGGAAACTTCATTTATTAAAAGTGAAAAATACATAAAGCTGGGGTTTAACTAATTTTTGTTTGTTTGTTTGTTTAATCTGTTCTGTTGTGGTTTTAAATTCCATAGGCTTTAGATGGAATTGCCACTCACTGACTATTTTACTTTGCTTTTTGAATCCCATCTTTGTGGATAATGAAGTTCCTTTTGAAAAAGGCACTAAAATCTTGTATGTCTTAAAAGAGACTGGGTGTTAGTACAGTTCTGATTCCAGTTAAATGTTCTTCCATAGATACACGTTGATTAGGGCAGGTGACATGGGTGCAGTTCACACCTTCACCACGGCTGTTTGTCTAGTGATGGTTTTCTTCAGTGTCTTTGATCAAAACAATAGAACAGACCTGGACTGTGTATTAGTGCCATTATTTCCTTTAAACAAAGAGATAAATTGTGTAACATACAACCTCTTCTAACATCTCAGCAACATCACATGTAATCCCCTGGTCTATTCTCTCTCCAGAAGGAGTGTTAATTACATATTCGATAATTAGACTATAAATATCCTCCCAGCTGATGAGAACTGAACACCTTTGAGGATTTGAAGCTAAACTTTTTGTGTTTGACACATCTTTTCTTTTTTTTCCTTTGATTATCTTGCACAATAAAGCACAGTTAATGCCTGAGGTGTGTGAATATTTAGTAGCAGTACAATGAGGATCTGAGTGAGGAGGATGCATGTGTGTTTATTTTTTAACTAATAAAACTTCAGGAATTTCATCAGATCTGCAATGGAATGCTGTTACCATGTCTTCAGTCTCTCTGACTTTTTGTGTGACACCACCTATATTCGCTTTTAATTAAAATTGTGATTTCTAGAATCTATCATGAATTTTCCTAGTGACATCAATGGGAACATCAACCCCTGAAAGTCAAGCTCTTTAACATTCTTAAAACATTTAAATCCAGAGAAGCTTAACATAATGGGTAGATGTTTTCAGGTATATTTTAAGATAGGATTTCTCATTTGAAACTAATCCCACCTGTCACCTCAAAACTTCCTGAAGTTGCCCATCTTTAAAGCATATTTGTGTATTTTTCAGGCATGTGAAGTACTCTTTGGAGTAATTCTTAGCCTAGGCTTCATGAAAAAGAAACCTTCTGAAGGAACACAAAAACTGTGTATTCTGGGTAAACATAATTGTGCTCTCACAATTATGTTGGTGAACAGAAAAACTATTGAGCTATGTTTTGCCATTAAAACTATTCATTTAAATGGGTTGTTTCCATTGTGCACAGGTGGTAAACTTATCTCACATGTTTTTAATATAAAAGCCTGAAATAAGTGAACACTGGCAAACAGAATCTAATGGTGTCATTAAAGTGATTGTAAACATGCCTCTTGTGGCAGATGTGTGCTTTCCTTCTGTTGATACACATTAGGATTGTTGGTCAGGATCAAACAAATGCAGACTTTTAGCATGTCAAAAAATGTCTGTATTCTAACAGGTTCTGTTTGGAAAAAATCTGTTTCCTTGAGGCCAGAATAGCTATAAAATAACCAGACTGCCTGATCAGATCCAATGTCTACTCCTATTTTCTTTGATTAGAGCTGTATTCCCTGTATTCTCTGCCATCTATGGTTTCAGCTGAACAAGAGATTATGTGTTGCATCATTCTGGTTTGAGGAAATGTTTCAACAGGGTAATAAATGTAGAGAAATATACAAAACTCAGAGCCAGGAAGTCATCAGCTTTTTCTTCTCTCTAAAAAAGGTTGCCCTTTGTTTAACTACAATTGCCAGCTTTCCAGTGATTATTTACTCTACTACACAAGGTAACACAGGCAAGGCTGTCGTTATCCACCAGAGGATAGGATGAATTTAAACACATTTCCTCAGAGCCTAATTTTCCAGCCTAAACCAAAAAAATGACAGACAGCTGGGAATTCAGCAGAACCATGTGCTTCCCTGCTGCTTGGAGCAGCTACTTGCAGGGAAAAGTGTAGCTCTGCAGTTGCTCAATCCAACCTCAAGCAAAGAGTACAACCATCTGTCTCTACCTTCCCCTTGGAAAAATGTCTGTGCCATAGTTGTATGTCTCAGAGAAGGGATTCCTTCTCAGAACTTTTTTTCAGGCATCATCTTGTACAAGAAAGGATTGGTTTTGCCATCCAGGCTTCAAACTTCTGTTTAACCAGAATAATGCTCAGAATCCTTAAATATTTGCAGTGTAACTTGTACTAAATCCTGGTTTTTAGGCTTTATAATTTCAAAATTCTATAGCTGCCTTCAGTTAGCCAAGAAACATTGTTATATCCCAGTCTGCCTCTTATACATTGGCTAACTGCCCTCTACTTTGCTCAAGTCCAAAAGAAAGTCCGATCTTCATTTGGTGTGTCTGTAACTCTACAGGCAGCGATGGTGCCAACACATCAGCAGAGACAGCTGGTTTACAGACAGCTACAGTCATATGTATTGGAAGTTAAGCACTTCTGTCTTGGGAATGTACTGGATTTTAGATTTGGGACCTGAATCTCTTGTCATCAGCATCAGTGGAAGTCCAGCACAGCTTTGGAATTACGTAGGTGTAATACTGATGCATAAGACAGCACTATCCATTCCATACAGCACAAGGCATCTTTAGAAATGGTAAAAGACATACAATGTCCCTTTGTTTTTAAAAAAACCACAAAGCTCTTTACCTAAAAGTACATCAAAGTCTTGGACTTCATTCTGTGTTGTTGAATTGCCTGTAGTGTTATTAGATTACTGTAGTTGGACTTGAGATTTGCTACCTAAGCAACCAGTATCAGTACAATATCTCTATCCAACTTGCTTAGCTAATGAAAGCAACCCCCATGTTCTCTCAACCAGATGAAGCACAGAAGGTTACACAAGGAAAGTTTTCTTAGCTCAACATGAACTTCAGTTCCTGAATAAAATCCTTTATCTGAGTGCACCCACAGCATAGATGAAGAATAATGTCAATGCAAGTATTTAATACAGAAGTTGTTCCAAATGCAAAAGTGGCCCTTTATAGCAATTCCCTCTTCCTTACTTTCAAAAAACAGGTCCTGCCTGAGTTAAAAATAGCCATGCACAAATTTAGAATGAAAACATTTACCGTCACTTGTGGCTTTTGTGTTTCTCTGTTTACAACCAAAATTTCTGAAGAAAAAATATGGTACTCTTCTATATTTAGTGAAGTTTTCTGGTGGAGAGAGAGTTAATGAGGCTGTCCATACACCTTGGTGTCCAAATAGCCTCCTTGATTGATGCTACAGGGGGCCAACCTTCACCATGGGTCAGTGCCCAACACAGCCCTGCACGGAGACACATTGCAGAGTTCCTTGTGTAGGTGGGGACAGTTTCTACTCCACAGCATTCAGACGCATTAGATCTCTCCAGGAACAAGCTGAGGATTTATCATAATGGAAGTAAAAGTAGGTAATTTTTATTAATCACAGCTTGGTTTTTAACCTATTTTATAGGTAATCTGTAAGTATTTGAAGCTCTACCTGTCATAATGCTAAGCCATTTAAATGTAATTTTCTGTAGTTAACTCTTGCTCAAGCTGCTGAGTCTTATTTTCATTTTGTGCACAGTGCAGCATAACTTTTTTAAATAGTGCATGTCAACCTGAGAAAAACATAGCTAGAGGTACTCAGACTACCTGCTCTACCCCCATTTAATTTAACAATGCCTCTTTTATTAACTGAGTACTTTTGACTCTCTGTTGCTGACTTAATTTCATGATGACTGTTTTCTAAGCAGCAGTACCTATAGCTTACCTGCACAGGGAGGGCTGTTGGCAACAGCTGGATGACTAGGCAGGTTGCATTCCAGATTTCTTGTTTGAGCCTGGCTATGTCTTTCACAAACACTGACACGGTGCAAAGCAGTGTCCTGTCACCACTGTGCCTTCTGCACTTGTTTGCAGAATTTCTTGTTTGAGCCAGGTTATGTCCTTCACCAGCACTGACCCAGCACAGTGTATGGTGTCCCATCACATGGAACTCTGCAACCAGAAGGGAGCTTCAGTCTGGAGCATTAGTACAGTCACTACCCCTGTAGTATATTTCAGGAGCAGGAAAAAGGTATTTGATGTAGTTCCTATCCCCATGAATTGTCTATGTGGTAGGCTACCAATATAGGTTTGCTTCTTTAACTGGGAAGCTGGGGCATAGTTGAGCTTCATTTCTGCTGATTCCCTAGTCATTGGCATTAGATTTCTGTTAGTCCTCCAGACCTTGTGTGATGGACAGCACAGCAGGTAACGACACAGAAGGGGTACAGGGTCCTCTCCCCTTCTCCAGAATAGATCCTAGCTTAGCGCCCTCTTCCCTGAGAAACAGATTTCAGGCTTCTGGATAAGGAAGGATTGCATCCAAGTTTCCCCAGTGCAAATCAGAGTTCTGAGCATGAGACTGGTATGGCAAAAACCAGCCTCTACCTTCTCATGCTCAGCCTGTGCTGCTCGTGGTATAATCATGGCACTCAGGCTCCTGTGTATGTGTCCATAGGTTGGGTAGCCATACCCAATCTCTGAATCCCAGACAGTCTTGTACAAGAGACAGACAGATGTCTAGCTATACATGTAGCTCAGACTAGAGATGTCGTTTCTGATAATTCATATGGTAACAGGATTTTAAATTTGTTTCTCTTTCTGACAAAGCCAATAAAAAGAAGTTAAAGTTATATTTAGAACACTATCCACTGAAAAATTGTCATTACATACGTTAAATATAACTTCATTTGTCATATTTGTGCATTTTTTAAAAACATTTTAGAAACAAGTCTAGGTATTAAAAGGGTTTTGCCAATTTTGACAGCTGCAATTTCTGGTCATCTTTTTCTTCTTCTTCTTTTTTGGTTTTGGGTTTTTTTTTTCCCAGTGGCAGGCAAGATTGAAAGGGTGAAAATCTCATCCCTAATGAAACAATTAAAAATAATTTCAAATTTTTAAAAATTGTCACATGCTTGTAACAGTGTAATAAACATAATATTTTCTCTTTTTTTTCCCATGAAAAAGTGCCAAGAAGACCACTTCTTTGAATTAAACTATTTTCGTTTTTTAAGAGATAGCAGAAAATTGCACAAAATTATATTTTTAAATTAGCTAGGAATATGTCACTTATTAGTCCAGGACTAACATAATAGTGAATATTCAACACATACACTTTGAAGTAGATATTTCTCATATGAATAGCACCATTCTGCTGCTGTACAATTTTATGTATTTATTTTACGTATCTGTTTATTTTAAAAGTCCAATCATTAAATAAGAATAATGTGTCAAGGATCTACTGTTTGATTCAATTTTAGGTGGCATTGGTTTTATTGACTTTTTTGTTTGTTTAAAGATTTGTTTTGGTTTTGTTGTCATGAATTTTATGGAAGAAAATGTTGACTTTGTGCTGTCTTTGAATTACTTTCTGCTTCTTTAATAGAGCACTTGTTTCTTGCATGTGCCAAAAAAGACTCTTGGAATAGCTCTTCAGGGACTCATTTAAAATTACTTTTCTCACAAATTTAGCTTTCCGGGTGCATGTTATTTTCTTATTTTTAGTCTGGCCCAACAAATTACTATAGTGTAATCCTCATTTCAATATTATCTTTTTTTACTAGTGTTGTTTGGAATAAATTGACTTCTGCATAATTTGTGAAAGTGAAAAGAGCAATAACAATATACTAGACTTAAAAAAAACATTGTCCTACAGGCTATGGTGAACAATGATGTGCAAATATGGGTGAAGAATCAGTGGTTAAATGAAACAGTTTCCCATCATGGTCACTGATGTTGAAAATTCTTCATGTATCTTCAGATGAGTCTGTTTGGTTTGGGGTTTTTTGTTGCTTTGGTTGGTTGTTGACTGTTACTGTTTGGTGTTTTTGTTACTGTTTGGTTGGTTGGGGGGTTTTTTTGTTTGTTTGTTTAATTTTATTTTTTTGGTGGTAGGTAATCTCTTTTTCTTTAGTCCTTTTCCCCATTACTCTTTTGTATGAAGGCAGTAACTTTTTTTTGCACCTCAGGTACAACAGTACTAAGCCTAGTGTTTTGGCATTTTAAAGGGATATGTTTAAAATTTATCTAGTATTGCAAAATCTCACCACTGGACATCTTAAAGTCAGTTACTTACTGTCTGATAATGAACTACACTTTACAATTGACATGCAAGAAATGAAAATCATGTTGTCACAAACCTAGGCTGTAAAATTAGATTCCTAGTTGAAGGTAATTTAAATAAAGGGTAGCATAGGATATGTTAGGGTATACTTTCAAAAGGAAATCATAGGTCTAAGACACTTTCCATTCTGATAAAAATGATTGAGATCCCTACTTAGGTTTATTCACATTGGTGGAAATTTCTAGATAAAATGTGATTTTCCTCCCAAATTAGACAGAATTCCTTGCAGAAAAAGCATGTGGCCTTACAAGCATTAGTAGTCATGGTTGGTAAATATTGGCAGTAGAGTAACAGGAAAGTCTCAGTAAGAAGTGAGGTCAGAGCTGGGTGCTCTGCTCTGCAAACATCTGAAGGCACAGAGGATTTGCTGTCAGACAGTAGTAAATAAATGAAAGGTCATTATGTTCCTGTATAAAGTGGATGACTTTTTATTTTTTTAATCAGGGGGCGGAACCTACTTAACCTTTGAGCCTTATGTCATCCTCTGTTTTTTCTGAATGTTTCTGTCTCTTCACCTTATGTTAAGACTACAGTTCTCAAGCTCGCATCCACCAGGAAGAAAAGCAAAGGGAAAATAAAAAAAAGAAGCATAGTCTCTTCACAGGCAAAAGAGGATCTTTGTGATTTATGAACTGTGGTTCTATGTATTTCTGCTGACATATAGAGAAATTTAAATTGTTTTAGCTATCTTTTAATGCAGGCAACTTCTCCAATCCTATGAAAAGCAAGGGTCCCCTTTTCTGGAATCTTCCTGTTGGTGCACTCTGTGGGAACAGATGCAACACAAGCTCTTAATATTATTGTAGAAAAGGAACAGTGGATTGAGACATTCTGAAAAAGGACATATCATACCATGAAAGAAATGCAAAGGATTTATTCATAGACAGTGCCTTTGCCCTACACACACCCAATGTATAATGGCCTGTAATTTCCTGCATCCTGCCCCCACCCAAATTATGAGCATAAACATCTAATAAACTGTCTTGCTAAGATGTACTGCATAACCAGGACATATGGATGACAGAGAAACAGCATTAAGAAGAATATTCTGTGTTGATGCTTAGTATAAGGACTTGACTTTTCAGAAGGAATGACCTCAGCCTCATTCCTCAAGACTTCCCTTCTTTACAGTCCAAGCATTTGAGTCAAAATTGCCGGGACTTAAATGTTAAACTAATCTAATTTAATACTTTTAGCAATAGCTTGAGTCATGCTCTGAATGCTCTGCCTTGCTTCATTTAAATAAAAAAAAAAAACAACACAAGGCAAAAATAATACAAAAGTAAGGCTGCCAAAGCTCTGTAGTATATTTGTTATCCAAGTGGGATTTGTTTACCAACTTTATACTTTATATAGCAAACAGCTAAGCTGTTCTCCCAAACTCATTTCTAATACCATCTCACCCAAGCTAAAGGCTATGAACTCTGCATTATTCCCAACCAAAGAAGGCAAATGGTAGTTAAAAATATATCAGTTTTTAAACCAAATACTTTATTAATTCAAATAAGTCCTATAGTAATCTTAACATGCCAGCACAGCAATACAAAACGTGGGTATTGGTATGTCTGTTTGCACAGAAGAATTAACAGAACGGCAACACAAGAACATAGGCAAGTAGCCTAGTAGTTTCTATTTTTAGGTTTTATTCTTTGAACATTGAGTACATCAGAACTTCAGCAGAAATTGTCATGAACCTCCATTGTTAAGTGAGATTCTCATCCAGTAAGTCCTTTTTTTCTGATCCTTTATTGTACAGGTCATCAACACACCATTATCTGGTAGAGGGTAAGGAGAAATTTCCCACTGAAAGTTTCTTTTATGATTGTCTACCAGGGAGCTTCATACACTTCTTTCTAAATGCCTGCCCCTACCATTGTCCCATATAGATGTTGATTTATAGCAGCATGTTCATTTGCTCCCATGTAAAGAACATACAATGGTAAAAATAATTTGGCATTTGAATGTGCACATACACACAGAGTTGTAGTGTAGGCTTATGTTTTTTCTGTCTATTTTGTATAAACTTTTGAAAGAAAAATTCTAATAGACATTCATTTATCTTATTTCCAATGTCATCAAATTATTCTAAGGGACTGTGAACATTTTCTGGACAAAGATTGGGATTCGTCTGAACTAACATTAAATGCTTGCAATGTGGATACGCGTGTAATAACTAGTATAGAATGACAAAAAGCCCTGCTTCTAGAGAGTGATTTATCTGACCTATTTTAAATAATTTATTTACCAAAAGATGACTCATACCTTACAAGTTTCTACTCCTTCTTTTTGACCATAATTGAATCTAAAGATGACCAGCTCAGAAATAAATTATAAGAGGAAACTTAACCAATCGTGTAGTCCAGGTTAAGACCTTACAAGACTATGCTGACTGTGGAAATGTCTGTACCTAAGCTACAGCTTACTAGAAACTGGAGGTGCATTTTGATGGCCAGAAAGGTGTAATTCCATGTGGACAATTGCCACCTCAAAGTAAGAACTGAGTTGCACAAGTCACAGCAGCATCAGTGTCTGCCACCTCTGCAGCAGGCCATGCGTGCCTCTCTTAGTGGAGTGGCCAGAGTTCACTGGCCAAACAGCTGTTCCCCATCTTCTCCAGGGAATAGGCAATAGGCCAGATATTTTTCTGCTTTGAAGTAGCTTTACCACTGCTATTGGTATACATTCCATAATTTGATGTAAACAATTTGTTTTTGCAAAGGAACCTGCAGCCAGATCATACACAGTTAATGAAAAACAAGACAATATCATTTCCCATTTATTAAAATGAGGAATGAACCAGGATGTCCTCATGCTTCAGAAAAACAATAATATGGATCCATGCAAGAATGCTATGACAAACTCAAATTCTGTTACAAGTAATATAACTATATGTCTAAAAGCCCTCAACTTTGGCAAAAAAATGGATCTGATAATAAAGTTTAATTTTTAGGGTCATCTCTTCCTAAAAACAAGACATCAGTTTAGACTAGCTGAATTGCTGAAGCTTTTTTTTCACTACAGAAGGAAAAGGAATCTCAAGTCCAGTAAAACTCAGGATAGATGACAATGTTTGATTTTCACCACCCGCAGATGCTTCCTGAATTAAATAACATGTCTGAAATCTATTTTCATCTTTGTACATCCTTGTCTGGCTCATTGGTAAATTCACTTTGACTCAGCTCCTAAAATCCATAAAGCAGACATAGATAAAAACATTTCTTCTTTTTCTGTGTTTAAATTATTGACTAGGGAAGCCACAAAGCGGAGGCAGGTAAGTTAGAGGGCAGCCAGACACTAAATGTAATTGCATGTGAAATATTAGAAAATACTACATAAACATGACATGGACTTTTCAATGTCTAGTTTTGGTTCCACTGAGGTTTTGTCTGGTCTTCAAGTATACGTTCATTGTAGGGCTTAAGCCCATCTACTGAGCCACAAGTGACAGGAACAATCAGCATTATTGTTAAAGTCTTTGTTTGGACTTCTTAAAGCAAATAACATTTTAACCAAGTGGAAAAAGGGAGAAATAGGTATGTGTTACTAAAGAACCTGACTAAATGTCTGGTCAGGAAAACTGCATTTGAGGACCTTTCAAAATAAGAACACAGCCTAAAATCCCTAGCACGGGATCTGCAGCTACCTCCTTGTCTTTGTAATGCCTAAATCATAAACCCCAAGGATTGCTCTGCAGTCCTAGGAGCCATTCATCCTCCATGGACAAAAATATAAAGGATGGAAACCTTTCTAAAAGCTGAACTTTAAAAAGAAAAAAACAAACCAAAAACCAAAAGAAACTAAACCATTACTTTTTCCACCAGTCTGGCCAAAGCTCTGCTCACCAAGAACCTTTAACATAAACATCAAAAACAGCTTTTCCAGATAGGCTTGTAAACAATTATATCTCCTAACTAGACATTGATCTCACTTGCCATATCACTGTATCACTTTACTATTCCGAACTATTGTCAAGTGCCAGTATGCTTCACTTTTACTGCCATATTACTCTGTGATTGCAGCGTGCTGATGTTATTTGAACTATTACAGTTGGTTGATGGAGATCAAACCTCTGACCCCTGAGTCAAATGACCATTTATGAATAATGCAAGTAGCTATTTGTCTACTGCTTTTGTTTCTAAGTATTATTCCTGATTCTTGTCTTTCTAAAGACATGGCATACCTTTTATCTAGAGGCAGGTAAACTCCTTTACAAATTCCACTCAGTTGAAAAGACATTTTCTTTTATTGTCATAAAAATACTTTGCTAGTGAGATTTCCTGCTCTTGTGATTTCTCCCTGAAACACGGAGTATGTTCCAATATTTTAGAAATGGGTCTTGGATTTCCAATAAAATGAAATCTCAATAATTCTTAACTATCCCCTAAGTATTTGAGGGAAAACTAATAAATATGTAGGAATGTCAAACCCTTGGCAATAGAAGCCTATTAATCTAGAACAGTTTTTAAAGAATGCAAACACTAGAAAACTTCTCATATCTCTCTAGCTATCCAACTGCCATGAACCTATGCTAATATAGTCTCTCCATTTTCAATTTTGAATAAAATTCCTTGCCTGTCTTACAATGGATAAAATCTAGACCCTTGTATTTCCCTGTAGATATTGTTTAATTCTGATCACATGGGGAAAAAGAAAAAAAAAAAAGGCAAAAAGCACTTTTCCACTTTTCCACTTTTCTCATTTCAGGTCTTGCATAGTTATTTTCTGGTTATTAATAAATACACTATCACTAAAGGAGAAGCAGCAATTATGCCATCATACCAATTTATCTTTGGGATTTTCTGGCAGAGTATACTCAGTGTTTCTTTCTTTTTTCTATTCTTAAGACACATCTCACCTTGAATTCACCTTTAGTCCCTGACCTAGTATTTCCAGTCATCATCTGTATTTTGCACCCTAGTAGGTGACATTAAAACCTTTAAGAAAAATGTGTAGAACAATTCTGCTTTCCATGTTAATCTGCTTTTAATGGAGTGTTTGCTTTGAGCAGTCTGAAACAGTCTCCTTGGCTGGATGCATCTAATGCATCTGGAGAAATGGTAGAAACTTCCTTCATTTGCTTTGGAAATGGATAAAGCATACCTTGCTCATCTTCTGTGTATGTGCATGTGAGTAATTTTTACTGATTTCAATTCAGCATTCTGGTAATTTCTAAATTCTGAAATGTATCTAACTGTTTGGATAATGCTATTATCTGCCAGTTTGTAAGGCTTCTTTGCTCACTCCAAAAATGCCATTTATGTCCACTCCCATGGAGCAGGATTTTTCTTGGAAATTCTTCAAAATGGACTTTGATTTGAACCAAAGTTTTATGACTTTTTTATATTTTTTAGTTTTTATAAATTTTTAATTTCAATCCAACTAACTTTGTTTTAGTTGTCATTAGCTTTCTGGATCTTACCTGCATTTTTGTTGGCTCAGCTCAACAAAGTGTGATCAACAGTCACAGAATAGATTACTGCACACAGATAACACATTTTGAAGGAACAGTGTAGTTTCTAACTGTCTTAGTTAAGGACTTGCTAATTCAGTTGTTCAGTATGCTGAAATTCCAAAACATTCACAAGAGTTTATAAATAGCTAAAGAATCTTATGCTAAAATAACACGAGCAAAATGACTGTTTTATTTAGCATGTGACTAGGTATTTACAGGCTAAATCAGAATGTCAAGTGACTTCTGAGCTGGTGACACCCTGGATAATCAGGACTTGCCAATACATGACTAATGATCCAGTACAAACTGTGCTTGCCTAATTTTTCAGCTGTATAGTGTTTTTCCACATTGAATTTTTTTCTATACTTTTTTTAATCTGAACTTCTCTGGGCAAGCAGCTGTGCATAGCAGGATGCTGACTTGGTTCTGCTGGAGTGATTTATAAAGGTGTCGTACAAAGGCACATATCTCAGGGCCCTGAATTTTTACACGACTTGTTCTCAGACAGATTCTTATTATAGTGGCTGCATACTGTTGAAATATTTGGCTGAAAGCATACCCATTAATTGAATTTTAAGTTACTCCTTCATGCAAAACATATCCCTAGTTACCCCAAAGGTATTTAAACACTTACAAACATGAATAGATCTAGTGGTTGCTATTTTATCTCACTGACTACACTGTACTCCTGTTTTTAAGCAATGCATTTTGGTGGACATCTCTTAAGTTAGATGTCTGTTTAAATACCTTCCTGATGTATGGCCTAATTCTGTCCTCGTTACATGATTTGTATAACTATTTTGGCTTTTAATCCATAGCGATTATTTTACTTTAACTGATAATATATTTGTTGGAGATTAATTATTAGTTGCTAATGATCATTTCTTAGCTTCATGATAGAAATCATTATTGTCACCATTCTGGGTTCATTTTCAAAGACATGTTGCACTAAACTGGTGTGCTTAAGTACCAGCACAGCACCAGTTACCTGTAAGTGTCTCCTTTTTGAGTTGCAGTTTCACACAAACACAAGTCTAAAAGAAGATTGGTTTCAAAAATGACAACATGAGAGAAAAAAAAAGAGGGGAAAAAAAAGGGGAAAGAACAGTCCATGGAATTCATACTTATAAATAAATTCTCACTTTAACTATTACTTTGTGAAAAGTGTTGCGTCTACCTTCCTTACTTCCAGTATCCAGGCCCTGTTAAAATGAGATGCTAAGCCAAGAGCTTTGTGATGCTAACAAGATTTCCTTTAAATGAAAGGTCTTGGAAGAACAAAGGTATGGGCTCACATAACCATGCTTTATGCCCAAATGGAGGTGTTTAGTACTTGAAAACACTTTAGATGTCCTAATTTCCATGTTCCCAGGATGAAAGGTTGGGATCTATGGAGCAAGACCACCTTATCAAGGGGCAGACATATGTCAGGCCTTACAAAGGACAGACTTCACGGTTTGATGTCCTTTTGCCCAATACACTGTTTTGCAGAGCCCACTCTCTGCTGCCAAAATATCTCCTTTGACTGAGAGAAACTTCGGAGTCCATCAGAGAAGTCTATTCCCAGGACCAGGTGTCTACATTTAGGCACTGTCACACTCATGACTGCAGAAAAAATTGGTTATTTTTCTTTTCATGTGGGCCAGGTGGATCAGGATTTACATAAACTTTTTAATCAACATTCATTTTATTAATGTCTGAATGTATCGTGGGATGACGGGGCAGCAATGTGAGTATGGTTTTTTCATTTTATGTTTTTCAATGAAAAATATCTGAAAAAATAAGAAGCTACTTCCTGGAAACTATTTTGATCACTGTCTTTAAAAAGAATGGGATTTCTTTTTTTCAGTCACAGATAAAAAATAATTTTTAAAAATTAGGAAATAAAACCAAAGGCTGAACAGATTTTCCTCTAACAATGCAGGGATATATAACTACTGTTTTCTTTCATTGCTAAAACTCTCTCCCCAGGAATTTTGAAAACAAAACAGCTGCCCCCAAAAGATATATTTTATAAAATTTTAAGACTTCATTAAAATTTCTGGATTGTTCTTGAATTTTTCCAATATATTCAGGGGTTTAATTTTCTTTAGAATAATTTTAACCATTTGAAACAGTCCTTTTCAAGCTGGCAAAAATAATAAGAAAGATAAAATAGTATATGGACATTTCGCTGAAATGAAAGGCACTTTCCATCTTCTCAAACCTGTCTGTCAACACAGAAGAAATATGCAAAAAATGTGATACAAACAAGCCATATGTTTTGCTTTTCATGCATCTGGCAAAAATGTGATTTCTTTTGCCATGTTTCTTCTGTGATGAGAATTTTTGTTAAAAAAACTGACATCACATATTTCTCTCATTTCTTTCTGAGTCCTCCTATTTGCTTAAATCTGCTATTCCACACTTTAATGTCCTCATGCATTTCCTCTTAGGTCACCAGCAAATCTTTTTGGTCCATGACGTTACTAAAATTGCAGGAGAGTCTTTAATCCAGTGGAAGATGCAACTAGATCCAAGGGCTGAAACTGCAGGAAAAGCAGTATAATACGGGGGTTTATTAATAATTTATAAATGCTATTCAACATATTGAGCCTTTTAGGATATCTTGCTGAAAGGTGTACTGGTTCAATCAAACAATCATGTGCACACTGCAAAATCATTTGCTAAATTCTTCCATTTATGATGTGAGAGTTTAAAATGGATAACAATAATGGTCTCTACTGTTCTTGAAATAGAATAAAACACAATATCTCCAAAAATCTTTCTGAAAAATTGGATCATCTCTGATTGCTTTTCACTAGAGTCCTTTTCCTATCTGAGGTGTAGGAATCACTTCTATATTTACATAGTAAAATAGCAACCTATTCAATCCCTCATTTGTTTCTTCTTCCATACCGGTGGTATCACATTGATTTAGTAGTTATCCTGGTTGCAGTTCTCAGAATGTTCTCAGACACAGGATTTATTTCACTCTGCTCTATTCCACTGTTGTGGTTTAACCCCAGCTTGAACTCGCCCCCTCACGGTCCCATGCTCACTCTCCCCTGGTGGGGTGGGAGAGAGAATTGGAAGAGTGAAAGTGGGGAAACTTGTGGGTTGAGATAAAGACAGTTCAATAGGTAAAGCAAAAGCCACACACACAAGCAAAGGAAAACAAGTAATTCATTCACTGCTTCCCATGGTGAGGCAAGTGTTCAGCCATTCCCAGGAAAGCAGGACCTGGTCACATGTAATGATGACTTCAGAAGAATGTCCCCCTCTTCTTTTCCCCCCAGCTTTATATGCTGAGCATGACACCATATGGAATACATGGAATATTCCTTGGGTCAGTTGGGGTCAGCTGACCCTGCTGTGTCCCCTCCCATCTCCTTGTGCACCCCCAACCTATTTGCTGGTGGGGTGAGGTGAGAAGCAGAAAAGGCCTTGACTGTGTGTAAGCACTGCTTAACAATAACAAAAACATCCCTGAGTTATTAATACTGTTTCTTGCACAAATCCAAAACATAATCCCATACCATTAAATTGGTGGTAAAACAATTAAAAAATAAAATTAAAAAAATTCCTAGTCTTTATTGCTTGAATAGATTCCAAGAAACATCACTAACAGTGAATATAAAATCATTGCTTTTAAAATGTAAATTAATAACCACAGTTATAGTAATTATATGGACTAAGTCTACACGGCAAAGTGAGTTACAGTAGTTTCTTGGATTCAGTAGATGGATAACTTTACAACTCAGCCATGATAATGCTAGTCTATTCTTATAAACTCCTATTTTCCTGTTCTGTATCATCTGCTCATACCATATGCTTGCAAAACATTCATAGTTCAGAAATTTTAAGTTGACTACCTCTGAATTGAGCATGTTTGTAAATGTTTGTAAGACAGAAACTTAATTTTAAATGCTAAAATTTTTACACTATGAAGCTTTCTTCCTTCAGAGCAAAAGCTTCTGGGCACTCTATCAAAAAATTAACTAAGACAACATTTTCAAAACTGTTACATCCCAAGTAAAACAAAAAATCTCTAGATAGTGGAACAAAAAGAAAACTAAAGAAGTACATAATGAAATAAACTGTTTTTGTTAAGTAAAGTGGCACCACATGTGGAGGATGAAATAGCTCAGGCAGAGATTTCGTCCTGTTTCAAGGTCCTCTCTATATCATCTACCATTTACCACACACCAACAGCCCGCAGTTTTGGCATGCAAAATTGCCAGACTATTTGGTGCAATCCTGGGGGCTCAACTCAAAACCTAAGCACTTATATTTCACACAATATCAGCAAACAGAAACTGGTGGAATGCATTCAATTCCCAGGTACAATAAAATGGTACAGTCTTACTGATTCCAAAGGAGGTGTGCTAGTTTATGCCAGAAGAAAATGTTACTCATCCGTAATAAAGAAAATACAATTATAAACTCCAGAACAGAATTCTGTAAATTTACTGATTTTGCTGGAAGTATAAAATAAGACATTTAAATGAAAGCCTTCAAAATTCATATTGGTATATGTCAATCATATATCCTTTCCATCCCAAATTTTCTTTGGTAATCTCATCCTGTCGCTTGTTACCTGGGAGAAGAGACCAACACCCATAGGTAGTTCATTTAGTCCTAAAAGAAATGGGGAAATGACCCTACCTTTTCGCATCAGGCAGGCACAGAGACTGTAGGTGTCTAGCTAAACCTAGGGACCTAGTTTGTAGACAGCTACATTTTGATGAGGTGAATTCAAGGCTTAGACTAACAAAGAACAGTCTCCTCACAGTGAACCCAGATGCTTGTCACTAAGTTGTGGACAAGTGAGCCTCCACATTTACTTGGGAAGAGGAAAATTCTTTCAATTAATTATAATCTCATTCTCCCAAGTATTGTCTACTTCTCAATATTGTAAATATACTTTTTATGAAACTATTGTGCTATTTATTCCTCATATCATCTTGATTTTAATTTGTGTTACACAGTTTTTATTGCTACTGTAACTAAAGACCTGCACAATCAATCAATTCATATTGTAAGGATACCTACAGGTCTAATCAAAACTTGGATCACATACAATCATGCAAAATGCTGCAATCATACTAGAATGGATAACATCTTTCTGATTTGAAATGCAAGAGCAGGTCTACAAGCTTGAGATAATGATAGCTGGTATCAAATATTTTCTGATCTATGTAAAAATATATTGTTTCTTACTCCCCCCCCTTACATTCAGCAGAAAATAACCTGCAGGCTTATAAAGAGTACATCTGAGCCATTTGTTCATATCTGTACCCAGTCCTGCAGAGTGTTTTGGGTAAACACAACTGACCAGGATTTTTTTGTTTATATTTATTTTGGAAAACCAACCCTCCATCACAGCAGTGTTACAGGACAATCAGAACCATAATTCTACTCTGATCTCTATCTTGTGGAAACCAGGTGGTTTAGAACTTTTATAAATTTAAAACTGTGTTGCCATTAATTTGATCATATTAAATGCTGACATGTCTTTGTTTTCTCTACTTTTATCTCAGCAAACAAGGAAACTGCTCATCAGCTTGTGAACCAGCTTAGTGAACAGACTTGTTTTCGCCACTGGCCTGCCATGTGGACTATAAGCAGTAAATAACAAATGAGAGTGGTGCTTTCTGTAGCCCAGTACATCTGGCACTCATGTATTCATAGCACCTTTAAGCATATTGATCTGGTTTTTCTGCATGCAAACATATTTGCAGTTTCAAATTTTTGCAATACTTTCCAAATGGATCATACACATGTATTTAGTAATTGATAGGAATGGCATTTAGAGTCCTTTTCTTGGACAAGCAAATATGCAGAGACCTTAAAATAAATTCAACCCACAGAAAAATACCGTGAATGTGGGGTACTTGGAAATATGTCTCCAAAGAAGATTTAGGTATTAAATTTCTGAGATGGCATGTTGGAATGTCAGACAGGAAAAGTTGTTTCATCACTCTCCTGTGAGGGTGGGCAGTGGCAATGTAGACCATTAATATTAAACAGATTTACTTTTTGAGAAGTAGAGTTTAGTCTGCTGGAGCATTGCCTAGGATGGTTTGCTTTGCTGACTGGGTGAAACAGGACAAAAGGCAAATTTCACATCTTGGTCCTACTGCAAAAAAACCTGAGCTACATGGTGAGTGTGAACAAAAGATATGAAAGAAGTGGGGTGATTTCTTTGGTTCGTGTTTCTTTTCCTCTCAAGAAATTCTAAGCGTCTTTGAGAAGAGAGTTAGAAAGTAGCTTTACACAGAAAGATGAAGAGGTTTTGGAAAACAAAACTCCACACAAGAGGCATGATTTTCATCTTAGCATTTCTCAATCCACTTCCATTATACCATCTGGGAGCAGGCTTAGCAGTATTTAAGGTATATTTTATCATTCCTTTAACTTTAACGCTTTACCTATCTCAGTGGTTGGCTCTCTTCGTTATCTGGGACAGTGAACTGACTAGGCAAACAAATATTCTCTGAACTGTAAACTGTTTAACAAAAAATGAGTTGTTCTCACCAATGCCATAATTAAAACAGGAAGCTTTGCTGCTTTTTCAGAAAAGATGAGTGTCGAAAAAAGTTCATGTAGTTAATTTTCTAGTCAAGAAACAATATAAATAGCAATTTGTTCAAGGACAGAATTTTTTAATTTTTTTTAAATTTAATTTTAATCAAGTTAAAAATGGTTGTTCATATATGATGTCTGCCTTGAAGTATTGTCTAACAATTTTGATATAGTTTTATATTGGAAAAGGGTTGGGGTTTGGATGGCCTTTTTTTTTTTTTTAAATATGACTTTTGTCAAGTTATTCTGCATTTTTACCAAAGGAGGAGCTAAATTTGCAATGGGAGTACTAAACTCAATAACAATAAGCATTGCTAGAGGATAGAGATTTTCCAGAAATTTCCTCTATTCGAGAGTTGATTGTTGGCAAGGATTACAAAGAAAGTATTAAAAAAATAATTTATTTTAGGTATTGCACTTTTCTCTCATTAAATTATATGCTTAATAGATCTTTATTATGCAATGATGTGGCTTTATTTCAAGGAACCAAATTTGCATTCACCTAATTGGTTTTCAGTGACTTGCTAGGAATAATTAAAAAACACATTTTAGAAACTCAGTCATTACATATGGCTTCGAGTTGGACAGAAGGGTCTGGACTTTGCTATTAGTTCTTCATCTGTAAATAATTATTGCAACTTTCCTTTTTTGAATAGAAAAATTCCCTATGTGCATACTGTTTTGCCCCAAGATGCCCAGCTCAAGAAATTGCTGGCTTAGGATGCAATTTTGCTGTGCAGCCTACTTTCAGGAGTATTGACATGTCTTACACTTAATAAGAAAATATCATTAAATCCCCTAGAAGCAATGGGGTGTGCATGATGGTATTATTCCTCCAGTTTAAATCAAAACAAAATTAAATAGAACAATTAAAACTCAGAATCTCTTCTTCTAAGGAAGAGAGTTTGAGACCTACACCGTTTTTTTATGGACTCTGAAACCTGGGTGGGCTAAAGCTCATCATAGGTTGGTGCCAGTTCCCTAAATAGTAAAAGTAATTCAGAGCTATTCTCAATTTAGTGTTTCTTATTTTCTTATCTGAAGTGATGGCTCACTACACAAAATCTTGCTTATTAGATTTATTGTGTTGGGATTCCTTGAGGAATCTTTGTTCCTGTGATGCACTTTGTAAGTTGGATAATTATAAGAAACAGATTGTTTAGGCTCTTTAGCAAAACTTTGTGTAAAAATATCCTGCATAGGTGAACCAGTCTTTGCCATAGATTTGATTCAGTTAGTCTTTTTTTTTTTTTTTTTGAACACTTCCAGTCTTGCATTGAGTTCTGCAAACCTTCCATGTACCCTGTCTTTCATGCTTAGGATCAGTAAATAGTATCACTGCTAATGAAAAAATATATTTATAAACACACACACACACACCCACATACTAATAGTACTCTTTGTTTGTGTCTGTTCATGTGTTACTTTATTGTAAGAAAAACCACTGAGTCAGCTGAAGCTCCCTGGGTAGAAAAATTGTTACTTTCTTAGAAATTATTTAGTTCTTTCAGAGGAGACAAGCTTTTAGAGACTGAAATTTGGCCAGCAAAGAGTCGAAAATCATAGAAAGATCTCCACACAGCCGAGTGCAGGAGCTTGCTGAGAGGAGCAGCAGACAGAGACAACCAGGCATCAGAAATGAGGAAAGAAACTTCCCCAGGGCCACAAAGAGCTGTGCCAATTTTTCTGCAACTCGAAGCTACTGAGTTGGCCAGAAGCTGAGAGCATCCCTGCAGAGGCACAGTGGAGAGTTGTATATAAGCCCTTTATTTTGGTATTGTGTTTGACTGAGTTGTGATTACTTATGGAGTTTTCCAAATGTGTATTCTAATTAAATCTGGCCTTCTTCAGGTTAAAAGTCTTTCAGAGTGTCAATGCAGATCTACCTCAAAGCATTAACCAACTCTGAGTACTTTCAAAACATCAGAGACCCTTATTGTCATAGCTCTGATATGGCTTTTGTGCAAGAATTAACTGTAGGCTGTATAGACTTGTATATATGTGTTTATTTATGTATGTGTTTGGAGTTTTTTTCTATGCACAAAGTTACAGAGGAGAAGACACTATAATTGTATTAGAAATATTGTCTTGTCCTGTGATATGTTTTCACTCTAAGCAGTACAAAGACAGTTACACATACGCAAGGTTTTTTTGGATGATTGTACAGGAATACACCCTGCAGAACTGCACTCACAGAACTGAACCAGTGTAACCATGCACAGAATTTGCAATACAGTTAAACTTTACAATTCTAATTCCATAATGATATTTTGTATTCATGATGTCATAGTAGAAGGAGGTGGTATTAAATGGGTGACTATTAAATTGATGATCTACTTATCTGGTTTGAATTAACTATTCGTTCACAATAAATCAAGCATTCTTAGCCAACCTCATTCAACATGCTTTGGTGAAGAGCCAGACAACACCACTCTTATTCCTTGAGAAGTACGTGTCAGCCCAGTTAACTCCTTGCAAATGGTGGTACTAGATGCCTAGGAAGTCACCACATCCAAACATTGATTTGCCTTTATCTGATATGGAATCTGTGTTCCTGAAAGAGCTTTCTTTTTTGGAGAGGAAGGGAAACTAGCTCAGACTTAAATATAAAACCTCAAATGGTTAAAATCTGAAGAAATATATCTTACCCTAAGATACATATCCATGGGACTGATGTTTTCATTCAAGAGTTGAAAGTTAGTGACACAGAGGGCAGCAGCAGCTATAGGAGGACTTCTTATATGTTATTTAAGATTGTTACATCTTCCCTGTTTGGTACAGATATTTTTAGTTTATGATATTGTATGCAACATTGAAATGCTGTACAGATATATCGGATCAAATCTTTTGAAGGAAAATGCCTACAGTCCCTTCTGTGCCCCTCCCTCTAAATTAGCATCTGTGATCCAGTCGCATATGCAGTTTTTCTGGCCAGGATTGAAGACTCCTTCCCACTACCCCATTGTAGTTTTTATGGAGCACAGCCATTTAGCATGGCTGTACTTCTATTTCAAGGGTTGGGCCCAAAGCCTTTGACAAATTTTGCATTTGCAATTGATTTGTTCCCTCCTGGGCTTGAGAATAGAAAGCAATGGATAATGCCTTAGAATCAGACTTTTCATGATGAAATAATAAGGATCAGATGAACTGACAGCTTTTCTCTATAATGCTCATTAAGTTAGACATTGTTTTGATTTTTTAGTGAAAAACTCATTTGCGAGGACTATAGTCAGAAGAAAAAGAATTGGATGAGATATAAGTATAGTCAAACTGTAGCACTATTATCCCAGAGCAGATGAAGGAACCAAGCATCTCTCCCAGACAACACAGAAAATTCATTTTTATAATGGAAATAGAAGCCTTTTCATTTAAACTCCAGCTGTTTTGTTGGACCCGCACTCTAGCAAATATCAGTTAAACTTTGTTCCTGCTTTTGGAAATGGAACTAAAGTTACTTTCAATCTCAGGATTTCACAGTCTTTTGCAATGAAACAAACAATACACTGTAATGTCCCACAGACCAGTTGTGAAATGAAGACCCCATGGCACTTTTAGGAAGAATAGGTGAGTTAGTTCCAGTGTGGTTTTGACAATTATATGCTCTCTGGTTCCAGCTAACTTAATATTCATCTATATAAAGTATTTTTCTTCACTTCAAACTGCTATGCCATACTTCTACTCACTACTGAACAAACTCTGCCAAGGCCAGACAAGAGGCAAGAAATAAGATAAGCAAAACTTTCTGAAATATGCATGCTGCTAATTTTCACTTCCTTTTAGTAAATTTGTTTGTATAAAATAAGTTTATAATTAAGTACAGGGACTTTAGTATGAGGATCATCTGGTGCTTATGAGCAAGGAATAAAACTTTCTCTAAAAACTGGATTTTTATCTTATTATCTGCTCTAGTTCTTTATAAAGGTAGGGGCTCAACAACCTCTAAGAGAGGACCAATCAGTCTGGTTCTAACAAAGGCAGAGATGAATATTTCATAAGCTAATCTCAATTAGGTATCAGATGTGATTCAGTGTCCTGGAAGACATACTTCAGTCTTCTGGTTCTGCAGTTCTGCAGAGCTGAGTCCTTGAAAAATGAAAATTACATTCATAAAAATATATGCCTTTCCAAAGGAGAAAACCAAGCTGAGATCAGTTTCTTGTCTAATCAAAAGTACAGAGATATCACACAAACTAAACCCAGGATGTTTCATTTAATACAGAGTAATTAATTTTCCTTCCTGTTAAATTATTTTAAAACATAATGAAATTAGTATTAGTTTTCTTTGTATATGCTTCAGTTGTCTTGGGTGAATAGCAAAATATATTACATAAAGAAGAAATGTTAGCCAGGTTAATCTGGAAAAAATTCAACCCAGTGGGAAGAGTGTCTGAGTTAAACCCTTTCAGGAAAATATTGTGACCTGCTTCGTAGGTGAGGTGGTAAACTCTACTGGATGACACATGCTGTAGATATCCTCTGCATTCCTTTTGTGGCCAGAGACTTCAGAGAATTTGTTATTACATCATTACAAGTCATATTTTATGTATGGACTATTTATAATTTTATTTTATTGAAGCTTAATCTTCAGCTAGAACACAGGGACATTTTTATATGCCTCCATTTTCACAGCCTTGTGTACACAGACTAGGCCTTCAGGGCAAGTTTTATTGTGCCAGTGTAACATATGTTCTCAATAGGTAAGTGACACATGAAAGGAAAGGAATGTGATTTAATGTTTCAATTTTATCGCTGCAATTTAACATATGGTGGTGAAGAAGATACAATCAATAAAGCTACATGAATGTGAAAGCACACAGTAAAAGATACCTCAGAAGGAAGGTCTGATTTAAAGATTTATTGAATCCAACTAGTCAAATAATTCAACACAAAAATTGTATTTATGGTCTTGGGCTCATTTGTTATTGGTGACTTAGTAGTGCATGGCTAACGGTTTTGTGAACTTCTTCCAGAAATCGTGTGCAGATTTTGTACTTCACCCATTTCTGTTTCACTTGTATGAAGAAATTGTAACCCAAATCAAAAATGCATTACTATAAATGATCTTTTTTTTTTTTTTCAAGGAGGTTAAAATATTCATTTTTTTATTTTGTAACCTCTTCTGTCTCTCTTATTCACTGATTTTCCTGACCTTTTCTTTTCTCTTCTGTATTTCCCTCATACTATCTAAGAACTTTTTCATCACTTTGGCCAAATAATGTCCAAGAAAATCATGTTCTTATTTCTGCATTAGTATATAATATGAAAGTTGAAAAATTGAGATCCAGAAGCAGAAATAAAAAATAAAAGTCCCCTGCTTTTTCAAACCTGGAATGAATATTGTTCAAAAATAAATTCAGTTCTAGTGAATACAAAAATTCATCGGATTTAACAAAAATGTCTGCTTTTACGGAAAAAAATGTACAATGAAAATCTAAGTTTTCATTCAGTTTTCTAAAAAGATCTATTTTTTTAACAAAAGAAGAATGCCCAAATATTCTTTTTTTTTAAGAATAAATATTTTGTGGAGAAACTGGCATTTTGATGAAGAAATATGTGTCCTTTATGAAATAATGAATATAAAAGAATTCTTAGCTTTGCAATGTGTACAGTGTAAGATTTCTACTGGTTTATTAAGTAGACTCAAAGCCAAAATCATTTCACTTTCTCTTTTGGTTTTGAATTAAATTATTTAGAAACAAAATTCAAATTCCAGGAAGATGAACTTAATTACTTAAAATATTTATAACCATTTCCATGTAGTCAACACAGCAATGGACAAAAATTCCTCAAAAAATGTTTTTCATGGCACTGTCCAGCTCAAAATAGGACATTTGTGGATCGTGTTTTAAGCTTAGTCTGGGTTTTGATATTCAATTTGATTTTGCATTAATGTGCAACTTGTGCACAGGCAGAATCAACTGGATGCTTAAAGTTTTGCTTTCCTACTATTAATCATCCATTTGTGAATTCTTTTAATCTCTTCTCTTTTGACTGCCGTTTTTCTTCTATAAAAAAGTATAAACAACATTTCCAGGTTTCACATTCTTCTTTCTTTGATTTACATTCACATAATTCCATGGATGCCAATATATGATTTAGCTTCAGGTTCGGTTTATTATTCTCTCAATATCTTTCTTTCAGACCACATAACTATGTTAAAGAAATTTGTGCATACAAGATAATTTGGCAAAATTCTACAAGAATTACCTGACTAACATTGCACTAAGCATTAGTAATAGCTTGCAGTCTGTAAGAGATTAGACCTGAAAATATGATGTGGGCGCCAACTGACAGAGATTAAAATCTTTCAGGCAGAGCTTGATATTTTGTGTTTGTTTGTTTGTTTGTTTGTTTGTTTGTGGAGTTGTTTTTGGGGGGATTGGTTTGGTTTTTCCTACTAGGTTTGTGTTGGTATATTCATAAAGATGAATTTCCAGTCAGCTAGGAAATTAGTTATTTTTATTTCACATCACAACATATAAGAAGGTGTGCAACATTTTTGATAGGACAGATGGTAGGTAGCCAAAAATCTTGGAATCAAATTACGTCAGATCTGATTAAGTTAATTTAACATCACAACTCTGCTGTAACCTGCAAAAGGACCATATTTTAAACAGTAGATTTCAAATTTTAAAAAAAAGGAGAAAAAGTTATTTTCAAAATAAAACAGATAGTATCACAAAAAGATACTATGTGATGTATCAGAGAAAATGATGTATCAGAGAAAATAATATATCAGGCATTTTATTAAAAACATAAATTTATGAAATTTGTGGATAGACACTAAACTATCATCACACTACTACAAGTTAAGCATTAGGAATCTTAAGGCAGAATGGATTTTCTTTATGGTAGCCACAGTTTTCATGAATTCCATGATTTATTCTATGTTTTCTTTACCAAATGAATTGGACTTTTAGCAATATGACATCTCAGAGGATGAAGAGAAATGACTGTGAAAATTTCACTCCGAGCTGGAAATGTAATTCCAGGTTAGAAGGCTCACAAAAATTATAAGCTTAAATGAAGCAGATTGGTGATCAAAAGGATAAAATTAGTAAATTCTCAGGAAATTATTCCACCTCCAAAGTTAATTTTTATAGACTAAGACAGAAGCAATAAAATTTTGAATTGATCTTCTTTAAGTTGCAGAGAGGTTGGATGTTGATTCTGAATCTGTTGTTTGCTTGCATTCAGAAGCAGTCTACCAATGCCAGCATTTATTGTACATTATTAAAGCACTGTTACAGAAGTTATATCTTCTATAGTATTCCACATGATTAGTTTGGTTACAAAAAACTGAATATAAACTGATTGTCACAGAGAACTCTTAGGATAGGATATTTTTAAAGATAACCTAAAATTTCACTGTGTTTTGCTTTCCCTTCTGTAATAAATTTTTACTTCATGGAAGGAGAGATATTTTCTGATCTGTTTTCTCCTTTCTTTATTTTGTTAATCTTATTTTAGAATGCTTACATGAATGATCGGTACATACACTATTTCTCATTGTAGGAGTCTTGAAGGACATACAGAAAGAGTTCAATGAGCGTATTATTGACTTACCTGAGCAGATATCAACCTTTTACAGGAGACCAGTATGGTGCCAGCTAGATTTGTTAGCTTAAGGCTAACCTCAAAAATTGTCTTTCTATCTAACATTAGCCTTTTCTTCATGAATCTTGTTCATTAACATGTTCCCCAATTTCCATGCCCAAATGCCTAGAAACTGCTGGTTTTCAGCCTTCCAGTCATATAGACCTTAGACAGATCACATTAGGGTCTTGACATATATGGAACTTATGCGTGAAATAGGCGTATACCATTCTAGCAAATCTAGAGTTTCTTCATGCACGGTATAACCTGAATCGGTGCAGGTATATCACTGTGATCTCTGGGTGCCTGTAAATGTCTCTCCCGTGACTGTGTAGAACACATGGTACCTATTTGCTTTGTTGTCACATTTTATGGTTCATGAAGCTCCTTAGGATATGCCTTGCAATAAAAGTTCTATGTAAGAGATGATTGCAATTTTATATGTATGAACATGTATGTATACAGACACACAGGGAGAGAGGATAGACATTTGTTAGACATCATATGCATTCATGTGTACAGTCCCTGTCATTGTGGCACAAAGGATTATCCAAAACATTTGTAAAGTCTGTGGGAGAATGGCATAACTGTCAGAAATTTTAATGAGGTTTCTGTTGCCACATATCACTTTTTTTTTCCATCTTCTGGCTTGAGTTGACACAAAGGTTTCTGGATTCATTCATCCTGTTCTATCTTCTCAATCCTTCTTTGTTTACCTTTGCCTCAGTAGTGAGAGGTGGAAAATGAAATATGTTCAGCACCAAGAGACAGACATTGTAGGCATACACACCACCTATAAACTGATGCAGCTGGAGAACTAGACCCATAAAACTGCACTGTGTGGGTGCCATATGGGAAAAAATTCCATAATCTGAGAAGCATTTGATCTGTATTAAAATTGTCAATATATATCTTCTACACTTAACCACTAGACATGAAAATTCCTTGTAATGTAGCATTATTTATTTTTTAAGTTTGACACTCATACTTCAGGCAACCACAGAGGACCAGAGTGAAACTTTAATCAAGTGATGGTAATTTACATATACCCAAACAGGGTGCCCAGTAGATTTCTGTAAAAATCCCATGTGGCAGGTTTTCTGTCATGATATACTTCCATCATTCTCTGTCTAGCTTAATCATCCAGCTATTGGTTAAAAATAAGTCCACTGCACCATGGTAACTGCCTGGCATTGCAAAGAATGTTGATTTTGAGATCTTAAAAGGTCAGCAGCAAAAAACACCAGGCCTACTTCACAGTGATATAATTAAAGCAAAATCATCTGCTTATTTGCATTCAGAAAAGAACCTTCTCTGTCTCTCTTACAATAAATACTTTCGGAGGTCTCCTTTCAGTAGGTTATTGTACTTACCCATATGTGTCTTTGAATAGTGCTTCCCTCAAAACTGTGAGTTTGACTGAAATCCTGACCTGGCCTCACACAGTGGCAACCTGAAAGACCAAATGTAAAGAATGAGCTATTTCATTGCAAACATCCGTCCATGCCTGACCTTGTTAAATATATCAAGGAAAATGGCTGAAAAGCAAAATCCTCAATAATTCAGTCACCAGCTCTGAAATGCTGACTGCCTGATCATTGCTGTGGAAGTGCCTAGGCTGCCCAACCAAAAACCATCTCAACTATTCACCGCATGTGACCCAAGCCACAACTATGGCAAACAGCTTCACAGAAATTCTTTTCAGTACCTTCCCTTTTCCACAGTCCTTGCCAGCCTTCTACACAGTACGATCTCTGGAAACAAACTCCAAGCCCTCTCCTTCTTGACACATCCATGATGAACAGCTGTAACTCCTTAGGCACTGAGTGCAGCTGCCTT
This sequence comes from Acropternis orthonyx, assembly GCA_035583155.1. NCBI lineage: Eukaryota > Metazoa > Chordata > Aves > Passeriformes > Rhinocryptidae > Acropternis > Acropternis orthonyx. The sequence continues at coordinate 7,825,620 of JAWWEU010000040.1, forward strand.
GAGTTGCACCACTGAAATAATCCAAAAAGGCAGCAAAAAATGGCAATATGTTATTGAGTACGTGGTTAGTGGTCTTCGTGCATCAGCTAGATGGGTGACTTCCAATTTGTATTGCTGAGGCTGCTGGAAATCATGCACGAAACACAAATCTGGTTCTTTTTTTCTCTGCTTTCATTCTGGAGTTACTTCTGGGCAAGAAAAATGTGAAGGAAACAAACAGGATTGTAATTCTCCCTTCTCTTCCTTCTTGGTTAAATTCTTCATTGATATTATTACTAAAATTTTACTGCTTTTAAGGGGATTCAGGTTGCATCCAATAGACCAGTTATAACAGTTTTGTGGTATTTCACAATATTTGAAGAAGTTCAGATACTGAGTAGAAGAGGCTCATTAACATTGTTTCCTGTCTAGGTTAACTGGTAGGCAGGTGAAAAATTGGTTATATTATCTGTAAAGACTACTTTATGAACACTTCCATTTCTTCCAGATCCTGAGGTATCTCTGAGAAGACAACACATTGCAGTGTTGGTATATCCCAAATCAGATTATGTTCTGATTAGAATTACTGGAGAAAGAGTGCTTGAATATAGGTAACATAGCAGCCCTGAGCTCATCTCTGTGCCTAACAGAGTATCTAGGCAGGCTTAAGCCTGTACATGGTGTTTTATGAAACTCCAAGTTGGCTGGTTGTTTCCTAGGAGGCCCTACAGTGATTCCTACCACAAACATTGCAGGGAAATAAAAGACAACTGTGTGGGGAAAAAAAAAAAAAAAGGAAAGGATAAAAGCTATTTGTAAAAATCAGTGCCCCACAGTGTTCTATTCATGGCGCAAAATCATCCATCTGGGAAACCTTTGCATGATTATTGCTTGAAAACCTTCTTCTTATCTGATCAAGTGTTTCTTAGGAATTTCTTCACAGACTGGGGTCATAAGACTGTTTCAGGGAGACGTGATGCTGCCTGATGCTGAGCATGGCAGCCCCAACCTAGAGAAATGCTTGGCTCTAAGCACAGGCAGCTCCCTTATTAGCACATGGAATGTATCTCGATTTCACAAATTAAACAAGGGATGGAGAAATTTTGTTTTGTTTTGTGTTTCTATTTATGTGAAGCTAGCAAGATATTTCAACATAGTTTCTACAGTTCATTTTACCCTTTCTTTTGTTTCTGGCAAGAGTGTGTAATTCTTATCTAATTCCACTTTCCTCTTAAAATTCACATAATATAAAATGTCGTACTGTATATGGTTGATCTGCCCTGCAGTTGCTGAAACTCTTTTTTCTGAAATGCCTTTCAAGTTATTCTCTAACAGGTTAATGCATGTGCCAATTGCTTCCCAGCTTGAAGATGGAAGTGAAAAAAAAGTCTAGTGCTAGTTCTTGAGAGTGTAAACAATACCAGAATGTAGGTTTCCAAGAAATTTGCACTAGGAAATAAGACAACAGGGTTTGGTTTTGGGCCTTTTTGGTTTGGTTTGGTTTTGAGCCTTTTTGGTTCGGTTTGGTTTTTTGGTTTTGGGGTTTTTTTTTAAGTTTTCATAAAAGAAATGGAAAGAAGGCCACATTTGAGCTATTGGTGTATATACTGAGATATTTCTTGCTAAATTTGGGGAAATTGAGTTTGCAGTTGGAAGATTAACAATTTTTCATTGTAGTTAACTAGGGACAGTACCTTTTCTTTGCTCTCTTCACCAGGCTACGAGCACCAGGTGTTAATAGTTACCAAACAGTGAAGTAAATTAAAATAGACTTGTATTTTCTCAGCATCATGAAACCAATATAGGACAAAAGTAAGTTCAGACAAACAGGCTTTCTTCAGGATCAGTATAGCAGAAGCAAAAACCTACGAAGTTCATTGATGTGGAAATGTGCACTGACATTTAAAAATGTGCACTGACTTTTTAAGAATCTGCATGCGGAGTGACTGGGAAAGAACCAGATATATCTATCAGGGTCCCATGAACCAGTGTTTCAGTCTGGTAGTGGATGCTGGATTTAGGCACAGGCTCATATACTTCATTAAGAAATCAGTAATTTCGGTTGTTAAGCTGAAGGCTTATTTGCTGCATCTGGGTTGAAAGATGAAAGTATGGGATTCATGATTAACGATGCATCTGCCTTCGATACCACACAGCAAGCAATAACCTCTTCTCATCATATATAAGACCTTCCAGACAAGAAAATCACAGTGGTCTGCAAACACAGCATATCTTCATAACACTTCAATGAGTTCTTTCCTAAGAGTTGTTATTTTCTCTATTTTACAGCTGAAAAACCAAAGCAAATAATAGTTACAGTCAATCTTTTCAGCCATTAGTTCCCTAAATTACTCCTGTTTGTCAGTCTTCAAGTTTTATTTTAGCACCTGTCAGAATAGTAGCCAAGCTCCTCCCATGCTAACTCAAAATGTTGGGTGTACTTCAGCTAGACATCTATAATTAATGCCTAAGTAAGTGGAACTCAAGTCATCTGTGGTTGTTCATCATTAAGCAATCAGGACATGATTTAAAGTACCTACATTTACATTTAGAAATCTAACAGAAGCCAAGTAAAAAAGGAAACTTTTGGGAGTGTCTCAAAATGTCCGAGCCTGCAACTCACAAGTAGAAAGTCAGTCTCCCTTTTGACGCAAAGGATGCAATAGTGCATAGCATGATTTAAGGCAATGAATGGACTATAAGGAATGTTTGCAAGTATTTTCAAAAGAATAAATTAAAGTTTATAATCAAGCATATATTTTGTACTCTGTTTTGATACAGAAAATGGTAAATAAAAAAAGTGATGTTTAATGTTATGCTTGAATACTACAATAAATCATATTTACTTTTAATTGTTGTAATTACATCTAAATGATAACTCTCTGAGTTAAATGAACATTACTATATGTGGGCAAATTTTTGCCACATTTAGGATGAAAAATCTTTCCTGATCAAAGAAACTAAGCAATAGGAGAGCTGACTAGTGGAACCTGACAATGAAGTCCAAGGTGCTGGTACAGTTAGTAATTCCTAACAACTGCCTAACTCGTCTTAATATTGCAATACTCATCCAAGAAAAAGTAAATTTCAGAGATTCCAGGGGGCAGTCTTGTAGTGTAAATTACTATAGGACAATTTATTAAATTTTGATGGGAGAAATCCCATGAATAATTTCTTCAAATGGCCTTATGTTGGTTGACCTGGAAAAACATACAGTTACTTTGGTTCTACCAATTAATATGCATAGCTAAGTCTTGTTAAACCGTTTGAGTTATTGTATCAGTGTGCTGACTTCTTCAAGATGAGATACCTGGCACACATTTTTTAATAAATATCATGGAACCATAGAAATGCTGATGGGAATGAGACTCTGGATGCGTCTAATCCAGCTTCCTGCTCAAGGTGGGACAATTGCCAACACTAACCTTCTTGTTAACTTCTTTTTATTTCTTAAAGTTTAGTCTGAGCCTCTCAAACTGTTGTTGCCCCTTGCTTTGCTCTCTGCTGCTACCAGGAAGAGTAGTTTGGCTCTGCTGTCAGTGTCATTCCTGTTCATCTCCCATAATTTTTGTTGTTGAGTCTGGAGCTTTGGCTCCCACACTGCTGAGTCTTCCACTGTTGAGTTTGGTATTATAACAGTACTTCTGAATAAAAAAAATCCCTGTCCCATCAAGTTGTACAGTTACAAATATGCTTTAATATATTTCCATATGAACACATGTACATACATACATACATGCATAAAATTAATGTAGATTTGCATAAAATGTCTCTCTTACAATACTGAAAACAATTGAAATTTTAGCTGAAGTGGTGATTTGTCCTTGCTGGTGGTGATGTCAGATGCGTAAGCTTCCATTCATATGCCTTTTTTTAATATATATTAGAATTGGAAACTATATGCAAACATAAACGTGTGCAGAAAAAAATACATATGCTTCACTTACCTTACAAAGAAGGGTTTGAAATATTTTATTCAGGAAACAATTTCACCATGGGATCTGTATATTTTTCCCTCTGACAGGGTTGCTTCCATGGCCTGAGTAAATTTTTGGCTTCACAGGCACCCATGGAAATGTGTAACTATTTGTGACTACAGTGGGAATCATTTTCCTCTGGGCAAACAGATTTTTGACTAGAGATGGACATCAGCCATGCAGATCAGATCCAAATGACGATTTGAGAAGATTGAAAGTTCCACTTATTGCATTTTAGATCCAGGATTTTAATTTAACCCATTACAAAGATAGGGACTGTTTATGAAATACTGATCCATCTGGATGTTATTTGCATCTCTGATTTAGTTAAGGGTCTCATTTACATTTTATATTTGAGTTCAAGAAACTCTTTAAAACACTTAGCTAAGTACAACTGGAATGGAGAAATCATTCCACTGGAAAAGTGAAAAAAGGCAGGCTGCAGCAAAATTATAAAATTATTAAAATTGTTCAAGCCACTACAATAAAGTTTTATAAAAATTAGGAAAAAACTTAGAAAAAAAGCCACTTATAAACTGTGGTGCAGTCCATATTTTCTAGGTATGGTGAAAGAGTTTGACAATCTTTGGGTAGTAAAACACACATTTTATTTATAGAAATAAGCTTAATCACTTCCTCCAAATTTTTCTGTGGATGAATGCAAAACATAATCAATCTTTCTGGTTACTTCTGAGTACAGTAGTGATCTTTTTTGTTGTTGTTGTTCTGCACAAAACCGGACATGATTGTGTGCTATCAAAAAAATTTTTCCTGGAGTCCAGGGGTTATTTTATTAAATGCTGAAACAGGGAATAATATATATGGAGACTAATTTAAATATATATAAAGATTTATTCCACTAAAGAGGAGGAGGATGATAATGCCTACATTTTCAACAGCAGAGATAACTTTCCTTCATCATCAGAAAGACAGTATTTTTATCCTTGTTTTAGAGAGTATCTAACCTCAAGAAAAACAATGAGTTCCAATTACATTAGAAAAATTGTCATTAACCCTGAGATTAAATATAACCACATCCTATATGCCATGTGATGATACTTTTAGCATTGTTCTTTAACCTTGCTTGTTCCTTGACACTGTCAGTAAAAAGACAGTAAACCCCACTATATAATTTGCTGCTACTATAAAAGGTAGTAGTTAATTCCTGGAAAAAACTTAGCATATTAAAGGAAAATACTGTAAATTCAGTGAACCATATCTTAAAAATGGCTTAGACTTTTCAAGGAGTGGCCTCAAGAGTGTGATAATCATGTGATGTAACATGGCAGAACCCAGTAATTGTGTAGTTGCTCTAAGACAAAATGCTGACTTGTGGTTTGCAGTAGCAATCATATGTCTTGCAAAGGAGCATAGAGTGACTCATCAGATCCTACTGAAAACTGAGGCGAAGTTGTATCTTATCACCATCACAGATATATTTATCCAGTGTAAAATGGCAATTGTAGCATATTTTAACTTGTAATATGAATTTTACATTGATCTTTGGATTATTTCTGAGATTAAAAATAACCCCTACATAGATGGCTGTCTCTACTTATAGTTATTGTATTAGATCTACAGCCTTTTTTTTTCCTTTTTTTTGTATGTAATAAAGTAATTCCATGAGTTTTTATAATATCAACATCGAAACTGGAAATGTATTGAGATTTTTGTGGAAACAAACCATTGCTTAAAAGGAACAAAGATTCTACTTTATTTAAGATCATACAACATGGTAGATGATGCACGGATTCAGAGCAAAATGATGGTTTCTTCTCCAAAGATCCTGCAATCTTAATAGAAGAAATAACACACATTAGGAAGAGTTCAAGGAAACAAAGAAATGCTAATTAACACCATGGCCAGCACTAACAATCTGCAACTTTGGAAAAGATTGGTTCCCTAAAGAGCAGCAATTTTTTCAACAGTTTTTGATTGTGAAGTTATTTTCTCTCAGAAGAAAAAAAAAAAAAACAAAACAACAAATAAAATCTATTAACAAGAACCATGCATGTTAATTATCATCTTTTGCTTTATCTGTGATATTATATTGAGATAAATATAGAAGATACAACAGGTAATCAGTGAGATTACCGTGAGTAAGAAACTAATTTCTCAGATTTAGATTACATATAAGAAAAAAGTTGCGGTTCTTCTGCACTGATCTTGTCCTCAAATTTTATCAAAATTGAGGTCAGATAAAACCCCAAATATTGGCCTGGGTGTTTTTGAAGGTTAAGCAATTAAGTTTATAAAACCAGAAAAAATAACATGCTTCATCAAAAAACATGAAAGAGATAGAGTGAGACCTGTAAATAAAAAACAGATATTTCATTTGTGTGTCCATACGAGTAAAATCACACAATGACAATAAATCAAATGGAACTGTATAGATAAATATAAAGACATGAAGGTACTGCTATAAGGTCTGGTCAGGGTGAATTGCAACAACTTGACTTTCAAAAAATTACCTTCTTATTTTGCGGAGATTGGTAAGTCCTTGAGTGACTCTTACTTAATAAAGAAAGGAATTAAACATAGCGTCTAATTCTATGAGTTCTCACTTTAGTCACTTAGCACACACTGAACTTCCTAGCTGATGTTGGCTTTTTCTCTCCTTCCTCACTTAATATCAGTTTCAGTTTGTCTCATGACTAAATGGACTGGTGCATGGTAGATGAATTTCCTCTTGTATAACTTAGAAGTGATTCAGTTCATATTTGTCTTTGTCTTAGTTGTATCACAGAGCAATGTGATTGTCTAAATTTGCATGACATTTACTTCAGCAAGTTTTCATACACAGTTAGGAAATACAGCTATGAAAACTACAGGGGAAAACTGCAGAAAAAACCAACGGCTTAACACTTTCTTTTCCCCTTACAAACTATACCCTGTGGTTAAAATCACGAGATATCAGTGTGCAGAAATGATGTTGCACCATTCAGGGGCAAGTGCTGATCTGCTGGAGGGTCAGAAGGCTCTGCAGATGGATCTGGACAGACTGGATCAATAGGTTGAGGCCCATTGTGTGGGGTTCAGCAAGGCCAAGTGGCTGGTCCTGTACTTGGGTCACAACAACCCCACACAGAGTAATAGGCTGGAAATTGGGTCTGGAGAGTGACGCAGGGGAAAAGGACTTGGGGATGCTGGTAGACAGCTGGCTGAACATGAGTCAGCATGCGCCCAGGTGGCCAAGAAAACTTATACTGTGAAAAGCAGGACCAGGGCAGAGATTGCCCCCCTGCACTGGTGGGGCCGCACCTTGAATCCTTTGTTCTGTTTTGGGCCCCTCACTTCAAGAAAGACATTGAGGTGATGGTTTGTGTTCCGAGAAGGACAATGGAGCTGCTGAAGGATCTGGAGCACAAGTCCAGTAAGTAGCAACTGAGGGACCCAGGAGTGTTTAGCTGGGATAAAAGAAGTCTCAGGGAGGACCTTATTATTCTGTACAACTGCCTAAAAGGAGGTTGTAGCAAGATTGAGGTCAGCCTATTCTCCCAGACAATGTGATGTAATGAGAGGAAGTGGCCTCAGGTTGCACCAGGGGAGGCTTAAATCAGATACTCGGATAAAAATCACAGAAAGAGTTGACAAGCATTGGAACAGGATGCCCAGGGAAGTGGTGGAGTCACCATCCCTGGAGGTATTTAAAAGACATTTAGCTATCTAGTGAACTCTGCCCTTGGCAGAGGGTTGGAACTAGATGATATTTAAGGTCCCTTCCAACCCAAGCCATTCTATGATTCTATGATTCTGCATGGTGCTTAGGCACATGGTTTAGTGATGGGCTGGACAGTGCTAGGTTTATGGTTACACTCAATGATCTGAAAGGTCTGTTCCTACCTAAATGATTCTATGACTGTGATGATTACCTGATTGAGTTCTCACCACATATAATGTCAAGATAATGGGGAGTATGGGGAAGAACAGGCTAGGAAAGCCAGAGATCAAATCATCCCCTCCTTGCAGGCCTTTCTTGAAGACAATGAAGTCAAAAAAGTGCACACTACAGGAGAATTTTGCTAGCAATATTTCCTCCAGAAGGTGATTGAGGTGGACTGAGTGTCTACATTTGTTCTTCGGTTACAGAAATTTCATTAGAAGGCATGGGCCTATCTTAGCTGAAGGCTGAATGTTTCATGACATGAGGCTGAATTGTGGGGTCAGTGGCATGAATAGTGGGAAATGCTGTTCTGGGCTGAGAGTTGAAACATTCTTTTTATGCAGTGTCAGCACATTAGCAAGAAATAGCCATCTGATGTTCATTATATTATTCCAGGAATTTTTACCAAAAAAAGGAAATTATTTTGTATGGTATGATGCATCCTGAAATGTTCTTTTTTAGAACTGGTAGGATGGATTCTGGGGAAGGATTTGGTTTAGTATGTCAGACCGTCTGGGAGCTCAAAGGCTTGAAGTAAAGCTCTGAAATCATTTTTGAAGGAAATTAACATTGTTCAGAAATTGTGTTCCTTTCCACCAAGTGGTTACTATACGTCTTAGGGGATGTGCAGCTGAGTGAGAGCAGGATGCCTGTCCTCAGCATGTGGAGCTGGCATAGCATTGCTGCAGTGACACAGATCCAAGGGGACCTTGGAGAAACTGAACATGAACACATTTTAGGAATGACTGAGTAGGAGTAGGATGTTTAACCACACCCACCCTCCATATTTTAAGTCATCAGGCTGAGAACATCCAACAAAAACAAAGAATGGGCCATGACATTTAAATGGTTCAGTAAAGATTTAGATTCCCTGAGTTTTATTTCAAGCTGACAGACCAAGAAATTCCTACTGGCATATGAAATAAAGCAAAACAAACACCACTCACGCAACAGGCAGAGGTTTGGTAGAGAAGCTTGGTTCTTCCATTATAATTCAAATGCAATAGTTCCAGGCACAAACAAGTTCCCTGTATTGCAGTTGGCTGCATTAGGTAATGACAGCCCAGCGTCAATATTGTAAAGGTAACTGGGGCACACACAGACCTGCTGTTATGGCTGTGGACATGACCACTTGCTGCAGGGTTTGGTGCTCTCATTCTGATGCCCTATGACTCAAATCACCTAGAGTAAACTGACATTGTTTCATGGGGCTCTATGAAGACTGAATGTCTGACCTTCATTTCCAGGTTGCTGATGATGATTTCATCACCTCTCTGTGCCACACAGGGCGCATCCACTCTCTGACTACACCCAGATCCAATCCACAGGTGCCTGTCAAGGCTGAGTTCTGTTAATTTCAGGGTAAGGTGCATGGAAATACTTTTCCTCTTTGGAGTGAGAGAGAGAGATTACTTTACGTTTAACTGTGTAGTTTTCAGCCTGGGTAGAGAGGGAAGGACAGAGCATAAGATTATCTAAAACAGGATTTCCATCAGATATGTGTTCATTGCCAGGGCATGTCAGTAGGGATTATGCACTCTTAGCACGGCAGTTTGCACAGCTGCTTGGACGAAGTGTCATTCTCATCTATGGCTTTTGGGGGAGACATGGAGAACTCCAGCAGGGAAAATAAACATCTGTGGCATTCGATGAGGAAGTGTGACTTTTGGTTAAACTCTTCTGACCTGAGCGGAGCTTTGATTTCAGCCTTGATCGGTTGGCTCAGATGTTTTGTTTGCAGATCGAGAAGATGATTTCTTTGGGATTCCTCTGTTGGGAGACCTCATCACCAGCAGAGATGAAATTAGCTTTTGAAATCTAGCTTTAAAAATCCAGAGTAGCAGAGATTGCCCAACTTCCTTCCAATGGTGAAGCTCACAATAAAAATATTTCTTTGAGCAAAGCTCCTATTGCCAGACCATTTTCAGTGACATTGCAGCCTCAAAAATCATTTATTCAGGAAAGTGTATTCACTGGCACAAAGAAGGCCAGAAAATAGACATTATATACTCTGCATCATCACTCAGACTTATAGTTAGTTTTAATATTCAATTTCTGCTGAACAGAGAAAGAAGTTGATTAAGCAGTAGAATTACATGCAGCAGAAATACCGGTTCTCCTTGTGTTTCAACCAATAATAGGTTCCATTAGGGAAAGATGAAATAAGTCAATCACCTCTTTACTGTCTGATTCCTTCAGAAGATAACAAAATGCTTCTGTGTGCTAGTGGTTAAGATGCCAGAGACTTTGATAGTCAAACAGTATCAACATAAAGAACAAATAGGCCAAGAACCAGACAGTGTAGTTTGTTTCCTTATTTTTATATTATCTCTTTTTCCTTGACAACTGCTTAACTACACGCAGAGAAGTAGTAATTATGTTCAGAATCCAAGGAGGTCCATCATAACATGAAAATGTTGTGACATCATAGTTCTTGGTTAGGGAAATTATAATGATGACAGAGGTTAAAGCCACAGTGTAGGACAGACAGAGAAAGAGCAGAGTCTCACAGGAGAGTTTCTCGCTCAAAAAAAAGCACAAGTCTCCCATTTTGAGGGAGAATTGTCACAAGGTAAGTCACCTTGCTTTTAAAATGTTTCTTTGCTTCTGGCTGTTTTTGCAAATGTTTTTCAATTGCTGTAGGTTTAAAACCACTCATGGGTGAGGTGGAGGAGAGGAAATAATGAGAACCAAATTCAGTAGAAAAAGAAGTGTTGATGGTGTGACTAGGCAATGAAGTAAATTTATGAACTGATTTGATCATGGATATTAGCACTTCTTTTCCTTCCAATGTGAGTCAGAATGAACATAAACATCATAGCTATGTGGAAAAAATGTACCTTGGTGAAAAAAAAAAAAAAATTTAAAAACCTTGATATTTACTAAGAGAAAACCTTGTTGAAATAGCTGGCCCATTTCTCTTCTAACTAGGAGAAGAAATAAGTGATTACTAAGCACAGCATGTGACACACTAATAAATTTCTGAGTTAAATGTTTCTAAGACATTAGGCTTATTGTTTCTATTAAAATACCAATAAACCAGGATCCATTATGTTGTGAACTGTACTATGATAGGACAAAAGCACTCTGAGTCACATTTTATTAGCTTTTCAAACATGCTTGGACTGATAAAGGAAATGCTCTTCTTTACTGAACTTGATGCATTCTAACATTTTCACAAGCAAATTCATATCTCTTATCTTTTTGTCCTCTTCTGTGGAAAGAGAAGATAACTTTGTGATGGCAGCAATACATAGCATTTGGCATGAGATTGCCTAAGAGAACCATTATCAACTCTTTTACCTGCAGAAATGGTACAAAGTGACTACTATTTCAATGATGAATTAGATATTCTCTTTGGTTTTCATGTTTAAATAAATAAATGCAGTTAGATAAGTTTCAAACACCAATGAACATTGATTATTTCACTATGAGTTCCTCAGTCAAATACTAGATTTCTTTTGTCTCAGCGATGTGTTCATTCCTTTGTACAATATAACAATCTTGTTTCTGTAAGATCATTGGAACTGGCAGATAACTGAGGGAGCTTGAATTCCAAAGCAGAGTCAAAATTTACTTTATACCCATGACTAATGTCAAATCTGAACTCTATCTAATAGAAATATTGAGTAACCTTCTCTTAATCTCTCCTTGATGCCAGCTATGACTGGCTATAATAGCTGAGGTCAGATCACTATCCCTGATGTATATACTCTCCTCCCACAGAGTTTTCTTTGATAAGAAACTATACTGAAGAAGAAATCCACTTCTATTTCAGGCTGGCATAGTGCAATGAAGTTAAAAAACATCATACACATGCTGCCATTTAAAAGTCCTTGACTCATGGCTGCAGGAATACAACTGGGCTGAATTATTAAATTGGTAAATATTTATTCTCCAGATACTTTCATCAATACATACCTTCTCAGATTTTATCAAGCAGGCAATTTTTAAAATATAAAAAGTAGACATGTGTAGCAGAATATGCAATGAAAAATTTTTGTCAATATATTGACGTGTAGGAGGACTTTCCCCAAAATGTGTTCTTAGAAAGAGAACAAGTAGACCCAGCTATGACTAGATTTTTCCTCACAGGAACAGAAAATTTCATTATGTAAATATTGTTTTTATTGTACAGATGTGCTGCAACAAAGAAAAATGCATGCAATATTACATTTTCTCTACTATAAAATGGGAAAAAATAGGTATAATAAAAAGTAGTAATCTTTAGCCTGTGTTATATAAACTTAAAGAAATGGTAATCAACCTTGATGCGTGACTAAGGCACACATCTGTCTGCATGATTTATGACAGAAAACAATCAGAAAATAAACTGTTCTTTTTTTTTTTTTAAATATTGTCCCCACAAGAGGATATTTTGCTCTGCAGTGAAGTATAATGTTGTTTGTTTCCATATTTTCTTTTCCACTAAACCCTCTAGGAGTTATTATACAACTACAAGACCTAGTTTGTTAGCAGTCATTATAGAAATCCTTATCAGTTTCTTCTGTATAGAGGCTCAGGGTTGTTCTTCAATAGAGAAAACATTTAACCTGTTTTATTTCTAGAAGAGGTACAGGCTTCTTCCTAAAAACATATTTTAATTCTAAATTAAAAGTCAATGAAATTAAGTATTTTTTATTTATGTTCAAAAAATTAGTGTATGCAAATAAAGTAAGTTATTTTCAGTATTATTTTATTTTTGTAATGCTTTTTAACTTCTAACAGGATGCCTTTAAGGGCTGGGAAGAGTTGCAGCTGCATATTTGATAAAATTTCCCATAGAAGTACTAGCCATAGTAAAGACAACATATACAGTATCAGTACTGGAATTTGATGGAGACCATATAACTAAACTAATATAAGCTCCTGGGTTATCACAAGTAGATTAATTTTCTTTAATAGAGTTGTAGACTGTTTAAAGTGGTAGATTTTAACTAATACTTCAGTTTTTGTCCAATATTGATTATAAATACAGTATTGCTTGAGCTAGAACAGAAGAGCTTGAAATACTTGCACTGAACTCAATTACAAGATTTCCACTATATTCAAGTGTATATTAATAAGCAATTTAAGACTCAATGTTTTCCAATGGCCAGGAGTCCTAATTGACTTAATTTGAGATCAGGGTCATTAGTGTGGGTTTAAACTTCTTTTGCTGAACATCAGTTAACATCTCTGCAGTGCAGGGAATAGCACAGCATGATACCAGAATATTTCACTGAATTAAAAGCAAACCTACTCAATGAAGAACCTAAAATCTTTTCCCCACTGTTGTTCCTTGTTTACAGTTGTAATGAATCCCTTTCAAAGGTATATCTCACCAAGTCAGTTTATGCTACTCATGCTGGCTGGACCTGACAAACTGACTGGTGGAGAATATCATACAAGAGACTCCCGTGCAAAACTTCTGGGTCACTGCCTCAGGGAGGAAGCAAATTGTGCTTATGTATTTGTCACATTTAATGACCTTTTCAGAAGGAAATTGCATGTCCTGTGACTTCTACCAGCAGGAAAGATGACTTAATAAAGAAAGGTCTTACATCAGTGAGAACTGAGTAGTTAATTAGTAATTCTTACAGTCATGACAGTTATGTGATGATGTTTATGCAATAGTGTATTTAGATGGGCCTAGAGGAAGTTCAAAAGGAGTAGGAGGCATGGGAGATGGATTCAGTCATTGCTTCTACTGTAAGTCAAATGCCTCATAGCATTAGGTTATGTTAATCTACAATTATATCTGCTTCTGCAACTCTATTATTCATAGTAGTACTTTTATCACAGAACAATCAAATGTCTTAAGCAATTCTGCATATGGAAGAAATGCAGTTACTCCACTTAATTGAATTTTAATTGGAAGACATAAACTAAAAGAGATGAAAAAAGAATATTTATCACAATAAGTGATATAGCTGCATGACACCATAAAATAAATGTTAAAATACCTAAGAAAAGCCGAGCAAGGAGAACACTTTAGAAACTACTCTTTACTCTGCTAAAATCTATCACATGCACTAGAAGAATGTTTCTTCTTTTTCTTCTGTCTCCATATTCCAGTATTTCCCAGTGTATTGAAATGGAATGACATTTATACCAGAATGACAAGACAATTCTGTTACTCATTACTCTATTGCTCTCCCAAATACCAGAAAATTTGTCTCATCTTAAAAAGAGGAGAAATGTATGTATATCTGCACAGTAAAGATATATTCAAAGACAGCAGTACATGGTGTCCAGGTAGCAGAGGCAAAGATTTAAAAATTATGAGTTGGACACAATGCCAGATTCTGCAAAGTACTAGATCAGTCAAGTGTAGGACTGGGCTCCTGCTAATGCCAAAATATCAAATGTATTGGACACCTCTGCTCAAGGATATTGCAAAGCCTGTTGTAGTAAATTCAGACTCTCTGCTGATAAAAGCAACTTTCAATTGGGCCTCACCTCCATAGCAATCTCATATCGGCCTGCTCAGGGAATGAAATACATCTCATTCGCTTTGAATCAGATTTGGGAAATGCACAGCATTTCCACACACCAGTGTGAGAAGGACATAATATAACTCCTCTTGGACTCAAATATGGCATCTTGCTCCTGTGCCTCTGGATGCCAAAGGTAGCCATTGACTTCCCCCTTTTTTTTTAAACTTTTTTAAATGCAGCTAGAGCATAAAACTGTGTTTTTGTATTCTTGGAAGACCACCCATGAGGTTTCCTCCTTCACTTTTACAGAGCTCTTTTTCATTGGCAATAATGTGTTTGCCCTTATATGTACCAGCCAAGAAAGGCTTTCGTTAATAAGGCCGGTTCTGAAAATGCCTGTGTTCATTTTCACCAATAGTTTCTAAGACAAGGAAATGTTTTTATATCTCTTTGCCTGCTGGTGGGTTTCCAAAATTATATGCACACACACAATAGTATGCATGATATAGATTCTGAAAATGTTTATGTCAACTGGTGACCACGAAACCTGACTAACAGGAATTCAATATGCTTTGTCCAAACACATGTTGAGACTTTGCTTTCTGTGAGTCTAATTTCAAAAAGTCACGTTTTCAGAAACACACCTTTGGAGAGGACCTGAGGAATAAGAGTGATACATACAATAGCATGTAATTTCTCCATTAAAATAATACTTGTCCTCAAATGCTATCACTCATCATACAATTATTATGCCTGGGATAAAGTTTATTTCTGCAGAACATAAAAATGTCTTTTACATAACTTTCTATCTGCTTGCAGCTTATCTCAAGACTTTGTGACAAACATTTCTAGCATTGATTTAAAGCCAAACATCACTTTTTAGGACTTCTTGCTTATGCAAATATTGATTTTTAGTGTCAATGAGTAATATTTTTATGAAAATATGTTCATTCACATCTCTACTTTTGTGTACTTGATGAGATGCTGTGACATGATATTTAAGTCAGGCATAACTGTGATATGAGACTGTCCAAACTTTTCTTTAGAGTGAGGAAAAAAAACCCCAGATCTTCAAAACTGTGTTTGATTTAAAAAAAAAAAAAAAAAAAAAACAAAAACAAAAAAACAAAAAAACCAAAACAACCAACAAACAAACAAACAAAAAAACCAAAAAAAAACCCCAGTGACTCAGAAGAATCTCAGAAAACTTAGGTAAAGGAAAATAAAATAAGATGGTTCAAAATTTCACTCTTGCCCAGTATAGCTTTCAGATTAAGATCTTGTTTCCAGTCAGCACTGGGATTTCTGTTAACTGGGGCAAATCTTCTTTTCCATTGCTTTTCCATGTTTGCTCTCCACTTTTCCAAGGAGTGTCCATGCCATAAACTCAGTCTTCCTTCTCATGCTTCCTCCACTGACCCAGAGAGTTTCTCTCTGCTTGTGTCATAAGTATGGACATCTCACTTGCCCTCAAGGAAACACAGTCTCTCTTCCCAGGGGGTCCTGTCTCATCTCAAGCCCAGTAGTTCAGATAATGCGAGCTCATGGGATTCTCTCTTACCTATCCCTAAGCCATTTTGGTCATAAATTGTAAATAAAATATAATAATCATAGAGTGAAAAAAAAATAGAAAAAAGGTTTAAACATGGAAAGATGAAGAGTTGCTTCATCTGAATTTATTTCAAGGCTCTGTAAGCCCATTAATTAAATAGCTACCAAAACTGAAACTTCATATATGTAGTGTTCCACACTACTAGCATGCTAACATAGTTAATTGTATGTGAAATATGTGCTTAACTTAAAATTGTTGTATATCTGTAAAAGCTCATAGTTCAACAGCATTTCAAAATTGGACTTCCAGCTGAAAAAAGGTTAATCATATCTGCAAAAGATCCCTCTTTTCTCTCTCTCTTCCTTTTGTCTTGTAAGAGAAAGAAAGTGAGCAGAATCTCCTATTAAATTTTTTGCTGGTTTAATCGTAGGACATTTAACAGGGTGGTCTACTCCTTTCAATCCTAGAGCAGTTGTTTGGGGAGCAGGGAGCTAGATCTGGACTTGGCTGCTCATATTTGATTATCAGAGCCAGCTGGAAAGGGGTCAAACAGTGCCTATAAAGGGCTGAGAAACCTCAGTTGTAAAACAACAGCAGGAGGTAGTTTGGCTCCTGTGATTGGCCCTGAAGCAGTGGGAGCACACAAGAAAAAAGCAGTGAGGATCCTACAAATTGTTTAATGAAGATTAGTTTTCCTTTCTGCATACCTATGTGTGTGTATATGTGGGTAGAAGGATGAGTTGGTTGGTCTCTGTGTTTGAGATATAAAATTGTTTGAGTAAAATGTCTGAAAGAGGTACAAGAAGGTGTCAGTCCCCCCTTGCCTGGTGAGGTGGACTAGTAAAGAAGAAAATCAGTGGTACTTTTTCTATTTATTACTGGGATGTTTAGACTGAGCTTCATATGCATAAGAAAGAAGTGCATGCACCTGCAGTAGGAATTCCAGAAGGGATTAATAATGTTGGGTGCTTAAAATTTTGATGCTCCTTCTGAGAATCTTAAAAAAAATCTGACATTTTCTTTTTTTTTTTTTTTTTTATTTTCTGTGATGATAGAAATTCATTTTTAAAAAAGGAAAAAACCCTCAACACTACTTTTTTTTTTTTTTTTTTTTGGTGAGGACTGAGATACACTTAAGATCTTTTCCATATCTGATTTTAGAAAGCATAGTCTCTTTAACTCACAATTTTAATTAGAAACTTTTGTATGGAGAATGCTTTGCTGTCCAGATGATACATATCTGAAAATACAGCTGTTGATATATATCTGGAAAGTGTTGATAGAACTTTAACAGAAGGATTACAATAATAATATTTAATATCACTCAAGTTCTACTATAATTCAGGATATGTTTTCTTCAGCTGTTGCATCTGAATGTCAATAGTTTAGTTACATGCATACACATTGCAGGAAATAGAGAAACTTTGAAATTAAAGTGTTTTTAAACCAGTTTGGTTTGGGATGATTTTTTTTTTTTTTTTTTTTTTTTTTTTTTTTTTTTTTTTTTTTTTTTT
>JAWWEU010000040.1:7843043-7919452 GCA_035583155.1 Acropternis orthonyx
AAACCCTCAAACAAAACCACTCACAAAAAATAAGGTGTGTGGCAGGGGGGAGGGGCAGGGGAGACCATGATGCTTTGTTCTCAAGTAATTTCATTTCTTGCTCTGTAAATTAAGTCTTTGGCACTGAAATGATTGTTCGAGTTTATAAGAGTTGAGATGATGAGCAACATGATAAGATTTGTCATGAAAAATGTCCTTTGACCTTTGCAATTGATTATCACACATTTTCTTCTGCTGTCTAGATGGTGTGTATTGTGTATTAAAAAAGGTATCTCACTGAACAGAGTGAGAAGTACAGCTTTTTCTGTTGCGTCTAACTCTTCTTCTGAATCTGCCTTCTTGCTGTTTATGTTGCAATCTGTTGCAGCTTCAGGAGGACTGTATGGTGACTGGAAAGCCAAGATTTTGTTACAAAAGTATTCATAGCAATGTGAAGAGGGTGGTAAAGAATGTATTGGTCTAGAAGCTGCTCTTTCACACATTTGTCCATTAATGTATGTCTGATAGGGAGCTACAGTTCCTCCAGCATTACAGACCATCTGCCACATCTTCACCCCAACAAAACTGTAGTGTATTTTGGGAGAGGGGTGGAATTGAAAATCCTCTGAGATAAACAGAGTGGAGTGATGGCAATGTTTACATGTGTATCTCTAAGTAATGGTGATGGTGACAGTTCTGTCAAAGTGTCACTGTGACCTAACTAGTAGTAATGTTTTTGTTACCTCTTTTCCTTCCTGCTAGTCCTGCTGTGGAAGTAGCCATGTGACATGCTTGGATTGTGTGGGAGATACCATAGATTTTTCTTGTAGTTGTTTCAGACTTTCTTGTTTCTGAGAGTGATGAGTCCTTCACTGTCGCACACCTGAATGATAGAGCTACCTAAAGACAAATATTCTAGTTGCTAGAATGTGATCCTTAGATCATACTAAGGAGTAGTAATGCCACCAAAAAATCTATTCTTTTCAGGGTTAAAATTATTTTGGTGGGATTAAATAAAACACTCATCTAACCTAAAGCAGCTGCAGAATTCTTGTGTCCTGTCAGCCAGACTAACAGTGTTGGTTTTGTTTTTAAGATGTGTTTGTGATAAGATACCTAGAAAGTGAAATACTTGACAATTTGAGCAGACTGTCTCGAGCAATATAAAACACTTTATTGATTTGCTTTTAGTATGAAAAAAATGTGTATTTGTGTAGTACTTTAAACATTCTGTGTGCAGAATAGACCTTTAAAGGTGCATGCTAACATGTACCCTTATTATCTCAGAAATACTCTGGGACACAGAGACACATATGGTTGAGGGCTTAATCTTATACAGCCATGTGCTGTTGGCTGAGGTTTGAGATTATCTGTACAATAGTAATGTTTTCAGCTCTCTGGAGTGTTTTCAGCTCTCTGGAGCTTCTTTTCAGAAATCGGGTGGGTATAAATAAGCCTATAACCAGAGCATCTATCTTCCTTCTCACTTGGAATAAGTGAGAACTGAAGGAGGAGAGTTATACATTGAGTTACATATGTGGTTTTTTGTATCAGAGCTATTTAGATACTAAAACTCCTTCTGGAAAGAGGTGGGTGAGGACCTGAAAATACAGTCCTCAAAATCTGAATGTGTTTGAAAAAATGATTGAGGGGCCCTTTTGCACCCTTTTGATTTTTCAAACTGGAGGACATAGTCCTGGGGCTAATCTTCAGGATACCTTAGTCAGTCAAATGTAAAGAAACATCTCTTCTGAAAAGTTGCCGCTCTGTAGGACTACAGCCTAAGTCCAGCATAGTCTGTTGCCTTTGAGAGTGTTTTTGGCTATATGTAAGCTACTTTGAACTGAAAGTCGGTAAATGTAACAATGTGTGTTACTCTTGTACTAGTAGTGAGGAAACTCTGTATTGATGGGCTGCTTTGCTAGCAGTAACAGCCCGTGCAAAGTTGAGTTTACACAAAAGGATAACAGTCCAAAGTCTTGAGGTATAAAATATGAGCATAGCCAAGCACAGTGAAGATCCTTGAGCAAGCAAGCTAGCAGCTAAGTAGCCTTTTGCTGCAACATTTCATGCAGTAGGGTAACTTGCCCCTTGGTTTTGTTGAAAATGATGCACCCCATCTCTCACTTTGAAAACACAGCTGTGCTCAAAGATGGTGATATTGAATCATTAATACATATCAAATACTTGGTTTCTGATCTTGCCGTTTGTGTTACAGGGAGCTGGCTAACATTATCAGCAGTTCTCTTCTATACAAGGAGTGAGATAAAGATAACTTACCCTTATTTTAGAGGCAAAACTCTGAAATGCAGAATTGGAGGACTTAGGAAATGGAGCATGATGACTCTGAAAAGATTAGTAATGTGAACTGAGTCCTTAAAGTTTTCTGTTAAAACTTCCTGAAGCAAAATTACTCTGACACCAGGCTGGAGGTTTTCTCTTATGTCCACTATGACAAATCAGATCTCTGTTATTAAGGACTTCGGTTTCACAGGGTCTTTCTGTTCTGCTGCTGGGTTGGAAACTGACCTTCTTGGGCTTAGTCTTAAGACAAATAGCAGTCTTTTAACAGCTTGATAAGTAAAAGAGGAAAGGATGAAGACTAATTTTTTTTTTGTTTCATTTTTTTATTTGTTTGTGTTTTTTTTTTTTTTTTTTTTTTTTTTTTTTTTTTTTTTTTTTTTTTTAGGAAAAAAACAAGCATTGTCCAAAGAGGACTGGAGTAGCAGGATGTTCACAGAGCTTGTGTAGTGATCAATAAAGCTCTAACAGACCTGGAATAGTAAACTTGTTCAATACTCTTAGAACACTCTCAATTGTCTTTCCAAATAATTGATTAGGATCAAATTAAGAAAAGATAAAACATAAGAATCCATAAAGGTATCTTTAATAAATTTCATATCAGTTCACTTCTTAAATGGTCTCTGTTAACCTACTCAGATCTAGCTTTGTTAGATTTGGTGGTTTTACATCAAGTTTGGGTCTTGCCTCCACAGGCCATTGAAATGTCTTCTTTCACTGGCCTTTGCTCAGGTTTCAAGACAAGGCAGAGAATGGTCTGAAATTTGTTTTTAGCCTGAAAAGAAGAAAACCCCTAGGAAAAAGAAAAATAAAAAAGGTATTTCTGAGGAGCAAATCAGCAGCTATTTTTCCCTTTAGCATATAAGGTCATTTATTTCATTTTAGAACACTGACAGTGTAGGTTACAGAAGATCAGCTCTTGTGTTTTTGAGATATTGAAACTTTTTCTTCTAATTACTTTAATTGTGCGTGTTGGCTTCTGTTTGACAGCTGATGTGGGCAAGTTCACAATACAGGTTGCTTCCACTGGCTGAGTCTTTTTTTTCTGCCATCTCTTTAAAAACTAGAAGTTAGAATGTCTCTCAGACAAGTTCGTATAGTACATTCACACAAGAAAAACATTCTGTAATGTCATTTGTTTCTTCCTTATTTCAAAAATTCTTTAGCATAGTTCCTCCTATGTCAATAACATTTGGTAAGCCAGAGCACTTCAGGGAAACCGTAAATCATGATACAAATATAGAAAATTTTTTAAAAACTATACTCACATGTAACAAACAAGACCTTGCATAATTTTACGTGAGAATGTTGCTAGCTTCTTTGCCAAGGAATGTTAGGCATTGTGCAAGCACATATTAAAATACAAGATGTATCCTACAAATTGGTAGGGTCCCACAGCATCTGCCATCAGAAATATGACAAAATTAACCAACACAGTCCCTGTGTTCCAAACAGAAATCTTTAATTTGAAATGTTCAGTGAAGTGAATCAACTGTAGACCAAACTGGGTTCAATTCCATTTGGACTTGATCCTTCATGGATACATTCCATACAGAGAGTATTGAAAAGTATTTCACTCTGTTCATCCATAGCCCTGTCACTATTTAGCATCTTGAAATCCAGAACATACTCCATGTCCCAGAGCAGGAAACCCCAGCCCAGGGTCTCTGTGTTCGTGTGATGGGCATCAGACAGTGGCAAGTCTGTGCCAATGCCTGAAAAGTCCATTTATATGAGCAAATTTCTTGTTAATGAGTTGCAGAAATTCTTAAATATTTATCATTTTCCTTCTTGTCTTGCATATTTTCAGGGTGAGGGAAAAAAAATAGAAGAGACAGGAGAAGAAAAGGTGTTCATACGGTCTGGATTCAGTGTAGGAAGGTCAATTATTTGAGTTTTTCTAGTGAAGAGTGAGTCTCTTCTAAAGGTTAAAGTTAGGTGTTCTGAGCTACTCCAATCTGAACTTGTCTTTCTAATCAACTTCCTTAGCTGTAGTTAGTCTTTGTGGGTGCCCACATAAGTGTCTGACTAGACCTTCAAGTCCAAAGAGTGAAGAGAAGTCATGCCCAGCTCCCAGGCAAGGGCAGCCTGACGTGCTGCAGTGTTCTGGCTGATGGCAGAGGAGGTTCTCTGGCATGGGATTTCGCTGGCTGCTTCTCTGCCGTGGGGTTGTGTTTGCAGTGCTGCCCACTGGTGCTGTGTGTTGTTCACGCAGCCCTGCGAACCTGAGTGTCCCCACTCCACATAAACATCCCTCGACTCCCGCGCCTGTTCCCAGGCAAGATTAACGGAGTGCGCCATAGTAAACTGTGCTATAATGTTTCAAAAAGTGAAACTAATTTAGTTGAATATCATATGGCTAGGCTTGCCTTTATAAGATGAAACTGAATTCCAATAAAAATCAATGCATTTAGAGGCTTGGGGAGGGGGTGGGGTGGGGGAGAGGGGTGGTGGAGGTTGGTTGGGTTGAGTTTTTTTCTGTTGTTAATAGAATCCTAACTAACTGCAGTTACAAACCAAGATGACTTCAGTTCATTACAGCTAAAAGGCTGATACTTTATATAAGTGCAATACGACTGTGTTTCATCACAAACCCCCTGCCATGCACTTTCACAAATCTTATTGAATTTAGAATGGTCCCTGTTACATAGTCAAGGCTTTGGATGCTTTGGAGCAAGATTATTGTAATTGATTATGTTCCTATTTAATTTTCAGAAGTAGATACGCTTTTATGTGTTTTTCTGTAATTTTTTTTTTTTTTTTGTAATATAAAATTATTTTCCTTTAGGAGTATCAAAAGAGACATCAATCAAACTGGATAATTTTGCTTTGACTACTAAACACTTGTGGCTGTGTGAGGTAAGCTCTTGTCTTCTTTTCTTTTTTTTTCTTTTTTTCTTTTTTTTTTTTTTTTACATGCATTTAAATAAGTTGAAGCTGACTGTTCCTTCTTGTTTGTTTTCCAGTAATTCATAATTCTGTGCAAAATTACTATATTCCCTAGAGATCCTAACTAGTACTCTGAAATAAATGCAAAGGATGAGAATACTGGTTTTGTTTAACTTTCTTTTAAAACCTCAGCTAGATATTTATATAGACACAGCTGATCTGATGGAGACAGGTAGATGCCATGCTTATAATAAGGCATTGATATGCCCTATAGTTCTGGTCCTTGGTATGTGTCCTGACAATGTCATTCCTGCTTGCTGAGGTTGGACCTGGCTCATTAGGACACAGCTTGTTCATTTTGATTTATTTGGGAAATTTTGGTAGATGACCACACCAGGATCCTCCCTCCGAGGGAGCTGAGAATTGAGGCTGTGTTATTTCTGCCTCAGGGTCAGATAGGTCCATTGTGTGAATGTGTGATAGGACTGTAGATACACTACAGCTCTGAACTGTAAAGGCTGTTTTCACACCTGGTAGCCATTTTTGGTTTTTTTTCCCAGAAGAAGCATCCTTTACAAGAGTTCACTCTTGCAGCTTAAGTTCTTGATTGGACACTTGCTTGTCTGAAATAGTTTCAGGTGTAAGAGCTCAGTAACTGTATCTATGATTTAAGAGGCACAAATTTTGAAGTTGAAAACTTTGGACGGGAAAGGAAAGCCATGAGGCCTTTTAATAGGCTCATAAAACCTGTGTGTATATACCTATATATATATATGGAGATTCCTTACTGAAATCCCTTGTGTTTTTTAATGTTCCCTTTTTTATAGGATTTGGGACTGACTGTGGAGTAATTTTACTTATGTGAACCCTGGAGTAATTGCAATCACTATTCATACAGGTTCTTCTCACAGACATTGGCTTTGGGTACTAGTTTTATTCAGATCTATTGAATCTTTTTCAGATCAGCCTCTTTTACCTAATTAGAGTGTGCTTATTGTACTGATGAAACATTGTTAAATGGTACAAATACTTGTTTGGAGTCGCATCCTTCTAGTATATGCTTCTGTTAAAAGGCTAAACCACTTCACCTATTTTCTTGGGAATTTTTTTCTCCCCCTCTGTGTCAGCTGTTGCATATGAAGCAAGGTGCACAAAGGTCTTCTCATATTCCTATCCTTTCCCCCTGGAGTTACATTCACAGTGGGGGAAAAGGGAGGGAAGGCTTCTCCCTCCCTTAGAGGACCAAGAGCTATGATAATTTAGCCCTAAGTGTTTAAGCCATGCTCCAGTGCTGCTGAATTTGAGTTTGGCATCATTTGAAGGAGCTTGCTGAAGTGTGAAAGGCACTGACGTGGGTATGATTAAAAAGTATTGAAAAATTATAGACCACACTGCAAGCGGCCCTTATTCAGGTGGATGAGGTCAAGACAGGTTAATACACAAGGAACACTTTTGTAGCTGATGCCTGTGTGCATCAGGCATAGACATATTGAGTCGTTTCATCAGGTTTATCCTCTGCTTCACCTTACTGGCCATACTACAATTGGCAGAACAAATTTTGCAGTAATAAAAGTTGATCTTGCTGTTCATATTTTTAGAAGGGATTATCCATTGTCAGGAGCCCTTCTCTGCACCTTCTTCTCTCTGTTCTTTGTTTTTGATGAAAGTTTTTAATTTCTGGCGAGTTGAGAACCTGAGCAATAACAGAGAACAAAAATAGAGAGTGGGTTATATGACGCAACCACTCAGAAAACACAGATGACTAAAGTTCTAAAGGTTTGATAAATTTTAAGGAGGTTGCTGCTTTCTTGGGCAACAGTTTCCATGTCTTAATTGAACCTATTAAAAATGTAATATAAAGATTTTACTTTGGGTTTATTTAAAAGTAAAAGCAGTATGTTAGCAAGTGGCAAACTTCCAAGTTAACCACACATTTTAGGATGGGATGAATATCATTTCCAACACTCTGGAACTACGATTGACCCCAATGTATAAATATTTTTTGATACTCAATAATATTTCAGTCCCATTTTCATGGCTGTATCCCAGACTATAGATGAAAGCTAAGTATCTGTTTTCTTTTTTTGGCAAACAATGATGTCCTGATTTTTCCAATCTAAATTGCCCTCCAGGGCACTAATAAAACAAGTCATGGCTCACAAAGTAAATTTCCTGTGTACTAATTGAAAACGGTTTCAAATTTATTAAGGTTTCAATCATCTTCCCAAGATCTAATGTTTGTGCTCATGGTATTCAATCTGACTGTTAATATACTTACCTGAGAGGTGAAAGAATCATTAAAACTAGTTCTCAGGTATTTTAAAATGGAGGTGGGTGAGGCAGAAAGGGGGGCTAAAAACAGTAACAGAAAACCACACATTTCATATTGTTGAATGTGGTTTGAGACATCATCTGAAACTGAGCACTCATTCTCATTAAATATTTGGTTTTATTGTACTTGCCAAAACCTTTCTTATATGTGTTCCCAGATGCTGGCTGTAAATGCATGATCTCCTAGGATTTTCTGGTAGACCTTATTCTAAAGTGGTAGAAAAGGCAGAAAAGCCACGACACTGGTTTCTTCTTTTTTGCTAGGTTTTCTCTGTCTTTGCAGTACAAACTGCAGGAGAAGGAGAGAGAAGGGCTGTTGAAATGTTCCAACTTTCTCCCCCTCCAAACCACGTGACAAAGCAGTGTAAGCGCTATGCAAACCATCCCCCAGCAACCCACAGAGGGCTTGCCTTCTGCTCTGGGCTTCCTCTCTCCAACATATTGTACTGGGAAGGAGGGCACTTGTCAGATTTTCTGGCACCACATTTCATAGCAGAGTTCCTCCAGCAAGACAACCACAACCTCTTGTGCAGACTGAATTAATAACCCGACAAAAGCATTTGGCCTTCATGTGGATGAGGGCTGGCTGGAAAACTAGAACTCTGGCTTCTGAAAGATTTCAGGGATTAGAAGTTTGTTTTATTTTCTTCATCAGGCTAAATCAAATTGTGTAAAGGAAAACAGGGTAAGAAAAATAAAACCAAAAAACACATAAACCAAAAAAATCCCCAACCCCCATGGCCTTATTTTTGTAACAATACTGATATATGAATGCTCCAAAATAACTCACTTGTTACGAAGATCACCTATGGTTAAAAAGTAAAATAAAACTCTTTTCCTCTCATGTCTCCAATAAAACCCAGGGTAAATTCAGCCTCTTTTCATTGTTTTTATAGCAATTGTTTTGGTTTGTGCAAATACTTAAATATTGGAAGAGAGTCCAAATGGCTTGATGGGAATATAAAAATGAAATTTCTAAGAAATATTCTATATCTCAAGGAATGTGAGAGACTCCAGCTCAAATCTCATCCTTGTTTTGGTTCATGGTGATCCCTCAAGGGGAGGATGGGGCAAAGCCCTGTTTGCAAAATGTCTTCAAGGATGTCGCTCTCTATGTGTTCTATGTCCTTGGAGAGATACAGCCTTTCTGATTATTGTTGTGTATTTATGTAAAATTATCTTCACTGGATCATGACACACATGCATTAATTCTCTGTCCTCATGTTTTGTCTAAGTAAAAGTACAGTTAAGGCAAATGTACCCCTTTGGGATAGTGTGTGATGGATCTATCTGAGAAAAATTTCAAATACAAATCTTCTCAAAAAGTATTAATTTCCACTAAAAATAAATAAATAAATAAAAATTGTTCTAACAAACCAGAATTTTTGGATAGGAAAGGGACATTGCTTGAGAAGTCCCATCCAGCTGTAGTGCAGGTGGCCTTTGCTCTGGGTGTGTGCCCTGAACAGCAGCAGTCCTCATGAGATGGATTCCAGCACCAGCTGTTGTTTGTATGTGCTGCTGTACCTACTGTACCTTTCACCCATCCTGCCTTTCCCCTTCCAACACAAGAAGTAGCACTGAAAGCTTGCAATCCCTATTTTACTTAGCTCCAATTCTAAACACTGTGAGTTCTCTCTGCTTACAGAGGTATGCTTTCCACTAATATACCTAAAGGGACTACATTAGTATCTGCTAGTATTTTATCCAGCTACAGCTTCTCTGTCAAGGCTCATGTTTATGGCAAAGACAGCAGAAGACCAGATGAGCAGTGGTTCCAATGCTATAAACTAATTCCCAGATGTAGAAGAGACTAGTTGTAATGGCTGTACTGTACATGTGGAAATTAAGCCTAAACATACTGCAGTCCCCATACACTTGTGAGCCAATTAAAATGTCAGTCATGACAGCAGCATAGTAGACACTGTGTTCCTCCTTCTGTTCTCTTGTAGGCATATATTTTTGGTGTGATCACGATAATTTATGGGGAAAAAAGATAACATAGATATTTCACCATCATATGGTTTCCGCTACACTTAGTACAATACTACACTTAATTCCAAGAACTTGAAGAGACACTTGTTGAACTACAGTAATAACAATTCCTTTCAACCTGTTCTAAGCAGCAGTTGCACTTTTCCAGTTTTACATACTAACATTTTTCTGTAAAGCTGCAGTAGATAACTCATCATTTTACAAATGTTGTAATATAAAATCCATGTTTTATATGCAGATGCATCATTTTCTTGGCAGGATTGTACTCCATGATTCCAGTCAGAATCATGATGTGATTATGAAATCTGTCAATAGTCAGATAATGTCTAATGAGAAAAATCTTGACACCCTTTCTGTAGACTCTGTCAGATATGAGCCTAGGTTTGAAGTCATGGAAAAAATATGTTTTATTCTATGGACAGTTTATATAGAGACTACAACATGACTGATTTTCAGTTTTATTTCCCATCAGTATGAAAGAGTAAAATAGCTTCAAACTTAAGATAAATTATGTCCACTTTTATACTGTTTACAGTAATGGAAGACAGTAAAAGTATTACTGATTGGGTTTTTTTTATTTTAAAAATCCTAATATTAAAAATGGAGTCCTCTAACACAGGTTGTTGTGTTCATCAGAGAAAGCAGCATTTTGAGTTCTTCTTTGCAAATATTCCATTTCCTCATTATCTTTCCCATAAGAAAGCAAGGGGCGGCGGGGGGTGTGCAGGGGTGGGGGGTGGGGGGGAACGTTAATTTAGAAGGCACCAAGGTTGTAAGAAAAGGTCACAAACTCACTGTCCTTCATACTACCATGCATTGATGAGCAGGGCTGCTGTATTTAGTGACAGACCTTTATCTTTCAGTGAAGTTTAGTTTTATAAGCAAGTTTGTATTTTCTTTGCCTTTAGACGGGAAGTATTGTTACATGAAAGCCATAGTGTCATTTGCCTATCCTGGAGCTTATTGAAAATGCTGGCAAATGAATGTTTCTCTCATGCTGAAGAATCAACAACCTCCATCTCTGAGATTTCTTCCATTTCAGCAAATTTAGATGCTTTATACTCTGGTTCCAAAGTGCTATTAAGTATCTACCAGTGTTCACACACTGTGCATTTGAAGAATTTTCTTTTACATACAGGGGTTTTGATAAACTGACATAGATGGGTATAAATGAAAAAGAAAAAAACAAGTTTATCATTTTGTAAGGCAGAGGATGATTTATTCTGGTTAGTGAGCAACAAACTCCTGAGAAATCTTTTCCTAGATTTAGCAGTCTAAGGCTCAACTGCCTGTACTCAGAAAAAAGTTAAAGTCTGTGATCACATGTAGATGGAAAACAAAATCACTGATTTCCCTCTTGCTTACGTATCACATCTTTGCATCATTCTCCTCATTTTCAAATTGGTATTTGCAAAATTAACCCCTTCCTTTCTTTTTTTTTCCCCTCCCTTTTTTTTTTTAATAAAGAATGTGATGGTGCACTGTGAGTTTCTGAACTAGGGTGATGTTGAGGGGTCCTTCATTCTGCTGCCTTTCCGTGTATAATTGCTTCTTCTTCTTCTTCTAACTGAGCTTCACTGCCTTCTGCCCTTCTGTTTGTTTAGGCCACATATGTGGTCTGCAATGTTGAGTTTATATATGGTGTTTGTTGTTTGTTGTTCTCAGAATTTGGGAAATGGAAGGAGAGAAACGTTAATAAGAGATGACTTCAGTATTTCAGATCATTATCTTGTGTACCACCATAGTCATTTGTGTGTGTTGGAAACCAAGTACAAGTATTTGGTGTATTTTGATGGTATCCTTCTAGTTCCTGATGGGAATTCATCTACCACATTAGGCTACTTTGTTGGAGTTCCTATCTGAAATCTAAACTTACAGGAATATTGGCTACATCTCATTTCTGAAGATGTTTGGAAATGGGATGGGAAAATTAGAATGACATTGAACATTCTGAATAGCAAGTGAGTTTGGTTTCATGGGTTTGGTCTCTAATACCTTTTATAATTACTTAATTCAATTAGCTTCCTTAATATTATGACATTCACTGAAGGAGAACTCCTGCTTACATAAATAAAGAATAGACTTTATCCCCAGATAACATAGAAAAATAGCTACACACCACTTCAAAAGATTTTATGACTTGGAAGCAACACTTAAGAATATTAAAAAACTGCTCTGAGGTCACTAGTGCATTTCTGTTCCTACAACACTTCTACTTGTTTCAGTGGGGGTCCAAACATTTTGGAACCTGAGTTGCATATGAATGCTGATTAAAGACCTCTTAAGAAAACAAGTTATACCTTATCCTATTACTTTGAAACTCTCACAAAACATTTTCCTCAAGAAAAACACACTCATCAATTCATTTACATTTCAGAATAGCACTGGGTATTTTAATTATCTATTAGGCACAGTCAAAAATGGATGAAATAACCAAAGGAAGAAGTATGTGTTCCAATTTATAGCTCAAACTTCTATAAAGTTGTTTGGAATAACTTCTGCTAGATTTATCTCCCTATTGTGTTTCTTTTCGTCTCTGCATTCCTGTGCTAGGAATTAGGCCTGTGAGGGAAAGCTATACTTTCAGCCTAGCCAGGGGCCAAGTACCAATCAGTCTATCTGAACATTCCTCTTCTGTTAAAGGCAAACCTTGCTCTAACATAAAATCTCAGCTATGTCCCAGGACAATGCTACTTCAAAGGTCAACATGTCATTCACGTCTAAAATTCAGGGGCATAGTAAAACTGACATTCAAAACCACAAGTCACAATGTTTCCTTGGGATTTTTTTTTTTAACATGTAACCAAAAGTGGCTGCAAAGAGTCACACATTCCGAAAGAAACTGTGGACTCAACGAGGACAGAGGCATCCAAAAGGAAAGCAAAAGCAAGGCAATGTTTGCAAAAGAAAAAAAAATAATTCTCAAATGCCTAAAGAATACTAGTTGCTATTCTGTTCTCAATATATGGTAGCTTGATTCAAGAGGGAAATATAGATTTTTAGGAATGTCAGCATGAAGATAAACATCACACCCGAAGGTCAAGGGGTTGAGGAAGAGGATATGTTCACCACATTTTCTGGCTTTGTGCCCTACCTATGAAGCTGAGCATAGTTGTACAAGTTATATGTGGTTATGATAATCATATTTAGAGATATATTGGCTATTTTGTTATTTAAAAAGTACATCTGTATCTCCCCAGGAGGAAATGCAGATTTGTTTCTGAGCCAGCTGACATAGCAAAATGAAAATCTGGACGGTCCCTTACTCAGCTGCACAGACATCTTTTCTCACTGCCTGTTATTTTGAGTCAGTGTAGGATGAACTTTATAATTATTTAATTTGTATTGACTGCTTCAATGAACAGTTGGATAGGTCTGTATGACTTCTTTTACTGATTTAGTGTTAAGTGCCTAATTTTTCCTTTTTCATTCTTTTAGTACATTTTCTTAGTTTTACATGACTCATAATACCATAAAAAATATTGACAAGTTTCCATGGTACTAAGATAGATCTTATTTGTATTGCCTACTGCTAGATAATTTATCCTAAGGTATAGAATATGTATCACATATAAGTGTGTCACTTTGCTTTGAAGCTGTATCTGCTTGGAATTCAATGCCATCAAAATTAGGGATGGTTCAAACTGAGATACTTTTTTGAACAAAAAAAATTATCCCTGTAATTAGATTTCGGGAGATTTTTTTTTTTTTTTTTTTTTTTAAAAAAGAACTTTTACAAGCTCTGGGCCTTTTTTTTTTTTTTTTAACCTTTATTTGTTATTTTCATTTTGTCCTTTTTTTTTTAGTTTTGAGTATTCTTCAGTAGGGTGTTTTTTATACACTTGCACCACTATGTGTAGCCTTCCTTGGAATTAAAAATAGAACACACCAAAACAACCTCCACCTCTCATAATGAAAGTCATGTAGAACAGATTTATGAGGCAACCTGTGATTTGCTTTTGCTATCCACTTTCAGAAGCTACATGGGCATCAATATTTCCCCTTCCATCAGTTTTTGTGCCCGTTCTCTCACAACCTGGGAAATGAACTGCCTATAATTAGGCACAACAATCAAGAAACAGAGGTTATTTATGCAGAAGTCTCTGTATTTTGCTCTGATGTAGATGCTAAGTAACAATTTAGGAAAGTTGCTCAAACAAGTGAATACACATTCTCAACTCCCCTGTCAGTGAAACAGTGGCAGTCATCAATTCCCTTTGCCCCTCTTGACTCCTGAATTGAAGTAGACAATTAAGCAATCTTAGCTTTCTCATAAAGACTGTCTTCCCAGTTGGAGCAGTGTGAAAGGAAGCTGTGAGAAATATTTAAAAAAAATAGGGTAAAGAAAGAGATATAAAGATTAATTTCTCCTCCCTTAGTGAGTGTTAGCAATTAGGTAAGCTGATTTGCAGTGAGGTCATCAGTCACAATTGGAAGCTAATTTGAAAATGGATTAGCCTAGGAAGTAGCAATTTCTGCTCCATGGGATTCAACAGCAAGTGACTCAATTCTGTAACAGACCTCATAAACTGGCTGAGATCAATGCCTACCTAATGTGACATTACACACTGGGCACACTTCAGTGACACCGGTTGCAGGGAATTTCCCTGCTGGGTTTCCTCTGCCCCACACTTGTGTTCTACAGGTGTGTTAGCTGATTATTTTGCCTAAGGGAATAAACAGTTTAGGAGAATTAGAACGGGTGGAATTGTTTCCCCCTCTCTTGAAAATGAGCTTTTCGATCTGAGATCAGTAGCAGCAAGTGAGAAGGATTAGTTAGCATACCCTTTTCTTAAAAAAGGACTGAACCTGCTATGTAAATGCAGGATTCCACAACAGCACCGTAGAGACTAATACAGGAGCTCCTGGGATTTACAGTGATGGCAGGACCTGAGTCTGGTCAGATTTTGGGGACTGTGTGTGCACATAGGAGGAGAAAGACCCCACTTCATGCCCCTTCCCCCCTTTTCTCAAGAAGACTCACAATATCAATCAATGATCTTCTCTGAACAGCTTTGCCTCCTGAAAATTAGTACAACCCTTTTGCCCCATCTATCCTTCTTGGGCCCACATCTTCTTTCCCAACCCATACAAGCTCAGGTCCATCTGAATTCCCTGGCTGCAGGTCCCCGCACCGTGATTCAAGCAAGTTACAGAGACTGGAGACTGTGACATCACATGGTCAGCCAAGCAGCTGCTGGTGTCAATGACCTGAATGAAGTTGCTGGGGCATTTATCACCAATTACTGCAGGTGAATACAGAGATATTTGTGTATCTGCTCAAGTGAGAGACTGAATGTGCTAATTGCCACCAACCCAACAGTGACCAGTAATAGTCTGGAGGTGCAAGGTTCAAGTAATCTTGTTGGGACAAGTTAAGATCCTTCTGTGGTGAAACTTTTGAAAGAGTTTTCCATGCTACCAGTGGTAAGAATTCTGCAGCTCAAGATCGGGTTGAATTAATAAGTCTAGAGAAATATGGTTCTCTTGCAGTGAGAATTTTCAGATTTTTGAGAACTTTCTCCTCTAAGTGTGGTCAAAAGCTTTGGGCTAATATAGTTAGAATTTCATATTGGAAGTCTAAATGGATAAATAAATCATCTTTGTTGTGAGACATCTACAGTGTTTCCTTGGAGTTAATTTTGACTTCTTAAAATGTTTACAGGATGGATGGCTAGCTCTAGAAAACTAAATTTTGAAATAAAAATTGATCTTGAGAAAAAAGAGGGAATCTTTCACTTAAAAATGTGAAAAAGCCAACAATTGCAAAACTTAAAATTAAAATCTATAAAAATCACTTAATTATTTTCTGACAAAGATTATTAACAAGTTGATATTTCCAAGCCATAAAGATAAATCATGATGATCACCTAGTTATTGAGCTGTAATGTCAACATAAATTTGAAAACAAAAAATAGATGCATAACTGAAGTAGATAAGGTACTAAACTTCACACCTACTCCTAAGGCATGTGCAATTTATGGTTACCTTTTACAGTGGAATAATCAGACACAATTCAAATATGAAGAACTAAGACTTCTAAAATTGAGACTCTGTTTACCCAGATATTTGTGGTTTATATGTATGTCACAACCTTGTATACAGCCATGAGTCACATTCAGAATTCAGACCCGTAGCTACAGTTGTTAACACTTCTTTTGCCAAAGCATTATTCAGAAAGATGCAATAGAAATCTTAAGATAAAATGTGAAGAAGTCTTCAAGTGGAGTCCTTAGAAACATGAAATATTTCTTTTGTCAGACATTGAACTCTTAGGAACTTATCTGATTACTGTCTTTTTAAGGGTAAACAGACAGCTATGTAATATGGCTAGAGTCTGGTCCCACATGAGAAAGCCATTTATAAAAGTGAAATTGAATCTAAAAAGTTGCTTAGGTGCCTAGAGGAATTTTATTGTGTGTAAAATAAAAAATTAAAAGAAACAAAATCTGGAAAAACAGTGTTAATGTGGTCTCTGCGTAAGCTGCAAAATCCATCTAAAGGTGACACTCGTGCACTTCCTTCCCTGCCATGTTTTCCTTGGAGAGGAAGCACATCCACCTGGAACAGTGCAGAGTCATGGTGTGCTCTTCTACATCTTGCTTAGTAGCCAGAAGAGGAATTAGAGTGGCAGGGAACTGCATATGAGATATATGTTTAGAAATTGTCTGTTATGCTATCCTAATTCCCTTTAATGCAGCAAATTCAGTATTTTCATGGCATTTTAGAGCAAATGTTTCAGATAAATATGAGTATATGTAGTTCCCTTGTTTTAAATGTATTTTTACCTATTAAATTAGTGATAATTTCAGGTTTCAGAATCAGGTATTCCATGACACACTCTGAAGTCTCAGAAAAATTAATAGTAGTATCTTGACTTTGCTTTATTTTGCTTGGAATTTTCCATCAAAATGACAGGAACAAAATACCACAGAATGATAGAGAACAAATGGAAATCAGATATTAGGGGACAAAAATCCTACTAATTTCCATGTAAATTCTGACTAGTTTCTAAGATAATTTTATGAAGTCAATGAATGCAACAGCAACAATGTAGATGTTGAAAATCAGGATTTCTCTGGTGCTTTGTACGCAGCTGTGTCTTTCTGTGTCTTCACAGCCACAAATACACCTTTTTTCCTGTGTCACTATTTCTTCATAAGTTTTTCAAGTATGGCAATTGTAAAAAAGTACTGTAAGATTTGGAAGCCAAATCCCTGTTTTGATTTTGGAAGTAAATATTATTTGCTATTTCCAGAGCTGGCTTCACAAAGGCTTCTCAAAGGCTCCCATGAAACCTCCAAAACCCTGTGGCTCTCATTAGGATGACTTTCTCTTAATAATTGATAGTATCACTTTGAAAATCTCCTGTTCACCTCGTGCAACTTTCTGCTTGTCTTTGGCAGTAGTGTGCTGAGTTTGCCAATTCTATGGGCCTACACCTGTTTTCAGCTGAGTAAGGGTAATTATTATTAACCAAATCTAACCTGTCAGTGATTGCTGGGTTTGGACTGTGGGGTCACTTTCATACTGCAATTGTATGCCAACATCTCTTTAAGAAAAAAAGCAACACTTTGTCATTATTGCATAGCAAATTAGAAGTGAGGTGAAATTTCCTCACTTTTATGTAGAAGAAAATCTGTGATGTCAGTGACAGCAGATCCTATTTTTTTGACCCTTCAAAGTGAAAGAGGATGGTTGGGTGATTAGATGTAGGAAAATTAGTTTTTGATGAAGTGCTGGCTAAACATGCCAAGTAAAATTCACTCCTACAATAGCTCCATTGATCACATAGGAATAACACCAAAGATAATTTTTTCTAAGTTTGAAAACAAAATTTTCCTTTGTTTCTTAACTATTGCCTTCAAAATTTCTAACTGAAATTCAACTTTTCAATGTGCCAAGCTCATCTAAGAACAGAGTGAAAGAACTTTGCTGCAAATACTTCAAGCCAAATTGACTTTACCTTTTTAGCACAAAGCATATTAGCAGATGAGAAACCCTGTTGTACTTTGTCCATGAAAGTCACAGGTTCTCAAGTACTTTACTGATACCTTGCAGAATGGAGCCATCAGCAACACTGGAGTGGGAACATCCATCTCCCACATAATCAGCTGAGGCTTTATTACTCTCTACAGACAGGCATTTTGTCCATGGCCTTTCTCAATCCCCCTTCTAGGTGGGGGGGCCTTGGGATACTTGATCTGTAACTAACTGTGATTCACCAAAACTTTAACTTATCAAGAGTCTTTTTGGAGGTACTGGAGACAGATCCACAGTCAGGATTTAAAATTAAAAACATGTGCTCCCCAATCCATCTTGCAGAGCAGCAATCAGGGTGCCCAGTTTGTGTAAGCTGACGTAGTTCCATTGAGGTATATGGAGGTATGATGATCTCCAGCACCAGCATGTTGTCTTTGGTGTTTACATTGCACTTCTGGTCTTGTGGACTTATCAGAGGCAGGAAAAAATCAGAATTAGTATAAGATCTGTCCATGTACTGTTGTGTACTACCCATGTACTATATGCGGTATATGTTGAAGATTCAAAATAAGTGAAGCAGTTCAAGCCAGCCTGAGTGTCTCCTTTCTCACGGGTTCTCAAAGAATATGTGTGACTCACTCTGCAAATCAGGTTGGCACTTTAATAATTTTAATTGTAAATGAATATCACCATATTTCATGGAGACTGGTCATTGAATTAAGCTTCTACTGACTATGTTATGGGAGAGATGAGAACATATCACATGCCATTGTTGTTTCTGCTCTGGAATACCTTCCCACTCCATAACCACCCTGAAGGTATAAGTCTGTTTCCTAAGATATTCTGCAGTTAAAGTATCAATGTTATTGTTCTGGTGGGTTTTTTATTTATTGTGCCTGGTTACTTCAAAGAGGGAATATATCATGGCTGTTTGCATAAAAATATTTCAGCTTCATAAACACATGGAAATATTTAAAATGAAATACTGGTTTAGATAGCTGGAGAAACACCAAGTTCTTGTTAAGTATACTTCTTGGTTTCTCTGTATGGACACAAATCTAAAGCAAACCAATAAGCATTTGTATATGAGTTTTCCTCTGAGCTTCTTTAGAGACCATTTCAAACCCACTATGTTTATTAAATTATGAACCGTAACTTACTTCCCCATATCTAATCCAACATCCACAAATAACTTTTCAGCTATTTAACACAACTTGGATGGAAAAAGCACATCTTATTCATGTCAAAAAATATCAGTGGAGAAAATAAAGTACCCTGCACTCAAAACCAGCAGAATACTTATATTGATAAGCATGACTTGAGAGTTTTGTATCCTATTGTATCACAGATCTTACAGGTTCGAGAGAAATGCATATTGGCTAGTAGAGATTTTTTAAGCAGTTACAAGTCTCCTGTGTCTTAAAGGAAGAAGAGCCCTTTAGGTTTCAGAAGGTGAAGGGTGGAGACATTTCACTGATACCAGTTGCCATAAACTCTTTCTTTTACCATCCTCTTGGATGTTTCCATTGAGTGAAAGTCAGAGTTGCTGGGAATATTCATACAGTCCTTATAACTTCCTTTACATCTAAAGAACCCACAGGTAATTGTTTTCTCTCTAGATTGCTTTCCTTTTGTAACTTCACAAAATTTGCTTGTGGATTTGTCTTGTAGTCATTGGTCTCCTTGGATAGCCACACTCTTTTCTTTGTAAATAATGACTCACCATGATTAATTATCTGCCTGACAGATAGTATTGACAGTAGACTAAGTGGGATGCAAAAGCAAGACGTTAGATAACCACCCACTGGATTCATAAGGGACTTCCAGGAATCTGGAAAGTGGTCTCTTTCCATCAGGCTTAACCATTTAAAAGATTTACACATCAAGGTTAGATATTAACGGGATGGCCAATCTATAACTACTAATTAAATCAGCATCCCATAATGAATAGAATGGAGAAATGCACCACTCCCAGTACTCAGTCTAAGCACACATAATACAGTCAGATGAAGTTCAGATTGTTTATATGGTGGTTTTCACATGAATAAACTCTGAAATTTACCCTAAGTTTAGCTCTTCTGACTTAAAAGAAATGTAACAATTATCCTTTATCTTTCTGCCCAGATAATATTTTTTTGTTTTAAACTAATGAATCAGAGCTTTGGTGTGATCCCTCAGGCCTGCTGTAGCTGTGTTGAACACAAGTCGCTAAGACTGGAGGACAAAAGTGTGTGTCCTCTTTTTTTAGTGCCTAAATGGTTTGATAACCAGCAAAGACAGGATTGATATCCCACAGTCCGGCAGCTTTGTTTGGAGCGACATGCCAACTGGGTTTAATGTGTAGCCTGTCCTATTAACCCTTAATCTGTTCAGGTCCCCTGTTGACAAAGTGTTAGATAGGCAAAATTTTCCAGGTCCATATGGACTCAGGTCCATAGTGGAGCATTGCAAACTGCATTCAGGCCTGCTCTCCTGAACATGTATGCATCCCTGTGCTTGGGAACCGGCCGTGTTTTCTGCACATGTACAGCCACAGGTTCCTCAGACCTTTACAGCTCATGCTTTCTTTGTGTGCCCTGCATGCTTTACCATGATGCATGTAATTACACAGGTCTTTTAAAAGGTAAACTTGATATTTTTAATAAGCCCTTTGAATTCAATCCTTCAGGTGATTTTCTAGTTATTGGCTGTTTGTTCATTATTTTGGGTCCTTGTTTTAAAAACTATGACTGCTATGCACTTGCATTTCAAAATTTCATTTAAAGTGGGGGGTTTTGCCTTGTTCTATTAAACACATTCTAGAATATTACTTTGTTTCCCCATGTGCAGGTGTTATGAAGGCTATTTGTATTTTAAAGGTATATTTATAGTATATACCTGACTGCAATTTCATATCCTCCTTCCCTTCCAAATGAAAAAAAAAAATAAAAAAATTAATCATGATTTAAATTTGTCTATTTAATGCATCTCCCAGGAACTTGAAACACCTGCTGTGTTAACCTATGCCTTATAAGAATGGAGAGGTTATATATTAGATTTAGATTTGTGGATTAAAATAAAGCTTTTCTTTATAGAAGTTCCACCTGGGAATGGCTGCTCTACATTTCTATAAAAACAATGAGAAAATTTGTTTCCAGCCCAAACGACTTTACAAACTAGAAGAAATTAACATGAAAAGTAACTGAAACAAAGCTGACAAAAAAATGAAGTGCCATGGGAGAATCACAAATTTCACTCTGCCAACAACATTTGAAACCTGCTGTTTTTCGTGTAGGTGTCCACATGGCTTTGATTTTCTCCTGATTAGGAAAAAACATAAACATTGGCAAAGGCAGTGAAGAAAGAGTGCTGACCCCACTGTGTGAACTAGCGCTTGATGCTTTCTGCCGTGGTAGCCTCTCAGTTTGACTATAAAGATGTATTCATTTGGTTTTAATTTGAGGAAATTTTATATTTCAATAAAATTAAAATGAAATTCCCTTCATTCAGATTAGTGAATTATGGCAATTGAGTTTTACATAGATTTGATGACAGTTAACCATAGCTGTGTCATTGTTTTGGTTGAGTTTTTTTCTTAATATGTAAAGTAACACATACAACTTTGTTAAGAACATACAAAA
This sequence comes from Acropternis orthonyx, assembly GCA_035583155.1. Classification (NCBI taxonomy): domain Eukaryota; kingdom Metazoa; phylum Chordata; class Aves; order Passeriformes; family Rhinocryptidae; genus Acropternis; species Acropternis orthonyx. The sequence goes on from JAWWEU010000040.1 coordinate 7,864,142, forward strand.
AAAAAAAAAGGCAAAGAAAAATGGAGAAAATCTATAAAACAATAAATCAACACTTTGTAATTTTCTTTGTAGCTTGTGTACAATGGGAAAATCAAATTTAAGGTCATATTCAGGGCTGTAGGCAGCTAGTTGCAAGAGACAAGGTGACAAATTTAGTCTTAGAAAACTTTGGCCTCCTGGTATTGTGGCTGCCGTTGCTATTTGGCTAAGTTGTGGTGTTGGCAGCGAGAACAGATTTATGCACATAAAGCTGCCATTCTATGAGGGCTTTTATAACACAAAGTGCACTTCTCAAGTTGTACCTTGGCCTGAAAAGAGCTGAAAGAAAGAAGCAATTGAGCACCAGGAGAATGGTACCAGATGCTGGCCTTTTGACACCAACCAGTGGGCCATGGCTGAGCACTTCCTCAGCAAGCCCTGCTCTCACCCACTTCAGCTACCTTAAGAAACACTCATAATAAAAAACATTATCAAACCCAAGGAGTTTCATGAGCTCCATGTGACAACAAAAAGAAAATGGGGGAAAAAAAGGAGTTAACTAAACAAGAAGGTGATAAAGCGTGCTGCTGTATTTAGTTTCCAAGCTAGATGTATGTTTTTAAAGGACTGCTTCTTAACTTTTTCACACCAGTAAAAATCAGTAATTAGACTTAATGACAGGGCAGTGGGAAGATTGTAGAGGGATTGTACTAACTAGAATATCCTCTATATGGAGCACTTAGCAAAGGCTTCAGGAGTTCTATCTTCACATTCCTTCATCTGCTGCTCTTTTTCTTCTGTTCATCCTGAAAAAAAATATAGGAAGTTTTTTATGTTTGAGTTCTCCCTCTGTAAAATGGAGATGATAATTTTAAACTTCTTCTGCTCTTTCATGTATACTTTCTGTTGGGATTTTAAGCTCTTTGGGGCTGAGTGTGTTTTTTATATCTTCAAATTCCACATGGGCGAGGTGAAAAATCTGCCCATAAACACAGAGATACACATTAGGAACTGACTCCTGCTATTTCAATTAACTTCTTTGCACTTTTACAGTACCTTTTAGCCAAAAATCTCCAACTAGTTTACAAACCATGCACTCTGCTATGTTCAACCTCACAATACTTTTAAGAGTTCATTAAATATTATTGTAGTTCTGTGGATGGAAAAAACAGGCATACAAAGAAATTTTGTGACAGAAAAATCGTTAGGCCATAGATTTTTCAAAGTGCCGGTGTTAGGTCCATAACAAATACTAAATGCACCATCCTTTCTCCCTTGCCCTCAGCCAACGTATTTGCAAAGTAATTGTATGGAGAAAGAGTAGAGACATGTCAAGCCATAAATGATGCTCCCTCTCTAAGAAAAACCACAGGTACAGATTGTTATATTATTACACCACCAACATGCAAATAATATGACTGATGAAATATGTGGAAATCAGTCTCAATGGTAAAAGCTGAGCACACCCTTCCATGGTTTGGATACGGAGAGTGAAGTAGTCTTCTTTAACACAGTAAAGGGTCTCTTATGGAGATATGTCAGTTTTAGCCTTAAATCCAGCAGGGTGAATAAAGTGGAAATGGGTGACTGAAGAGCAGAATCAGAGTGAAGGTTAAGGCATCCAGTTTATCACTGCTGGACAAGTTCTCGACACTAGCTGCTCATAAGATGATAAACAAAATATTCTGTTGACACCTACTCTATAACAGATACAGTATTCTCTTTCCTCCCCACCCCCACAGAAATATTTCTTTTCATAGGTGGGATTAGAACACCATATTTCCTTCTTATACTATATATTCATCATTACATGCTCTTCATTGTATTACATATATCTATACCTTTGTTATATATTCTGCACTGTATTACATAGCATTTCTTCAGGGAAAGAAATGATGTCATATTGAAAGCTGAAATCTTGAGACCTGGGTTAAGTTCCCACTTCTGCCATAGGCATCTTATGTCACTTAATTAAATCCTCTCAGGTTTTTGTTTTTTCTGCTTCACGTGTTACATAATTCTTTAGAAAATGCTATAACTACTTCAAGATGAAAGATATTTCCTTCTGCTGAGACTATTCCAGGATGACTCTAAGTAGGTGCATGTGCATTTACCCATATACCCAAGCAATCAGTGCAAACAGACCCATACATGTGTACGTCTGTACAAGTTTATATGTCTATAGATAAGGGACCATTTCCTCAAATTTGGAAATTCAGACAGCTCTCAGACATAGATTGGTAGACGTTTTCTGCTAGTAGTGTTTCTCAAGGAAGAGAAAGTGAAGAATAACTTCTCTGGTTGGGACCACTTGGAGAATTTAAGCAAGTATAATGTCATTACGTAAGCTGGAAGTAAGCCAGGACACAGGGGTTAACACCACTGCTCAAGTGAAAGGAGCCAGGGGACCATTCACAGCTATAAAAGTGGTCAAGAGCTGTGGTTATAGGTTACACCCTAAACACAGGTAACTCAAGGACATTGCTAAATGCATCACATTGAGTACAAGTTTCATTTCTGTAGAATGGTCTAGCATATTTTTAATATATAGAAATTCTTGAAGCAAGCTTTTTCAGTTGTTACTTTTTGAGATACAGAACAGTGAAGAAGTTAAGACAGAAGGAAAAATTACATTTAGTCCAAGCCAGTATTCAATTGTTTTCCTGTTATAGAGAGAAGCATCAAGCATGGTTTCAGTTTTATTTAGCAAATAAAATGTGAGTCTTTCTCTATGAGCTTGCTTTTGTGTAGAGATCTCTACATGATTAATATTTTCAGGTTTATTTTCTGTATTCTGCCTGAGTGTTTTCTAAGCACACACAAAACTTGCTTGGGAAGAACATGTCGCTATACTAAAAATGGCTGTACAGTAACACTTCAAAGCATTTAAAAGCTTTTATAAAAAGTTTAGGAAGGAGATTAGATGTGCTGTTGAGTATTATCATTAACTTTCTGGCCTTTGCTCAGCTGAACTAAACTGTTTGGGATTCAGAAAACATGTGTCCTAAATGAAGTATACTCATGGACTTGACTTGTTAGACACCCTTAGATCACATCTAACTTAAACTGCATTAAATTAGTTTGAAGCAGTATTAGCGTACTTTTTTATATATTTACCACTACTTTTGATATAATTATGGTTACAGTATTGCTTCAGGAAAGACAGGACTCCTTGTTTCCACACCACAGTGCAGTGCCTTCAGTGACTCTTGCTTGCGATGTGTTCTGGGTGAAGGTATTTTTCATCTATCCTGGCAATCTATGACCAGCAATGCAGGAACAGAGGGGTTGGGATTCATAGGTGGCCATATCTAGAGATCAGAACACTCAGTTGGGAAGTGGAGTCCTGTTCCTGTGGTAAAATCTGCTCCTCTTTGCCTACTTTATTCTTTCTTTCTTTTTTTTTTTCCCCTCCAACCTAGTAATGTAAAATGTGAAAATAATTTATGTAAACCATCTAACGTCTAATCCAATGGGATTACTCGCTAATACAGGGTTTAAACTGACCTGAGGTATTTGCGCTGAAGAGGATGCACAGTGCTTGTGTGCTCTGATCCAGTGCCAGTGGCTCACGTTATAGTGTTACCTCCAAACTCATGGGCACAGTAATGTCTTACAGGGGGACAGCTCAGGGAAAGTCAGATCATGAGTTGCACGAACAATTGTCTGTGGAGGTGTGCAGAGCCAATAGTACTGACAGAGAACAAGGGATACCAGGCACTTTCAGAGAGGAGATGGCTGTCTTTGCAGAACAGTGTGAGTCTTTGGAAAAAGTCATCGAGTGGTGCTTGTCTTCCACTGATATGAACCTTACTGCATTGTGCTGCCTTTCCCTTCTTTCCCAGCCTGACATGCTCCACTTGGAAGCACTCTGGCACGTACACCACAGAAACTTCTGCAGTAGTCCATGTACAGCTGTGCTCAGCAGCCATACAGGTGCTTCTGCCTGTACTTTCTGTCTTGCCAACACTGGCATTGTGTTCTTTCAAGGGCAGTTGGGGGTTTTGGCAATCCCACTCGGATGTCCTGCAGCTAAAGAGTGAGTGGAGCCCACCCAGCAAGAACAAGTGAAATCATGCTTGTTCCTTACTGACTTCCTGATCATGCTCAGCCTTTGAGAAAGAAGTCAAAGGGGGACAGTTGAATCATTTAGGAAATGTTTCTATATTAGCATGCTTATTTTTCTGGTTTGTACCTTAGCCTGAAAGGCTTGGACATGGCATCTGGTGTGCAGTGAGGTCCCGCCTTTCCCCCAGTGGTACTGTTGGACTGCTGAGGCACACGGAGGTCAAGAGAATGTCCGCGAGGTCATCCAGTGACTGAATGCCTCAATTCAAACTCAGTCTCAGCATCTGCTTGACTCTTGATTTTTTTGTTCTGAACATGAGACTCACCCGAAATTAATTGCCGGGGAATTCAATGCTAGTTGGATTAAGTAGATCCTTTTATGTTTGTGACAATAGTATGTCAGTCCTTTCATGATGAATAGAGGGAATCTGGTACACAGCATCAATCCTTACAGAATAATCCAGTCCTTATAGGATGAGCAAGCTTCAGAAACTCAAAAAATCACATGTACACAAATGAAGAAGAGACAGTCTTGTGGCTATTCATTGATTTAGTCAAACTCAAGTTTTCTTTGCTAATAGCTCTTGTGCTTCTGAGGCACTTTCTGCTGAGAGCAAGTCAGCATAACATGGCAGAAGTCATTCTGGTAGGAAATGGCACTCTCAGTGCTGGTTTATATCATTTCCTTTTTCTTTTCTTGTGGTGTTTTGACCCTGGATGAACACCAGGTGCCCATCAAAACTGCTGTATCATTCCCCTACTCCACTGGACAGGAGAGATAAAATGTAACAAAAGGTTCATGAGTTGATAAGGGCAGGGAGAGATCACTCATTGATTACCATCACAGGCAAAACAGATCTGACTTGGGGAAAATCAGTTAAGTTTACTACCAATCAGAGTCAGAGTAGAATAATGACAAGTAAAACAAAACTTAAAAACACATTGCCCCACCCCTCCCTCCCAGGCTTAAGTTAATTCCCAGTTCTCTACCTGCTCCACCACAATGGTGCAGGGAGATGGGAAATGAGGGTTATGGTCACTTCATCTCACACTATTTCTGAAACTGCTCAGAGAGAGGAGTCCTTCCTCCACTCCACTATGGAGTCCCTCCCACAAGAGACAGTCCTCCATAAAGCTGTCCAATGTGAGTCCTTCCCAGAAGCTGCAGATCTTCACAAACTGCTCCAACATGGGTTCCTTTCTATTTTTGCATGGAGTGCAGTCCTTTCAGGAACAGGCTGCTCCAGTGTGGATCCTCCACAGGATCACCAATCCTGCCAGCAAATCTTCTCCAATGTAGGTTCCTCTTCACATGGTCCACCGGTCCTGCCAGAAGCCAGCTCCAGTGATGGCTTCTTGTGGAGTCACAATCATCTTTCAGGCATCCACCTGCTCCAGTGTGGGGTCCTTCACAGGCTGCAGGTGGATTTCTGCTCACGCATGGGCCTGCAGGAGCACAGCTGTGTCATCACAGGCTGCACCATGGGCTGCAGGGGAATCTCAGCTCTGGTGCCTGGAGCTCCTCCTGCCCCTCCTTCTTCACTGGCCTTGGTGTCTCCATAACTATTTCTCTCCCATATTCTACTCCTCTCTTCTCTGGCCACAATTACTTCTGCACAGTAATTTTTTTCTGCCTTCTTACATATGTTGTCACAGAACATTTACTACCATCGCTGTTGGGCTCAGCCTTGGCCAGTGGGGGCCGCATCTTGGAGCCAGCTGGCATTGGCTCTGTTGGACATGGGGAAAGCTTCCAGCAGCTTTTCAGAGAAGCCAGCCCTGTACACCCCTTCCACTACCAGAACCTTGCCATGCAAACCCAATACAATTCTATATATTCCCTTTTACTTTTGCATTTTTGAAAACTAAAAGTTACACTGAAGTTGCATCTAAAGTTCATGTTAAATTCCTGAAAGCGTGCGTATTCAAAGTTCAGGAACATAATGTTTCTTCTCTAAAAACAGGACAGAAAATAAAATACTCACCTTGATTTTATGCTTTTTTAATATTGTTTTATGACAATACAAAGTTCTGTTAAGCTGCGGGGGTTTTGTTGTTATTCCATCAATATAATGGCATCATCTTGAACAAAGGACAAGATAGAATTGAAACACTGTTTTATGAATGTAGTTTCTTGAAGTCTGCCTTTTAAGTCATTAGACCTCTAAGGAAACCAGAACTTCCAATCTTACTAATATTTATTTGTTTTTATTCAGTAAATGATTTCAAAATATTAGTGTCACAGTTGGGTATACACAACAAAGAGCTCTCAGGGATGGAAGTTCCTAAGGAGATGAAGTAACTTGAGGTCATGGGGTGTGTTTTGATCAGCCAATTCTCATAAAAGAGCATTGCAGAGTTTTATCATGTTGTGTTAGGGACATAGAAGCTTAAATCGAGAATATTTGTTTCTTTTGTACAAGGAGTAGGTAATTTTACACTTTGACTATTGCTGTTAGATACAACCTTTTCCTTCCATCTTTGCTGCAGCCAAGAAGCTGAGCTCTGTTCTAGATTAATCTGAGTGTAAATTACACACACACACACACGCACACACCCCACAAGAAATCTCACTCCTTTCTATTCATTCTGGCAATACTCTTTTTCCCTGCTTTCTTCCACAGGTTTTGAACAGTGTGGGCATTTAAAACTCTAACAAAGCAACACACAACACAGCACAGACAGTTCTGAGGAGAAGGTAGAGAGAAGTCACCATGACAGGTGTCTGTCATATTATTTGACACTATTTGGAGGTTACTGTAGTGATAAGGGCATCAAGAGCCTAGGCAGACTGTAGTAGTTTCTAGGTCTTTGCAACTTGCTTTGGCAGACAGATAATTTTGATCATATCTGTTTTTCTGTCCTATTTTACTCTGCAACCAGACCCTAAAACCCATTGTCATCCTCCTGCTTTTTCAGGAGGTTGAATTTGGAGGTATGTAACCAAGTTTTGAAAAGTTGAAAACACCTAAACTTTTGTATTCTCAAATGATCCAAATGCACTGATTCTTTTTTGTCTTTAAATAAGTATTTTAAAGCAGTTTCTCATTCAATTTTTTACTAGCTGTTTTAAAATGCCTGGGAATGAAATAGTCTGCTTGCAACTAAGTGGCAGCACTTGTCCTGGAAATGAAATTCACGTTGCTAAAGTGTTTATGGAATACATGGAATGAGAGCATATAAATCATGGTCTCTCTACATATAGTTCAAAAACAGTAATTTTAAAAATTGCAGGCATTACAGTGAGTTGTGCAGAAAAATAATCCACCATTTCATGAGAGCAGGTGGGATGGCACTGACAAAACTCTTACCATGTGTACCAAAATAAATGTAACTTTATGTGCTCCTAAATAAAGAATACACTTGATCAAACTCCACTTCTGAGCCTCTTTTAAAAACTTCAAAGACACTTTTTATAACAGCACTGAGACACTGGTAGTCTGAAGATCACACACTCACTATTAGCTCCTCATTTAAAAATGGGAAATACAACACCTTAGTTACAGTAACAGAAAGAGCTAGATTTCCATGAAGAATGACTCAGACTGGGACAATTATTTTTTCTGTTCTTATGTTGGCAGAACTGTCAATTAGTTCCAATCTTTTCATGAATTTGCTTTCATAACAGAAAATGTAAGTGGTCAGATGAGATTATAATGATGTCTGTTCTACTGAATATATAAATGAATTATACTAATTTTTAGCATTTCCTGAAATGGTGTAGAAAGGCTGGCTTTGTGAATGCAGTTCTTAACAGCCATAACGACATGGAAAGAAATTACTTCAATGGGTAGAAAATAGAAATTTTTTGTCATGAACTTCATATTTGGTACTCTAAAAGAAGAACTTCATTGTAGACATAAATATATCTTGTTATGGTGTTGCTTCAAATAGCACAATTAGATTATACTTTTGAACTAGAAGGTTATATAGTCTGGTTTTTTATTCCTCTTATCTTCCATTGTTTTATAAAAATGGGCTGCAATTTCAAGCCAAGGATACCTGAATTCAGCTTCCACATGCTGTTCCCAATTGCTGCTAGATAACTGTGTTCAACAGGAGAGTATTTGGCTTCTCACTGTACAGTACATAAATCTCCTGCAATTGCTGTTTCAATTTTTCTCTTTCCTTTGAACTCTTGAATGGAGGGAAAGAATTTCTTAAAGAGTTCAGTAGGAATGTCCCATTACAAAACATCAATCATCAAATGCCCATTGTACATGGAAAGTGAGGTGACTGTTATAAAATTGACATAACTAAGCAAGCAGCATCTGACCTTTAGGAGCCAGAACTTGTGATCAGAAGACCCAGTCTTCCAAACCTTTAGGAGTTAAGACTTATCATCTCCCACAAAAAATACCTCAGTAAATGAAGTGCTACATATGAACGCATGTGATAAAAGAGGTGGAATAAATTTGTCCCTGACCCTTAGTAGGGGAGTGTTGACAGAACAGAGGTAGAGAGTTACTTTTGAAAGGAAGGAAAAAATGAATGTATCTTTGGGTCTAGATGGGAGCAGCTGCTCCCCTTATCTTGCATCAGTGTTAAAAGTAGTTGCTGTTCCTGCCATGTCAGCCAAGTCACAACAGAGCATGCAATGCTGCCTGCAGTTGATCCAAAGAAAAGACGCAATGGGTACCGCCAAACGGTTGCATCCTCAATATGAACATAAATCTTCCTTGTGCTTTGTCAACCTGTTTGCTTGTGTCTATGCTCTGTTTTCCGTGTAACATGCTGTCACTACCATATTACTCTTTTTGAGCTTGCCAGTTCTTCAAGTATTTCCAGGACTGGTTAGAGAAGACAGAGCTACTGAGTGTTCTGACTCAGCATCAGGCTCTTTAGTACTCTTTTTTTTTTTTTTTTTAAATTCAGTTGTTCCCTCCTTTTCTGATTTTCTTTTTTTGCTTTTCTGTTTTGTTTGAGAAGAGTCAACCACATACACAACAGAGGTAACTGATTAATGCAAACCAAAACATGCAGTGTTTTATGTTGTGGCAGAAGGTCTGCAGCCATCTCTTGGAGGGATTGCTCTTCCCATTCAGGTGCTGCAGACTTTTGTGAAAATCAGTGACCATAGACCAGGATGTAGTTGACTTCATGCATACACTTTGCCAATAACATATTTGTTATAGTCCTTTCCTAAAGCTTTTGTGTAAATTTATAATACTCACCAAATGAAAATTACATTGCAATGTAGTATTTCCAGAAATCCTTGAGAAATTTCTCTCCCCACATTATGGAGACCCTGCTGAACTAATCCTTCAGTCTTCTATGTACACTTTTGATCAGATAAAGCCTTAAATCAATATTCAATAGAGTTGAACTGCATAGGGACTGTTCACTGCAAAGTAAAAATTGCAAAGGATTCTAGAGCAGCCTTATAAAAAAAATCCCCCAAAACTTAGCCAAATTTGGATGTGTGCTTGACATTTATTGCTTACTTTAGGTTTTTCCATTAGAAATAATTTGATGATTTAGGATGACTTGACTACTAGCTTCTGAGGTTAACGTAAGGCATAAGTGTTAATAGATATTTCCTTATTACTCCTTGATTCATGAAAGACAATGAAGATACCAGAGTGAGAAGAATGTAGTAACAGTTAAATCTTTCTATTTTCCTATCCTGCTCTGAGAAATATTTTGTGTAAGGAAAGAAATAAGGTAGGTTGCCATCTATGTGTTTTTAGCTCCATCCCTCTGTCTCTGTGTTTACATGGCCTCCACTCCTGCAGTACTACAAGATCTGACAACTCACTTAACAAATTCAGAGAGCCATTTCTGGCAGACAGTTACTATGGTCTCCGTTTTGCAAACAGGAAACTGGAACTAAACTTCAGGGCAGATCATCCAAGTAAGTCATAAACAGAGCAATACATTAAATTCTTCCTTAGTCCATCAGTAAAGTCCTACTTGGGAGAACACTTCTGGAAGTGCTTATCTAGGGCTTTCTCTCCTTTTCCCCCAACACACCTTTTTCCCCTGAGAAAACTATGGGAAGAATCTCTCATTCGGCCTAGCTTGATAGGGTTTCTCTACAGGGGCAGTTTTCTAAGTTTCAGAATTAAGGATATTTATATCTCACAAACAACTTCATAAATAAAAGAAAAAGAGGAGCTAACCATATGCCATCTTCCAGTTTATGTTTTTAGGGAATATAGTTCCAAGAGCTCTTTGAACTTTGAGAGTTAACATGTATTTTCTACTCTGCAGATGTTACAACAAACTATAACCCAGCATTGCTTCTCTGGAGTGTGGTGTACTGTGGCTTTAATTCAGCCAAGTACAGCATGTCAAATGTCAGGCTGTTATGACAGCAATAAACTTGTGATTCTCTTGGAGCAGATGTTTTAATTTGTTAGGTGTTTTTCAGGGAAAAAAAATCTGCTTGCATTTAAATAGATGTTCAGATTGAGAATGGAATTTGCTTGAAAACATCTTTTCCACCTGTATGAAAACTTTATCAGAGAGGCTTATGACACATGTGTGATTCAGTGCGAGAAATCATTGCAAAGACGGCCCAAGTACAGAAACCTCCCCCACACCTGAAAGATGACCTTTCTGAAGTCACTTCAGTATAGGAGTCAGATATGGACCATGGAAGACCCTGTTGAATGAATTTGATATTGCAAAAAGAAACCTGAAATCGAGTCTGCTGAGGCATCTTCTTACCGAGGCGGTCCTTGCTACTGTGAATTAACATCATACTCTTCAGATCTTTCACTCCTTAATGTGTTATTGCTTCTAACCTCTTTTTTTTTTTTTTTTTTTAGTGATCAGTGAGGTCTTCAGTTTTAAAAGAAAGTGCCAAAAGTAAAAACCTTTGATGATTTTCAAAGGCAGGGAAGAATTATACACCTGTTTGAGCTGCAGGTAAAAAATGTTACAGCTGCAGGAACACTAATTCAAACAATTAATTGATCTCATTTTACAGTGAAATATGTATGTGACCTTACTGTGTCCTCAGTACATGGTAGGATGGTCCCCAGGCATAATACTGACATTAAAGTTCATATCTTGCTGAATTCGTATGAAAGGTGAAAATTTAGGGAACAATCTGCCCAAAAATAAACAGTACACAGACAGATGTACTCAAAAGATTGGTCTAGAATTCCCCTTCTGCTAGGACTTCATGCTTCAGATATGGTCACCGTTGTGTCATATATTCTAGTCATATATTCTTTAGTTCTTTATATGAGCTGGTGCAGCTCCAGTTGCTGAGGAACATGTGCTCTTTAAATTTCAGACTTTTCACCTTTCTAAAACAGTAACTCCAAAACAAGTAAGAAAATGTAAGCCTCATACCAGATATGGACTTTTCTAGAGTTTCCTTGAAAGAAATATAGTAATAAAGACTAAAAAAAAAAAATCCCCAGAAAACCAACACCCCCCCCCCCTTCCCAAAAAGAAAGGAAAAAAACCCAAAAAAACCAAAAAACAACCAAAACCAAAAAAACAAAACAAACCCTGGTTTGTTTAATGAGCCTTCTGTCTCTGATAACAGTTTTAGGAGTTCACTGCAGTCCACCTAGGGTTAAAACGGTTCAGCAGAAGCAGATGTGGATAACTAAAGCACCACAAGCTAACATAATTTAGCCCAGAGTAGACTGATCCCAGAACCAGACACTCAGCAGCATTGTAGGAGCAATGTGGATCCATCAGCAGTGGGAGTAGAAACATTGTTTCACATCATTTTGAGTCTTTCGTTTGCTGCTATGTCAGCCTACTAGATACTCTAATAACTAAATAAGGGGCCAAGTTGAACTTTTTTTTTTCTTTTATGGTTAAAAAATTCTTGCGTGTTCCTTTCATCTCAAAACTTCTACCATTCGTACCTGAAAGGAGTGGTTAAATCTTGCAGCAGCAGCCAAGGAGTCAGAATAGCAGAAGCCTCTGAAAAAAAACTTACCAGTTTCTGGTTTTGAAATTTGTTTGAAATAAGAATTTGGGTAATCGGTAGCACTAACATTAACTTAATGGCCATTTACTTTGGAAACTTAATTTTCAACACACAATATGGCTAATAATATGTTTCCAAAGACAACCAACTTGAAACATGGACTTTAAGGGGAGCAGACTCTCCCACTCCTGATTTTTGCCTCTACTATGGCCCTACATCTGTGGGAGTTTGAGGATTTTAAACCTGGGAGTCTGAAGATTTTAAAACTTTACTAAATGGATGGCCTCCCAGGTCCGTGCATCATTGCTGTTTTGCTGGTAGAGTGTTTATAATTAAAAATCATGACATTTGACTTTTTGTCCATGGCCACAGTATAATTATATTCACTCTACCTTATTTATGAATGCAAATCAGGTGAATTTAACTCAGCATTGTGTTTACTCTGCGTATTTTTAAAAGACACTTCTTGCCACAGCATTTCTTTCTCCTACACTCCTGCACTTTGTGGTAATTGCAGTGCATGCTGTCACGCTGGAATTGCAGGTATGGATCGTCTGAGCAGTGATGGAGTTTGAGTGGTCTGGAGATGCCTTGGATCTGTCAGCAGCCAAAAGTGATGAGATAATTTGAATGGGACAACTACGACTTTGAATGGCTAACAGCACTACATACAAAACTTAAATAAAACTAATATGCCTTGGCAATAAAACTAATACATCTTAACTGAAGTTATTTATGCTAGCCAAGGATCCAGCTCCCAGTTTGCTATACAAACAAGGAGACTGCCAGTTGCAGAAGGCTCTGTCCCCTAAACTTGCCTACAGAAAGCCATTCTTCACTGTGCCTTTGAACCCTCACCATGCCTTGAGGTAAACTCCTCCCAAGTGCCAGTGGATTAAATAACCCTTGTATGGAGCTACGCAGGGAGAAGCAAGGGGAATTTCAACTGGTCATTATCAATCACACAGCACAAACAGTTTGGAGAAGTAATCAGTCTCTCTGTCCTTCACACAAAGAGGTTTACAACACCAGAGGAGTTTATTATTATTGCTGGCCTAAGATCATCAAAGTAATTTTGTTTCGTCCTGAACAGTAGTCAGAGGGGTTAAAGGGAGGTTAAACTGCCTAAACAAAATGGAAGCAATTACACAGTGGATCATGGGAGACTGTTTGCTTTAACCCTCACTGACAAAAAAGGTACTGTAAAAAAAAAGTTCTCTGACTCTTCACTATCATTAAAAGCATCTGTCTATTCAAGTTGGTGCAAAGCTTCTTCACCTAAATCTTTGGGGGAATATCACTGCTTTAAACACTGTCAGCTTCTTCACAGTTCCCAACACAGCCCCCGTTCATCTGATCTTTGCAGCATTGTCATCACTTTCCAAGCCGCTGTGCAGGACAGGACTTACACAGTGCTGGAGATGTGCCTGTAAAAGTTACGCCTTAGCTTTTTCTACTTAGCGACTTGGCAGGAAAAGACAAGGCTCTCTGGAAGAGCAGTATGATGGGGAATGCAGATTTGGCCCATTCCAAACTTTAAATTGCAAGATGGGGATTTGACTCTTCTACTCCATTCAAGGTTATATCACAGCTGAATTGTCAAACTTGGCCTTCTAGTGACCTACATCGTGTGACAGGGATGAGGTCTGCCCCTTACTGGGTTTGGTTTTTTCTGTTCCTCAAATATGGAAGGTAGTAGTGTAAACAACTTTCACTTATAGAGTTGGCACTACTGTATTATGGTGCTAAATAGAGTCTTTATGGAATTCCCTGCAGTTCCATTGCTGTTAAGCAGAAAAACACATCAAAAATTCCTAGAAATGTGATGTGTTTAAAGAAAGCATAGGAAAAAAGTTTTAATTCTATAAGCAGGCAGTGTTAATATATACACAAATAACACAGTGTTAATTGCAACTTGTCTTTCTTAAAGGGGACCAGGGCTTCTACAGATAACCCAAATGAAAAATTGCATGCTTAATCTTATCATTATGTAAGACACTTGCAAAATGGCTCCTCTGTACCCTGAAGGAGTGTTACTGAAATTGCTTCTTTATTGATGTGAATCTTTGCAAAGGTAATGATGAAATATTTCTGTGACCTGGTGTCACACCTCCAAAGATGAGGTGACTCTTTCAAAGAGTTCTCTGTATCCCGTGAAGTGTTTATCTTGTTGCAAGGCTTAAGAAAAAAAAAACATCAAGGAATAGTATAGGAGGAAAACACTGCATTTACAATTTGTAAAAGAGCTTGCAATTATGTGGCATATCTTCTGTTGGGGAAAAAAAAAAGAGAGAAATAAACCTTTTTTTAATACATGGAAAGCAAACAAAACAGCTTGTCAATGGAGCCAAAATGTTCAAGCACAAAGATTCGGTACAGTCCCAGTAAGAGAAGGGGGTTGCACAGGAATGAATCAGGCTTTTACTTCTCAAAACATTACTGTAAATGGCAAAGACTAAAATATATTCTTAGACAAATATCCTTGCATCTCTGATAATTAACCACAGCCAGCACATGAAGGAACATATTTTGGTCTGTCTTGCTTCAGATTTAAAGCAATGGAAATCTGTCAGGTTCAATGAGACTATTCTTTGTTTAAAGCTCTGGAGGTGCAGTGTGCTATTAGAATGGAGCTTATCATTTGTGAGGAGCTGCTTTGAAAATGTTGAAGATATAGGCAAAATACAGATAAAGCCACATAAAAAGGTACTGATTTGACTGAGGTTCTGAAGGGATGTAGGGAAAGCCTGGCACCTGTCGTGGCTTACATGTTAAAGAAAATACGTCTAATTTTATTTTTTTTGGCCTTGTCTGAGAGAAGACAGCATGAAGACCTAGTGGAAATGTGCTTTTACAATTCAGAAACAGTTGAATCTGAACAATTAATACAAAAATGCCAGTTGACCATGTAGCAGTAGTGTAGTATGCCACTCGCTTAATTAAATAAATTCCCTTTCCTTCCTCCAAATGAATAGACTACTGGACCATGGCATGATTTATGTCTTCTGTAATACTGGCTCCTTAGACCCAAGGACATAAAAGTGATAGTTCAGGCACTATTTATAGGCAAGCAGACAACTTGTTTTGTTATGAGATGTTGTTTTGATATGAGAACAGAAATAGGTAATGCTTGCACCATATAATGATTATGATGTCAAGATGCTTGTTCTTGGGTCATGACACTGTAGAGCAGAGGAGAATCTTATTCCTTTGTCCTCCAAAAGCAGGATATCCAAAGGATGTGTGAAGCTGCACTTGAGTTAGGAATCCTGCATAAGTTCAGATTCAGCAGCTTGTTTAATCACACTTGGCACAAGATCTTTATATCACACTTTATCATTGTTTTTTCCTTGTATGGTCCTAAAATATTAATTATATTATTCTGAACATAACTGAAGGCTAGCCTGGAAGGTACTTTAGCCTGGCAGGGGTCAGTGGTGTTTAATGATGTTCAGACTATAACTTACTGTCACTGTCTCGCTGCTGGCAGCAGAGAAAAGAGCAACTGAACTGCCCTGCATCTTCCTGTCACTGCTGCACCTCCTCCTGCTCAACCCAACCCCCAGCAGCTGTCTCACTCAGGTAAAAGGCTGCTGGAAATTACTGTGCTATATAAAATAAACTTAGGTCAGAATAGGATGCACCAGGAAATGCTGCTGCACAGGATAAAGTTATGAGCAGGAATAATTCCTTGAGGTAAAGAGCATTTCTGAGGAATGCACATGGGTACTGTAGAGTTTCCCCACAAAGGAATTTCTCAGACTTTCACTGAGGATGGCTGTTGGATGTCTGATGCTGCCAAACCAGGTTACTCCCAGGAAACACAGTGTCACTGATTATCCTGCTCTGTACAAGCTAGACATCCATCTTCTGTAAGAAAAAGATCAGTGTGGTATGCTGCACTCAGGCTCAGGGACTGTGTTTTTGTCCTTTATTCTAGCATCAAGAGGGCAGACTTCTTTAGCAGAGATAAAAAAAGAAAGAATCATTTTGTCATTTGAGGTCTTTATTCCTGATACACACTAGCTTGTGCAGAGAGGAGAGATGAGGCTTTTGGACTGCTCCCCAATAATTCCTTGGGATTTCATTCTTTCCCCTTAAATGGGAAGGGAGGATAAGATTGATAGATATTTTCAGGGCACTGCTCTGAATTAGTTTCAGTAGCAGGCGTTATAAACAGCCAGTCTGGGTTACAATTTCTGATCTCACCCTCTCTTTAGAAGCTCTGAAGCAAGCTGATCTTTTTCTTCTTTTTATATTTTTTTTATATATTTTATTTCCTTTCACAAACCAATTCCAAAGGATTCTTAAACTATAAAAATAAAATTGGTCCCTATAAAATATAATTGGAGCTGCATTGTAGTTCAAGTGACAACCAGATGCTGGAAAAAAACCCAGCAAACTGTTGGTCCAATTACATTAGTTTCTTAGTACTCACTGCACGAAACCTGGTCCAAAAGAGATTTGCTTCTGCTAAGATCTTGCTGGTAATTTTTATTCACTCTTAACAGCCTTTTTGATAGCTTTTCTCCTTCTGTATGTACATGTTTTCTCAATATACAGACACTAAAACTTTGTGTTCTGTAGGCTGGGAAGCAAATTCAGAAGTGTAATAGGTATGACAGCAGGCTGTATAAAACCCATAGCAGCAATTACAGCAGCTGTATCCTCACCACCCCTTAAAACACACGTCACCTCACCAAGTCAGCGGATTTCTGCCCACGTCTAAGAAATGCAAATTAAAGAAAATCAAGTCACTTAAGTTTGCAAATCTGCATCTTTTTAATGAGTTAAAAAACTGTGTTTCCTGATAATTAGATACTGCAGAGTTTACTTTCTTATTTATGTGAACAATTCCAGTCACTGGCTTTGAGTTGCTGCCCAATCCACCCAAATGTTGTTAGAAGCAGCAATTCTCTTCTGTCTAACCTAGTTATTTAAGATGAAAACAGCATTAGAAAATTTGCTTTCTTACAGGTAATGGCAACAAGCTAAGTAAAATGGTAGTCCTGGCATCATTAGTAATGTTGAGCCAGTGGCACAATTTCTTCCAAAGATCTGGAGTTTTTGTGTTCGACTCTGGCATTGATTACAGGCATCACAGAATGTAGTCAAAACGGAGATTTTTGAACTTCCACCTGTCCACTGGGATCTCTAAGATACTTCCATTGGGTTGTTCTATGAATTAGTACCTTGACCAGGGTTAGTGAAAGGGGTGTAAAAACTAGACTCAGTTTAAGTGCTGGGAACATTTTGATTAGAGGAAACATTGGATAGACACAGGGATTTTGCTGTCCAAGTTCAATGACAGTCCAGGTGAAAGCAATTGTCCTTTCTTCAAGTGATAATTTCAAAGTCACATTCTTCTAAAGTTCAATAGACATTATCTCTGTTTTCAAATATCTGAACCACAGAATAGTTATTCTATTTATTTATATAAAATCCCAATATTCAGACTTTTTGCTTAATTAGTGAAATTTGTTAATGAAGATGTTTGTGTATTATGTCTTTTTGAGCTTCAATAACAGACCTATTGACACACATTACATAAGAAAGTATGTTTATTTGTTTTGAACCTCAATATGTCCTTCTGTTTCTTGCAAGAGAGAACCGTGCAAATAGCAAGGCTTCTCCAACAAATGGCATTACTTAAGGTCAAAAATATCATATAAAAATTTAGCCTGGAATGCCCCAGTTTGTATTTAGTGAATATCAAAGACAAAGCTGATTCTTTATTACATATTTCTTGTATCACTGCATTAGCAGCAGCTTCAGAGGGCTCTATAGGCACAGTCAGAAATGGACAGCTGAGCAGTAATTCAGTTTCAAGGTGATAAAGATGTGAATAACTGTTGGATGGTTGGAGTCCCAAAGCAGGTGTCACATCCCATTCCTGTGTGTGCCTTTTGCAACCACTACTTTTCAAATACAGCAGTGTAGTTTGCTGTGATCAATGGGCAGGTTCATAGTCCTTTGGGAACCCGAGGATTCCCTCCTTCTCATTAGCTGATAGTTCATATACCCCTCTTATGTCTCTTCAAACACACAGGGATGACCAAAATGTATTTCAGTCCCTGCAGTCCTGGAATAAAAATTTTCACTGAGAGAGCAGAAAATGTTAAAAATGGGTGAATGTAAAAAGAGCCTTTGAATGTTTACCTTGGGTTGCTTTTGAATGAACTTTAACAATCAGGGCTGGAAGACCACAAACATCTAACTGACAATGGGGGAAAATCAGAACCACTTGTTTTCTGGTGACTGAGGTGCCTTGGTATCAGCTGTCAGAGGCAGCATTAAAACAGGAAGAATAGTTCTTTAAAAAAAATAAAAGGAAAAAGAGAGAGAGAGAGGGGAAAAAAAACCCACAAAGAAAAGGAAATTGCTTTGAATGGACATCAGTATATGTGACATTTCTTTGCAAGTGGTTACTATCTATATGGTATACACCATCTGCAGCAAGAGGTATAAACAACCAAAAGCAAAATCAGAAATACATTTGCAATGCTTTTAACAGGACTTCTTGAGTAATTTTTGATTTCACAGTTCTTAGTCTTTTGAACAGAACAACTTGTAACCAACAGTGCAGACCAAGCTAACTATGAAATACTGGCTCTTGAAATACATAGTGTATCCAGACACACGTACCCTTTGAGGTCTAGTCTGTCTTCCTATTGCCATCAAAAAGTGTATGGATATTGGAGGTATAACACATTAAGCAATGTGACATACTCTTCCTGTCCCTGTATAATTGCCCAGTGTCTCCCTTGGGTTATGCTTTCTTTAAAACTCCCTCTTTTGGTAAGCATGGTTGGGGACATCCCCCCAACACCTGGATGTTGGACTAAATGATCTTTAAAGATCAATTCCAATCCAAATAATCCTATGGTTCTATGAAAACAAAATCAGGGAATTCAGAATACTCAAAGAAGAATTTAGGATTTATTTTAAGGTGACATCCTTAAAATGCACCTGCATCTTGGCTGGGATGGAAGGATGAAATTTAGAAGCAAAAAAGTATTTTGCTTGCCAAGATTCAATGACCATTCCATTTACATCATTAAAATCTGTGAATGGCGGATATTCTTTTGTTTGTCTTTTCTGGTTCCAAATGCTGCTACTATCTTCAGCTTTCAGGCACAAGCAACTATTTGCATTGATATCTATAGGCCTAAAAAAAGCCTCAGTTATGCACTAATGGTTCAGAGGTTTATATTGCAAATTATTTGAGGCAGGCATTATATCTTGCTTGGTGCATGTAACATCTGAGTCTCTGAGGACCCTGGATCCCAGCGTTCAGTGAAAACAATTGGAATACAATATTTTGCTAAACTGGGCTTTGGATGCGGCTGTCTTACTCCCTGAAATGCAAAATACAATTAAAATTAGCAATTTTTTTCACCCACCCTTTCCAAGAAGTGCCTATAATCCAAATGTTCTTTGTCTTAAAGTCAGCTGTAAATTTTATGAGCGCACACCTGTCAGAGAACTTTGCACATAGACATGTTTCTCTGTTGTCAATAGCAGTTTGTGTCACAGTGGGAAGTTTGACTGCTGTCTTCAACACTCAAATGTAAGTGGCAGAATCACAGTTCACAGTCATAATTTTATGAATAAATTTACCTTTTCTTCAGATCTCAGGGAAATTATTTATTTTGTTTGGATTGAGCACCAGCTCTTTTGGATGGTTCATATTTAAATTCAAGACAGTTCATTCATATGCAAATACTGTGCCTGGGGCAAGTGGAACAAAATAGATGATCTTCTGTTTTGCTACCCAAAGACTGGTCTGAGAGACCATGTTTCCACTCATATTTAACAAAAGTGTTCCTACAGCACTTATTTTGGATGCAAGCATGCCATTCTCTCACCTATAAAATACCTCCATCCTTCCCTACAACTTTCTGATATAAGCCATGTACCATGGACTGATGGCAATCTTTTGCACTGGTCGTCCTGAAATAAACAGCTTCTGAAAGCCACATCCTTTTCCTTTTCATCCCATAAACTAATAGCGTAACTCAAACACAGAACAACAGAAACATAAAATGTCATCAAGATGGTTGTGATTGCCATGAAATATAACAATATCTCAGTGTGAATCTATGCAGGATTCGTTTTTCCCCCTCAGACATTCACAAATGCATCAGATAGAAACTCTTTCAAGTGTTTGCCAAGTGAATATAAATATGAACAGCTGGGGCCAGGGAGGGAATCCTTCCTTTTTTTTTTTGTTCTGTTATGCATCAACATTTGATTGGTTTGTTTAGCTGGTTTAGGCTTTTTGTTTTGTTTCTTTGTAGATGTATGAATTTTAATGAACAGAGCACTCTAATATAAATAAAATATCTGGAGACAACATAGACTTGTGATTAAGAGACAGTGTTGGTGCTCAGGTTATTTAGACCCCATTTCAAATTCTCTCCCCTTTGGAAAATCTCTTCATTCTGTTCTAAGCATATGCCCATCACCCATCTTTCCCTCATATTTGGTTTTGCTTACCATGTTTTTGACAATTCTCTTTCTGACTACTTTTTGTTACATTTTGTTTCACCATTTGGCCTTTCCCTGCTGCGTCCAGTTCAAGTCTTTAAAAATAAAAAGATATGGAAGAAGTCAAAGGCTATTCATCATTTCCCATAACCTAAGTTTTAAGACACCACAACAAAATTACCAGCTAATATATATTTTTATAATGAGGTATCTTTTTTTAACAGCAAAAAAAAAGGCATAATTTGAAGCCAAATGCTACTGAATTTTGAATCAAATAAGTGAACGTGGGCTATTAAAAAACAAAACAAAACAAAACAAAGACAAACAAACAAACAAAAAAAGAAATAGAGGAGAGCCCCACCAGCTGTGCCCTCAAATGATCTGATTACAGTATGCTGGGAGGATGGTTCTCTTAATTCCTTCAATTTTTCTTATGTTATTTCTACAAATGTCTACTGATATCTTCTACAGATAGGAATTTGGCTATTGATCTGTACAGCTACGGCAGCTTTAAAAATGTTAGGTACAGAAATATTAGAGGAAAAAATGCAATGGTCAAGGTGAGGAAGACATACCATCTTCATTAAATAGTCATAGGAAGAAATCTTGCAAGAAAAACAAAAGAAAGGGAAGAAAAATTACAAGGTTCCACCAAAGAATATTCCAGTTGTCTTGTCATAGAGAAGGAGTAATACCCGGACAAGGGTTTAGACTTATTCCTGCCAATAAATTTCTTATAAAGAGACCAAACTGAAACACAGATGTCCCATCTCATCAAATGTATATCATGACTGGCCTTAAGCCATGTTGGAGTCTTACTCATAACTGATTGGGCATTTCAGAAATCCCTGTGTCTCAATTGGAAGGAACAGCTTTAGGAACAAGAATGTGCGTGACCAGGACCTGCCCTTCAAATACTACTTCTGGTTTTTTTCTTACAAAGTAGACCCAGGGCCAACCATAGCCTGAGCCTAATGACAGAATACAGCTAAAACCTGAAGTTACAACCTGCACAGCTCTGATGAAGCTGTGCCTGGACTGTGGAGTTTGATTTCACAGTACTTTTTTCAAGGATAGCAGGAAAATATATTGTTTGGTTTCCACTGTCTTTGCTGCAGAGTAATTGAGAGAGCTTATTCTCACTCCCACTCTTTGGATAGGTTGAGCCTGCAGTATACAGCTGACTTGGGGCACCTATGACTTGAAATGTCTTACAAGAGGTTATACAGGAGCAGAAAATCTTTTTTTTTTTCTTTTTTTCTGTAGTAACATGATTATCAGGGTGAACTTCTGTAGCACAAATAGTGCTTTTGTGGAGATAGAAAATGCCCCAGTAGGTTTCTCTAATCCTTCTTGAGAGAGACATCCTGGGGCAATCAACTCATTTATACATTCTCTACATTTTTTCCCCCTTTTTGTTGAAGAAAAGGGCTGGTTTGCTGCCAAGACCTGTTTAAGTGGTAACCTATGCAATTCATTCTAAAAACACTCATTTATCATTCTCAAATTAATCTTGTAACAGGATAGCTGCTCTTATTTTCATTGTCATTTTGCCCTTTGGATAAGAGATCACAAACGCATAGATATCCAACTCAAAGATTCTAAAAAGCATATATAAAAGAGGGAAAATAGGAATGGCATTGCTATAATTATAATCAGAAACAAGTAGCCATACATCTTCATTTCTCACATATCACATCTATTAATAATAGAATGAAATGTAATTTGTGCTGAATATTGTGCCAGAAGCATAATTGTTTTCAATCAGATTGGTAGTTGGGAGGAAAAGGCTTTTTTAAAACACACAGTAAACACTTACAATTTATGCAAAATGATTGAAATATGATCTATTCAATTTTTTTCTGGAACACGGAATGCATTTTTACATGAAAAATTATATAAACAATAAAGATTTTGGTATGAAACTACCGTACAGAATTTTAAAACCATATATACACACTGTTGTGAGCATAAAAAATAATATCTTGGCACTGGCAAGAACAGCTTGCTACAATGAAAAAGTTATAGATGTAACTTTTTTACTGCAAGCATGCAGCCTTTTTCAAGCTATGTCTTGTAAAAGCATTGCAGACAAATTTAAACAAAGGGTCGAGGTTTCTATGGCAGGTTTGGACTCTCAATTCTTCCTTTTTTGGGGGGGGCGGGTGTAAAATTTTATGGGTTCTGCTCACACACTTAGAGGCTTTTCTCTCTAAGGACTTTCTTGTAGAGGAACACACTGCAAAATGTGTGATTTCTGACACCTCTCCTGTTCCCAGCAGCACAGGCCTAAATTTATGTTCTCTGTCCTGCATCCCACTCTGCAGGGACATGAAAAAAATAATGTCTTATTTTTCCTTCTTTTCTCCACACCCCCCCTTTCCCTTTAAGTGCTGACATATCTCTTCAAAACTGACTTTACTTGTCTTTGAGTATTGAATATAAGCATTTTGGAAAGATGGTCCATCTCCTTTCATAGCTGCAAGGGCTGGAAATTATGTTTTTTTAAACACACTCAAGAGTAGGAAGCATTCAGCAAACCCACTAAACCATGATTCTTTCCATTGACTACAATGAGCTTCAGACCAAGACCTTGATCTTCACTCTCCGTTGTTAATTTTTTTAAAAATGTGTTTCCTCACTACACTGTGAGTTACAATTCTTTGAACAGTTTACACAAACAATTTTGAGCTCAGGGATTTTTTTTAATTTTTTTTTTTAAAGTGACAATTTGCTTTCTTTATCCATCATTGGCTGCTCACTGGTTTGTCTGTGATGGGTCGCTGAGGTCAGTGGTACTCTTTCTGCTCCATGAATGGAACGACTCAAGTGTTTGAAGGAGACTAATGACTCTAATAGCCAACAAAGGATGAATTTGCTTATGTATAAACATCTTTGTTTGTGTGCCAGTTAGGACATTTATGCACAGTACAGCTATTCTTCCAGCATAGGTGTATGCAAATTGAAATAAAGCTGGGGGGGAAATGGCAAATGGAGCTTGCATTTCAGATGGAGAGACTTGGGACTAGCCCAACTCCCTGGCGAGGGAGACAGCATGGTACAGTAGGCGCCTCCGGTCCCCCTGTCTATGCTCTGGGTTTCCCACAAAAGAAAATTGCTGCAGGTCCCATCCAGTCTGCATGTCCCAACAAGTCCCTAGTTAGGGTGTTCCGAGCAGCAGGACTCCAGGGCACAGCACCACACAGGCCCACAGGTCACATTATAATGAGCTGGAGATGATCAGAGAGATGTAATGGACAACTCCAATTCCTGAAAACAGCTTGAGAGTGTTTCTGGTGTGCATTATAAAATTAAATATAATAATAAAAGCAAAAACTTTTAGAAGTTCCCCTTCATACCCCCAGAGTTGCAAACACTGTAAAACATTTTTCCTATCATGAGGATCTGCTTTTCAGTACTTTTCCCCTCTTCTTCCTTTTTACTTCTCTCATCAGAAAGTGACCTCATAAACCTTCTAATTTAAAAATATCATCGATACAGAGATGCTTCTGCAGAACATTTTAGTTTAAATAGGCTAGCACATATTAACTAAATTCTCTT
Organism: Acropternis orthonyx; assembly: GCA_035583155.1. NCBI lineage: Eukaryota > Metazoa > Chordata > Aves > Passeriformes > Rhinocryptidae > Acropternis > Acropternis orthonyx. The sequence goes on from JAWWEU010000040.1 coordinate 7,888,140, forward strand.
TGGGTGAAAATATTCCAACTATCTGCAAAGGCAACCGTCTTCCAATGCTATTTTTCAACTGAAAGCATTAAAATCATAATTTTTTTCAATCCCTTGTGGGTATTCTTTCATCTATATTTGCATAGTTTGAATTATTTGTGTTGGTTTGTTTATTTTCTCAGACATCTGATTTCTTTTAATAAGCGTATCCATGAAAATGTTACATAAAAAAATACAGAGGAAATATCTTACACTAGACCAGTGACTATATTAAGAGTGGGGAGGTAAATTACTGCTGCATGTCTGAGGCAGGTAGCAGCAAACAAAAAATTTAATATTTTCAACTGAAAAAATAAATATTTACATTCATTTTGCATTCATTGCTTTCTTCCATGTCTTTGTCTTCAGTCTTGACTACAGCATATTATTTTGTCCTAACACACTTCCTTGGTAAACCACAAAGCAGAAAGTGGAGGTCTGTAGCTCACATCTTAGAACCTTCCAGGGCTCTGAGGGCTAGACAAAGCTTTTAAAAAGCAGAAGTAGAAGCAGCAGTGCAGGACCTGGTCAGGTGAGAGCATCACAGACTCCAGATCCAGCTCACGCTGACAGCTAAGGGCAGCACTGCTGAATGCCCTTACAGAGGGCAGAGACAAACTGATGCTCATTAGTGCTTAACGTTAAACCTGCCACATCCTAAGATCCATTTCAAATCAAACATCTCTTTGGAGTCGAACAAGAGCATTTTCAGAGCTAAGCAAGTGTCAGGGAGCGGGACCAGTACGACTTGCTAGGATGTCTGTCTGCCTTCATAACATATCCAAGCCAGTGGCTTCAACATGCTAGAGCCTGGAGCTCCAGTCCAGGGAAATTTTAATGTAGATATTGTCGTAGCATGTCTTTTCTCTCTTCAGTAGTGGTGATTCCAAGCTTCCACCCACAGCCTGCTTTAATGACAGTACTGTGGAGGACAGTGACGCCCACAGTTTGGTACTAAGTCTGTTGTCAGCTCTCAAAGTTTCTCACAGAGTTTAGCTCAGCTATTTAGGGCTGATGAGATCATGCTGTTTAATAGACCAGAGACCACATACGGATGATTTACCAGCACTTTGGGGAACCAGAGTTTCAAAATCATTGAGCAAAGCTAATCCTGGGACTTGATTCTAGCAGGTAAGATTGGCCACTGGAACTGCTCCTGTCTAAGAGGTGCAAAAAGCTTTAATTAAAGCAGTATTTTCTGGATTTATTTCTGTAAGATTGCTATGATTTCACTGATGCCGGCAGTAATGAGAGAACAAACACAGCCATGATTGCTACAGATCTTGTCTTTGGAATCAGCACTTTCAGAAACCTACACTTCTTCCTGTTTGGTGCCTGCTTTCAGTTTCTCTGAAGGTGTCTCTTTCCTCCAAGCCTATGCTGTGTCTTGCCTGTGACTGAAGGGAGCTGTGAATTCCTCACAAGAAGGGATCTATCCCTTCTGGGTGAGTGGATACTGGTGGCATTGTATAAACACAAAACTGTAGGAGACACTGTGGTGTAGGTGTTTTCTCACAGATTGCTGAGTGTGGGTGTTTTGCTGGGTGTTGAGACAAGGGAATCTGGCTGGCCTAATTCTTTCTTGCCAGGTGTCAGTAGTCCTATGGATGTTTCTGTAGGAGGATCATGGCAGGTGCCTGTGCTCCAGAGGGTTTCCTTGCAGAGGTGTCAGGGCTGGGTGCATACAAAGCCGCACAGCCGCTGTATTTGTCTAATGCTGTGCAGCACAGATCCCAGTCAGAGCTCAAATTTGTGGCTGGGCTTGGAGCCTGGAAAGCAAAGGATTCAGGATTTGGCCTGAATTTGTCTGCGTATTTACATAATGACAGAAAAAGCAAATTCCTTACAAGCAAATATGAGTCAAAATAAAAACACTGTGAAGGTCGGCTGAGCACAGCAGTGAGATTATGTTATCCCAGCCACAAGTTCAACCCTTAACCTGCCAGACCAGCCAGAAGGACTCTTGGGCAAAAGTCATGAGAAGATGCCAGCTGAGAAACCACCCACTGACACCCAGCTGGCTTCTCAAAACAACTGGAACCTCAATGTTTGGTGCTCCGCTCCAGGCACAGCTGCTGGGCATAGCCCAGTCATAGAGCAGTACCACAGGCTTTGCAACACTGTCATATATCCTAATTTGTAAGGATTTCCTTTTTCATAAGAGCAGTGTATTTAAGGCTAAATTTTATTTTTAACTTTTTGCAACCTAACTGGCATAGTATTAATCCAGCAAGTCAAACTCTGTCTTAGGAATTTTTTTTTTCCTAAATATATTGGTTAGCATTTTGATTTCAGCCAAGATACTATAAACAATTCACAGACACAGATCTGATCCAGAGTTCATTAAGGTTGATCAAAGCTTATGTGCAGTCCTCAACTCCTAGTGCTGAGGATAAAAGCACTGAAGCCTTTGTTAAGGATGTGGTGTCCTTGGAAATATATATCCTCCCCTTATTTGTTTGGATTTAATTTAATTTCATTATAACCTCATGTCTGCAAATGTCCTTACATTAAGTAATAGCAATTTCTATGCAACTCTTCTTGGAAAAGTTTCGAAACTATCTGGAGGCATTCACTATAAATGTGTATTTCATTTCTGGAGATGTAGTAATGTGCTTGCTATAGTCATTTTGAGAAGTTACATTGCATTGTGATCATTTTTCTTGTAGGAAGGCTCCAGCTTTGACCAGTTCCATTGAGTCAGACACTGTACAGTTGGTACCTGAAAAACTTTCCAGGCTACATGAACAAAACTGTATATATTCCACAGACAGATTTTATAGACATCAGGGCCGAATCTAGAAGTAAAATCTAAAATCCGGGCAATAGGGCTGTCTATCCACTTCTTCCTCATCCATTCCAGGGCAAAGCCTGTATTTGCACCAGCCACCTATATTTGTGTTTCCAGGTGAAAGAGAACCGAAGCCCCTGAGCAGAGGAGAATTTAGCATACAGCAGCTAGATATCTGTTCTAAATAGTTTGCAATTTGCATGCTACATATTTGCCATTCTCTTTAGAGAAAGTCAAAGAAGTTAAAATCTGGAGTTTAATAATAGCCTTGTTTGTTCAATGTCACAGAGAATAAGTTGGCCAGTGCCTCTAGTATGCACCAGCTTTGTCTCTAAACTAGGCTGCCTTTAATAGATAGAGACTCTTAATGTGGATAGTAGGCACTTCACAGTCCCAGGTAACAATTTTGGTTTACTTCCTTGCCCTTGCAGGAAGCATTACCTGGAGTCATTACCCTCTGCATTACTACCTGACAGGTCCTAAACCATGCTCATCTTTGTTCCTGAAGGGCTATACACATAGCAAGTGTACTCTACTCAGAGGAGTAGTTTTGCCTGTGAAGGCAGAATCTGGCATGGACAGGCCTTGTGCCCTTGGACAGGACAAGCTCTCATGTGCAGCAGGCCCCAAAAGAGCTCTTTCATGTTACATAGAACTATGTACCAGATGCATTACCCTGACCGAACCCAAATCATGTTTGGTTTATGAGTCTACTTGTTGCAGGACAACTACTCACTAAGTTGGTGTAATGCAAAATTAATAATATTGGTTGAATACAGTCAACGCATAGAAATGGAAAATGGAAAATCCTATATCCAACCTTGCTTCTCATGAATGGAGCAGGAAACATCTCCAAAGACAGCATATGCTAAGTTACACAGACAGATATTTTGCTTTTCTTTTTCTTCACTTTTCTTCATTTGTCAGTTTTGCCAATCTGGTAGTCTTTGGGACAAAGTCTCCTCATGCTATAGTATTGGTAGTTCCTCACAGAGCCTTCACATGTAGAAGTAACTAAGTACTCTATTCCTACTGATTTTGCAATATACCCCTGAAAGCTTGAGAAACATCACCAGATTTATTCCCATGGGCTGCTGAAGGCCATCTCTAGCCAAAAGCAGAGTTTCAATTTGGAAATGGAATACGACTTTTTACTGGGAACCCAGAAGCAAAAGGATTTTAATTGCTATTGTTCTTAGCCATTCACTGGTCTTCAACTAGTTTTACTGTCAAGAGGAAAAAAGATTAAAGTAAATTATAAAGCAAAATGTCAAATTTTATTGCTTGCCAGGTTTTGATGTTGTAATGGGAGCTGATCAAACTGGCAATGGGTAGAAGCCTTGGGCTCACAGTTACTAGAGAGGCGAAACTATTGATGAACTTTGTGTTCTGCCCAGAAAATCACTTTGGGCTACATGGTTACTATTCCATGCTCCTCTGTAGAAGGAAAACTTTTTTTCCTTAGATGTTGAAGCAATAGAAGTATTCTCTTTATGGGAAAAAAAATATAAAAAGGATTCTATTACATTTGACAGCAAATCTTAACAATTTAGTAAACTGTAAAAATTTCCTTTAGGCTGTATTTAAGGAAATAAACCATCTTCTTGGGTTTGGGTGAAATTGCAGTTAGAGAAAGGTATTCTTCTACTATCTACTGTAAACAAATGAAAAATCATGAGCAGAAACATGACACAATGAAATGTCATGTACAGCTTCAAATTTGAAATAGGAGAAAGTGCAATTTTTTCGGCTGATTTTTCCTTCTAGATTTTTCAGGGAAGATGATTTCTGCTGCCTTTAAAATTAATTTCTGGTTCTGTTTTTCCTCCTAAATGACTTACTTTCGGTTAGTCCTTTCTTCCCCATAATCTCGAGAACAGCTCTATATACTTCTGAATTCTTCTGGTGTTTTAATTGGATATGTCTCCAGTGTGATACTAGAAGTATCTCATTTAGCATCGGTGGTTTAACATCCTCTGGAGCAAACTGAACCAGTGACTTAATTAACTTCCACTTGGGCAGTTATCTACTCTAAGAACCTGCAGGAAGTATTATTCTATTTGAGAGTGACAAATGAACGTACATGAGGTACCACACGCCACCCAGTGGGAGATCTGACACGAAACATAATTTATTTCATTAGTGGTGCCAAAATGGGCTTTCAAGCTGAAAACCTAAATATGTAGTAGTGTCTTAGGAGAAGAGGAAAATGCATGGGCTTAGTCTGAAATAATTGATTGTGTACAGTTCATAACATATATTTCCATGGGAAAGTTTAAGTTTTGTGTCAGTCTTCATCTATCATACTGCAGTTTGTTAGGTGTTAACTTAAGTGGTATATAAAATAAACAGTCATAAATACTTTTGAAATTGGTAATATTTATCAATTACCTTATGAAAAATAGATTTAAAAGAAAATAACTGGCCTTGAATCAGAATTAACTTTGGTGTTTTAGAACATATCTTTAATTGTTCTGAGTACTGTAGACTTCAAAACACGGCTACAGTCTCAAAGATCCGTGGCTTTCTTCAGATTTATTTTAATTTATAGAGTAAAAGTTAGTGGCAGCCTCTAATTACCCACAGAACCAAAGTTTCCTGAGTGAAAACTTGAGATCAAAGGGCATGAATAATAGCCTTAAAGGCATCTCCCCTTACACAGGCTACTCTTAGCCCCTCTGCTGTCCTTTGGTATAAATTAAGCACCTTAGGATGAATAAAACATGAAGCACAGAAGGTTTAGATTTCACAGAAGATGAATGGTTGGATTATTGATGGGAAAAGGAGCATGGGAAAGTATAAACTATGTAGATCTAAAAATTTTAAACTCTGTAAGCAATCACTTTAGCTTTAGTAATTTTTTTTTAATTTATTTTTTGTCATTTTGTCCAAATCTGTTCTGTTGATAAGGCAGCTGGGTTGTTCTGTGTCACTGAATTGCACTTTAAAGCAAGTTCAGAAGCCTTTCACAGTTCATTCTGTTGATTTCAGTGGGCATATGACCAGGCCATAAAACCACAAGAGCAATCACTGGTTGTTAAAAACCATACAAGCACTTACATTCAATTATAATGAAAAAGGTGCATACCTCTTGTGTCTCATGAAACTCAGACTTGAAGGCTGTTTGATTCCTCATATATATAGCATGAATCCAGTTCCTTCCTGATGTAAAGTTCATTGCCTTTCACTAGTGTTACACGTGCTGAATTTAATTCACTTCTTATCCCATCACAGTATAAATGCATATAACCATAGGAATTGGAAAGTAGGATCAAAATCCTTTCTAATGTAGATGTTTATTCATAGAAAAAGATTCTGCAGGATGAATGGGTGCATGAGGCAAAAGCTGTGTGTTCATTTTGAACAAAATTTTGTATTTGTTTTCTATGAAGGAAGTGTCCTTTGAAGGAAAAAAAAAGCACAAAAAGACAAGTTACTGTTTTGGGAAACAATAAAATGAAATGTTTCTCCATGAGTTGTGAAAATGGCTGACTCTTCATCTTGGCCATGTTTTGTCAGGAATTGAAAAGAAATTTGGTCATTTGAAAAGTTCTTTGTTTCATATTTACGTGTATTGAAAGTAATCAATGAAAGCAGTCAAATGCCCAAATTACCTTCCTTTGCAAACCAGAGATATGTACTAGTATAATCATATCTCATTAAATCTTATAGCCCAGCTATTGGGACAGTCATACAAACATATGAAAAGGGGCTTACATACTTCTTATGCTTGATTAACATTAGGTCTTTGAACAAAGGTCATCTGCTTTCCAGGAAGTTGAGTCTTTGTCTCTCTTATTAAGGCTGTTCCACCTTTTAGAATACAATTAAAGATTCATTGGACTGGGAACAGGAACCCAGGTGTCTCACATCCCCTGGGATGGGTCTACCCACTGTCTTATACAGTCGTTTTCACGCTCTCTTGCTGGCTCAAAAAATATTGAAGTATTTTATTCAAAAAGAAAGACCATCTGTGTGAGAAATGCAGAAAAAATACATTCAAAGAATACTGTAGATTGTGGTGATTGCAGGAGTATCAGGGAAGGTGGCACTCCTGCCTTTAACCCTTGCTCTAAATTAGGAAAACAAGGTTTGTATCTCTCCCTCCTCATGTGGGATTGTGTTTATTTTTGGCATCTGGAAAAAAAAAATAGAAATTTAAACAAAAAGGTGCACTGAAAAGCTCTCACGTTATCTCTCTGAATGCGTTTCCTGAAAGAATACAATTTAGAAAATTATTGGCAAGGTTGGGGATGTGTTCTTTTTGTTGGGGGAGTGTTGGAATTTAGCATAAAATTTTTGTTCAGTTCAGTTTCCTTGTGCAAAACATCTTAGAGTAACCTAAGCAACACTTTTTAGTATTATCTTTGGTTTTCTCTTAAGGAAATAATTACATAATCAACTAAAGAAATAGAGCAATAACATTTTCATGATCTTCTAAGCTTTTGTAATTTTTTTTTCTCAGGACCATTTATTTGAAGGAAGAACTGCGACTTGAAGGGTTTTTTACTATCTTGTAGCCAAAAGGTCGATTTTTTTTTTCCTGTGAAGTATGACAGGAAAAAAATACCATTTTTCAAGCTGTTTTAATCTTATCTTTGAATAGGTGTAGTTGTGCTTACATTGTCAGGTCTCAGGAAAACTTTGAGCTCCCAAAGCTGATCCAAAGCCCTCTGAGTAGGTGACAGTCTTTCTGTTGACTTAAGCTGTCTATAGAGGGGATGTTATTGGAGTTAAAACCTATGGACTGCAAATCTGTGATTGTGTAATCTAGTATATTAAGATAAGGGTTTACAGGAAGGAGAGATATCTCAAAGTTATCTCAATATTGCAGAAATTTGATTAATTATGCTTTTGAAGTAAGAATATTTTTATTTATTTTGTGTGTTGGCTTTTTTTTTTTTTTTCCTGCTACATTATGGATGTAACATATTGATTGTCAGGACACTGTAGAGGCCAATGAATTCCAATCAATGTGAACAGTCAGAAACCCTCAGCAGTCAAACTGTTCTAGCAAACAAAGCCATTTTATAAAATATCTGCACACTCTTTGTATTACCCTGAGGAATAAAAAGAGTAGTTAGTTTATGCAATCATGAAAAAATAAATCTCGAGGAGCAAATATTCTCACTTACAACAGTTTTCTGACAATAAGGCCGTTTCTAAAGGGAAGGGAGTTCACAGGTCATTCTTATTAAGTGCTTGACTGATTTATTTTAACACAGCTCTCCCGTCTGCTGGAGCTGGGAGAACTGAGGTGTATTTTTCCTCCAGAAAGGCCTGCTAATGTTGGGCTGGGCTGCTGAATGGAAAGAGTGAGCGCTGCTATCCCATCTTACCAATTGCAACATGCTTCCATCAATGCAGCCAAAGTGCTCCGGAAGGGAGATTTCTCCAGCTTGAATCCACTCCCTTATTGCCTCCCCCTGACCTCTAAATTCTGCCAAGTGCCCCTTTAGGAACAGTTAGGTGGTTGTTGTCCTTGTCCTTGCAAACTGGATAAACTGTTCTCTCTATCCACTTCTCTTTCCTGCAATATTTATTTAAGGAACAGCCCGATTCTGCCTCTGGGAGATGGCATTTTTTAATTTGTCTTAAAGGACTTGTGATGTCTCTCAAAGCCAGACTGTGCTGAATATTAAAAACATAATATGTGATACTATTCCTCACCCATACTGTAAACTGTAGCTTTTGGGACTCCAGCTTTTCTTTTAATTACATTGTTACCCTAATTATCTTATTAACATCCATCCCTTTATGGAAGAATAAAATAAAGGCTTTTTTTTGCCCTCATGGCAGGTTCACGATCAAGTATTCACTTGTATTCAACTATTACACTAATCATAACCATTTCACTGTTAGCTTCTACTTTGCCCATCTGTTTGCCCATATCCCCTTGTTTCCTGCCATGCCCTCAGACTGTCAGCTCTCAGAGGCAGGGTGTCTCACATAGCTTTGCACAGAGCTTGTTCCTGATTGGGGTGCGTGGGTGGTGGAACAGTTATAGTGATAGATTTATTTTCCAGATTATCGGTAACATAATTGCATTATATTAAGCTGCAATATTCTTGCCAATGCATTTTCTTACCTGATAATCTGGGAGTACTGTGCATCATCTCCAAAACAATTGGGACCAGCAATTTATTTATTAATTAAACAGATTGATAAATAGCAACTGAAGCAGGGTACAATAAAGGCATTAAATCCTTTAATGATAGACAATCATGAGCTCAACACACTTCACCGAACTGAGACAGGAAACACTGAAAAGAGAATTTTTGTGTTGTCACTCTAATTCATTCTTATTTCTCACAATTACTTTAGACCGTTCGTGTATCTGTGTCATCCACACGGTACTTCTATGCTCATTGTTTATCACCTTCTTCATTTATTCCTGCTTTGCAAATGGAACATTTTTACAACATTGTTTGAGGGGAAATTACAGATCAGAGTAGCCAGTCACACTTTTCTTTCTTTCCTTTCCTTTCATTTATAGCAAGAAGAATATGAATTGAAACCCATGTTCATCAAAGAGAGCTTTGGATTGAGAACACTGGATGTTGGTTGCAGTAGTAAAGGAGTACAAGCTGAAAATATGATACAGCTGTGCCAATGTCTTTGTGATTATTTTGAAAAGCTGGCTATCTGCCCTATCTGACAGTCTGTGAACATGGCAAATAACAACAATATGCTGCTCCTGTTTTGGCATTATATATATGAATCATGTGGTCACCACTTTCCAAATTGGTAGAAGATCAGAAAAGAGTTAATGACTAAAGTTTTGGTCATGACTTGTTCCATTGTTCCATAATAAAAAACATTGTAGAATGAAATATCAAGGCATAAAGGACATTTCTGTCATGACTCATAGGTCATGAAGAACTTTTTTTTAGTACATATTAAGGAGTTATTTCTAACTTTGGAAGATTCCTGGAGAGTTGGTCAACTCAGTATCCCCAAATGCCAGGCATGGTCCATGGATTCTTCTTTGATTCCATAGACTTCTACACCCCTGAATAACCAGCCACTTACTATCACTTCTAGTGAGTTGCAACAGAATATTCAAAGCCTTATTTCATGTATGCTTCAGAAGTCTATGGAAGTTTTGCAATTAGACTTTCTTAAGTCACAAAATACCTGTTTATTTTTTGCCTGGGGTTTTTTTACTGTAGCTGAAATATGTGAGAAGGGCAACTCTCATTAAATTTCATGGTAAAAGAATGGCTTTTATCCTGAGCATTGCTTCTGCAAAGAGGTGGAGGGTCTTCATTACCCTTAGACCATTTGTGTTAAGCAAGTTTGACTGTGAAAATCCCCCTGAGAAGTAGCACTCTTGATGCTAAGTCCACCTGGGCACTGTGCTTATCTGCATGTCATTTTGGAGCAAAGCTGATAACATAATTAGATGACAAGTTGAGCGATTCCCAACACAGCATATCACTTCACTTCTTCTTCCATGATTCAACATTATCTCTAAGCACATGGGTGATTCCAATAGCTGACATGAGAGAAACTTCTCTGTATCAGCATCACAGATAGGCTGTGTTAGAGTATCATGAGTTTCTGCTTATCCAAATTTTATTTCTTGTCCTTTTTTATGGCTTAGCCAACACAAGTAAAAAGCAGGGGGTTGTGTGAAGATAGAGCTAAAGTTTGACTTAATGTCAAGTAAACTTGGAGTTTTCAGAACAGGAAAAGCACAAAAGGGCAGTGAATACTAATCCAGCTATAGTAGACACAGCCTGTACCTCCGTGCTTTGCAACTAGATACCTCACAAGAGCATGAGTTCTGTGGTCCTTTTGCTTGTTTGAGAATTCCATTAAGATGTATATATCACATTTACAAACAGGGGTAGAAAGAGGTTACCTCTATACCCACTAGCATAACATCCAATTTCTTTCCTTATCTGTCCTAGAAAGGAGCAAACACAGTCTTGTTTCTTGAGTGCATAGAGAATAAGGGGGTAGAGAATATTGTCACCAGCATTCTTAGACCCCATGGAAGAGCTACTCTACATTTCACGCTAAAGCTTGTGAGGCAACATGCACCAGACTCTTTAAAGCCACTGTGGGAATTCAAACACTGTCTCATCACTACCCAAATACTAGTCTGCTTATTTTGTCAAACAAGGCTCCTAGCTTGCTCACTGTTTGTGCAGAACACATGCATACACCTGCCATACATTTGGCATCAAAGGCATTGTAGAACTTATGTTCCAAAGCAAATATACAACTGATAGCAAAACACAGCAATCAAAAGCAGACAGTTCTTCAACTTGATGTAATGTAAGAAACATGAATTTGTATGAACTACGCTGATTTTATTTTAGTCTTCTAGTGCTATACAAAAACATTCTTTTCATGATAATTTGAGCAAACAAGAAGTCTGTTGAAACTTCTGTAGTCAGAACAACAGGAGTTGGATAACATTTTTGGCATGTGGGGTTGTTTGTTCGTTTGTTTGTTTGTGTTACTGGTGGCAACTGGAAATGTTCACGTTACCCAAAGTTACGAGGAAAATTCTCAGCTTCACAGCAGTATCCATTGCCCCCCTCCATGAAGTAAAACACTCTCCTTATCCATCTGTGAAAGTTCAGCCTTGATTTGAGATTTGCAAATTCATTTGCTTAGGATTAGTAATGTTGCTAAGGATTGCATGAGAGGCTTAAAATCCTTGATTCAGATTTTATCCACCCAAAATACTAAATCTGTTTTACCTCTCCCTAAATAGACATTTACCTGTCACAACTAGGATTAAACAAACTCCCAGGTCATACAGTAGATATTATAAATATTTTAACATTAATGGGAGTACCTAAAATTTAAGGGATCACCTTAGTTTCCCACTGCAGCAAATTCTGTGTGTAACTAGAAGGTTAATAAAAGGACATGAGGATTTACAGCTTAGTCATTGAACAATTCTTTGAAGTTGTCTTTACATGGAGATTTTTTAAATTCATTAGTTAGTTTTGTCAATATTCCCTTTCCAAAGTGTCATATTAGCATGACAATAGTAAAGAAACAGTCACAATAAAGATTTTATGACTACAAAATTAATCTCCATGGAAATATGGAATTCCCAGTTGAAAATGTGTAAGAAATCAATAAAAGTACTGAAGTGATAGAACACAGTTGTTAGGGTAGGAAGTCTTGAAGTGTGTACTCTACACAAACACTATTCAGCCACAGTAGTAGGATTTTTTTTGTCTACACATAGCAGTCAGATGAGTAAGGTGCTTTGCTATAGATGAAATGCAATTGGTATCATCTTCAATGTACTACTTGCTGTATCAGTATCATACATACATATGTTAAACTGTAACCAGGTCATCTTCAAATATACTTTTGAAACCCTCGCTATACAACGGAAAAATGGGGATGTCATGGTCTAATCCCAGCCAGAAACTAAGTACCATGCAGCTGCTTGTGTGGTAATGTTAACAACAACAATAATAATTGTGAAAAAAAAGAGAGAGAAATAAAATCCCAGACAAGTGAGTGATGCACAATACAATTTCTTTCTACCTACTGACCGATGCCCAGACCAACCTCAAGCAGTGACTGGAGGCTTCTGGCCAACTCCCCCTCACCTTTCTATACTGGGCATGACATTCTATGGTATGGAATATCCCTTTGGCCTGTTCAGATCAGCTGCACTGGCCATGCTCCCTGCCCTCACCCATTACTTGTGCACCTGCTCACTGGAAGAGCATGGGAAACTGAAAAGTCCTTGATTTACAGTAAGAATTACTTAGCAACAACTAAAACATCAGTGTGTTATCAACATTTATTCTCATACTGAATCCAAAGCACATCACTGTACCAGCTACTAAGATGAAAATTAACTCTATCCCAGCTGAAACCAAGACAAGGCAGAACTTTTTATTAATGATCTAAGGAAGCAAAGATAAGAGCTCATCAATGATTTTTCACAACAGAATAAAAGCTATGTAAACTGCTATGTAAACTATGTGAACTGCAGAAGCTGCAACCTGATCAAGCAAGTTTGCTGTGTTTAAAACACAGCTGATATGATGATGCTGATGATGCTGATGGAAGTAGCACACTAACACATTTGAGACTCTTAGACTAAATCCCACTTTTTTAGAAGATAACACAGCCTGATATGAGAGTGAATGAAAGACCAGTAAGTAATATGTGAATCAACTGTCCCCATTCTGGGAAAGATACTTCTTTATAAAGTTAGTGGCTTGAAGATTCATTCTCAGGAATATCAGAGGCAAGAGTCCCTCCAATCTACACTATCTGTGAGTAGTAGTACCAATCAGTGCAAATTAAAGAAGCAAAAACTGATTTATCCTTCACCAAGCGGCTTATGGTGATGTTAATGCTACAGAAAGATAACTAGGAAAACAAATTATAGTAGGATTGTGAAAAGTAAGTCAGAGTAACATTTTTCAAGTGTTTTCTGCAGCAGCATTAAATATTTCTAAAATTGCTAAAAGTACAGGAAAATTGTTTAGATAAGATTAAATGAGTGACACTTAGCTATTTTTATTTTCATGTTTCCCTTTTTCTTCTATTGTTGATAGTTTAACCATGCATTTGAGTCTGTTTATCTAGTTTTTTATGCTTTTCTTAAAACTCACTCTCATATGGGAAAGAGATGAGAAATAAGGATATTGTCCCAGCTCTTTTATAGCTTTGTTACTGCTGTATTCCTTCAAAATTGCCCAGAGTTCAGATATTTGAGTCAACTGTTCATCATTTAGTTCCTGAGTTTTTGAACTGAGCAGTACTACTTGTATGAGACATCACGTAAATTTAGAACTAGCTCAACAGACATGTGAAAAGACTTATTAAAGACATAGAATCTCATGTCTTCACAGCAAAACATCAGAAAATTCAGAATCATCACTAATATAACACAGAATTTAAAATATGTATAATCTCTTCTTTACTTATATTTTATTCATGAGCTGTAAATGCTCTAATGGACTATCAGCCTCTGACATGCTTTCCCAGAAATCTTCATGCCTTCACATTGGGACCATCAGTCCCATTTATTTTTGGCTATGCCATGCCCACAGGTTTCACTATGTCAATTTGTTGCAACTCTTACTCAAGTCATACTTTCTTGGAAAAAATGAGCTTTTCAAATGTCTCTCCAAGAATTCTAAAGACATTACCCTTTCTTTAAAGTTTGTGTCAGTTTGGAGAGGCAGTTTCATTCCAATTATGACACTGGTGACCATTTATTCTCACAACAAATTCTCACTTCATTCTAATAAAGTGGTCACTTCATTCTAGTAAAATGGTCAATTCTCTTGGTAGCACCAGGTCAAAGTAAACTTTTATTTTTCTTGTTTCTTTACTTTCAGTGTTGGGTCTGACAGCCTGTTAATATTTTCTATTCTCTCCAGAACAAACAGCACCTCATGGCAGATTCATTGTAGCTCTCCACAAGTTAGTCATGCTCAGCATCAAGAGCATGACTCAACAGGTTTTTTATTAGTTTGGAGGTTTTTTGAGATTCAGGTTCGGTTTGGGTTTGTTTTGGTTTTTGTTTTTTTGGGTTTTTTTGGGTTTTTGGTTTGGTTTTTTTTTTTTTTTTGGCACCATTTTCTTGCTTACCTATAACATTAGGGATAATATCCATTAAGGGTTGCATTCTATACCTGTAGGGAAACTGCTTAAAATAACACTAGCTACATTCCGGCAGAATTTACTGTGTAATAGGTTTCTATTAGATGCAGAGCTGGTTTAGTAAAAAATGATTTAATACATATGGCTACATGTTCAGCTGCAGTATTTTCTGTAAAAGTCATCTCTAATGAGTCAGCATTATATTCTAACACAAGTATATTTGTCCTTGTCAGTTTAAGCAATATCATCTATGTGTGCTTTCCATCATGGCACTGATTTTCCTTTATCATTAGCATGAATTTATCACTCTTTCTGTTAGTTTTGGCTCAAGTGGTAATCCCTGCCAATGTTTTTTATTTCACTGTTCATTTGGGGTTGTTATAAAATATTTTTGCCCTTCCTCTAAGGTGTTTTTGGACCATAAGTTGATTTTTATGTATCCTTTTGAATATATATTCCTGTAACACCTTTGCAATTGCCAGGTTGTTTCCTTTGACCAGAAGCCCATCCAGGAGTGAATAGGTTCCCTTGAAAAGCTCTTGGAAAATTCTGATCCTATCATCCCATACTGGTAACTTTGATGATTTTTTCACAGTTCTATCTCAGATGTATCTCTGGAAATTTCAGTCCTCACCTATCCCGACACTTAATGAGTTTCCTCATGTGTTGATAGCTCCATAACCTAGTTACAGGCATTGTTCCACTGCATCTTTGCTCAGGTAGTGTTACTGTAGTTATTAAATCTTTGCCCCTTTTTTATCAGTGCAAATATGCAGTTTTGTATCTGAAAAACTAATCATTTCCAGGTTTTCAAACACTGGAACAGTTTGCCAGATCCCCTTTTGATACCAATAAATAATGTCTGGCCAATGTCATTTTAAAAGGGCATAAAGAGTTAGAAAGAACGGAGTGAAGCTTCTTATTTCCATTGCTGAAGGTCAATGACTCCTTTTGAGGAGACTGAAGCTCATTTTTGGTTAGTGGTTAATGTGGTTACTGTGATACATGAACCAGTGCTGATCATTTTCAATCACACTGCTGTAAGGAGACTCTGTCAGAACCCTTCTTAGGACTTTCATAAAAAAAATTAGATTTCTGCTTTCTGGCATAGTAGCTATGTATTGCTGTGTCTTTTAATAAACTCATCAGTTTTAGAACCTCTTTAAGCTTCTCTTTGATAGCCATTAGATATTATTTGCAGAGTTTAACTTAGACAGGAACACATCACAAATGCTCTGGTATGATTTAGTATTGAGAACTTGGGAAACTTTTTGTTGCATCAGGTATTTTAGGGATGACCTCAGCTTTATTATAAATTGCACAGATACCCAGTTGTGTTAAGATCTCCACTGGATATGTTATGTCTGCATAGAGCCTGCATTATGGTTATTCAGATTTGGGCCACAATCTCTGTTTCTTTTCAAAACTCCAACAGCTCAGAGCTGTTGGTCATGGCTGTCTAATGTTTCATTTTGTTTTTCTAAAGCAAACATTACTTGGGCCGGTCCTAATATTGTCTGTACTGTAGATCTGCTACTTGTATTATATAAACCAGCTATGTACAGCCTAAAGAAATATATCATTTACTCCCTGACTCCTCTATATATTTTCTCTTTTCCTGGATAAGCTGCAAAATCTCTAATGTGAGACAAAATTTCCCAGATGATGCACTAGTCCAGGTCTCTACTTTCCTCAAGAGTGTCTTAGGTCATTTTCTCTGTCACATCATTTAATATATGCACAATGAATATAATTATTATTTTAAAAGTGGTCTGTAAATCCATTTTTGTCAGGAAGGCCAGTTTTAATGAGGGTGCACTGTGCTTTGGTCCTGTGCTTGCATAATAAATCTGGTATTCCTGGGAAGAGTGTACAGTATATCTGCAGAATGAGCATAGCACACCAAGGCCTTTCATTGCTCATCTTTTAGGAGCTGGTGCTACATCAGTCCAGTGGTGACAGGGACATATATTCAGATATACCCAAGAACACAGCACGGAAAGCAGGCAGACAGGCCCATGACTGCCACCTTCTCAAAAAACCTACCCTGCTTGGAGTTATTCTTACAAGGCTGACAGGGGAATCCCTCTCTTTTCACTAAAAACTTGATTTTTACTACCCCAAGACATTGTTGGGAGGAAAAATTTAGCCAGGCTTTAGGCAACCAAAATATATGAACTCTGATATCAGTGCTGATTAATTATTCTGCCAAAGTTATTGGTGTTGATTGACTTTTATGTTGAAAAATTCTCCCTCACTTACAAAAACTGTGGAAACACAGTAGAAAAAGAAAATCTAGATGCAATTTTCTTTTCTCCTGAAGTGACTCTTCATGTTTCAGAGACATGGGGAAAATTTTTACTTTTGAAAAATAGGTGAAAAGAAGTGTGTGCAATGTTCTTCATCAAAACAAATTCAGTGAAGCTAAGCCAGTTTTTGAAAGGGAATTTGCTACTCACTGAAGATGACATCCTTTTAAATACATAGAAAGAAGCAGTAGAGATATAGATAACAGTGTATACAGTAAATCTTGTCCTGTTCACTAAGTGTGTTGAGGATGCATCACCTCCTGGTAATGTAGCATAAGACAGTCTTTATGGTTTCTCCTTTGACAATCAGTGTTATGACAGATTTTTCTTTTTTTTTTTTTTTTTTTTTTTTTTTTTTTTGGTAGTGTGAATTGTTGTCACAGAAAAAGTACAAGAAAATCCTTTAAATGATAAACTCCATCTGCCTTGGCCAGATTCCTTAGCTGACCCATGATCTGTAACCCATATTATTGGCTGTTCTGAGTTGAAGTTTGTGCTACTTCTTTATCAGTATTATAACATTAACCTGTCCTGTTCCAGACACTGTTGATATTCTGGTTTACATGTGCATAACAAAGACTTCTGGAATGAGAACTGTCCCAAAAAAATTTGCTGAAATTAAATTACAGCATGTCCATTAACTCCCAACTGCTGCAAAGGAGGCAGAACCCTCTGTTTGCCCTAACACCATTTTCTTGGTTCCTGAAAAGAGCTTTTATCTGATACTAACTGTGGCAGTAAAAATTCAAAGTCGGAAGTGGATCACAGCCAACTCTTCCACTTGTGCACAAGATAAGTGTGCCATTAAGTATGTCTCTTTAAGTTATTTATCTCATGAAAGCAAATGAGTTCAAAGCCTTCCATTTACTGTTATATGATTGTAGATATCTGCTGTCAGGTCTTCACTGCTGAAGCTGGGCACTTCAGAGGGACAGAAGTGGAGTTTGCAATCCAGTATTGCCCAGGAATATAGGTTGTTTGCAAAATAATATGGAAGCTGATAAAAATGTATGCCCTCTTCCTCTTTTTTTCTTCAATCTCTAAGTGTAAGCACAGTATCAGCAACAGCTCTCTCCTTTACAGGTATGTATCCTGACACTGTGCTTTCTACCATTAACTTGAGAGCTCCCAGAGACACAAGTGGGTCCAATATATGTAATACTCACATTGTTTTGAGTTTATAACATCTCATGGGAAAATCTCTTCATCTCTGTTTCTCCCATCATTTGGCTCTTTCAGACTTTTTTCTCTTAGAGGATATACAGGATATAGTACAAATACCATCTTGATGCTGTTACTAACCATAACATTCTCTGGAAAGAGCTTCAATTTCTTTTCCTACCACTTAGCCTCTGAACTAAGAAAACTTAGTGAAGTTTTGGGGATTTTTATCAGTTCCTGACTGTGTTCTTTTCCTTCCTGCCTCTGATGAGATTTCCAACCAGAATCCTCAGTGATGGGTAAATTGTTTTGTGCCGTGCTGCATTGACAAGAGTAAGGCTTCAACAGTGAATAGTTAACTGTGCAGTGGAGGCACAAGAAGGGGACCCATAGATGCTTTTTGCATTGGTGGCAGAGGTATGAAGCTTGTACGTTTTTACTATGAACTAATGACAGGCTGTGCTTACATTGTCAGATGAGGCATAACAACTCCCAGTCACACAGTACTGTATCTCAGCCTAAGCCTCAAGACAGGCAGCCTGCTGAGTAGTCTTAAGACATTCCATCTTGCAGGAGAAAAAAAAAAAAAACCAAACCAAACAAACAAACAAAAAAACCCCCAACAAACAACCATCCAATTGCTAAGCCACCTGTTCTCCTAGGTGTTTCCATACATCCAGAGCTGTTCCTAGGCAGGTAACATTTGTGCTATTAAAGCCTGATGCTCAAAGGAGTTTGCTTGCTACACCCCACTTAGGGTGAACAAATACTCCTGGTGGCCTTGTAGGTAACTCCATGCCCCAAATCCTTCCATGTCTTGCTTTTACCTCCGAATAGCTTTGAATAGGCCTTTGGTGCTCTAGCTTGCATGAATTATGGAATCATAGAATGGTTTGGTTTAGAAGGGACCCAAAAGATCATCTAGTTCCAACCCCTCTGCTGTAGGCAGGGACACCTTCCACTAGACCAGGTTGCTCAAAGCACCATTCAACATTACCTTGAACACTTTCAGGGATGGGGTATACACAGCTTCTCTGGGCAACCTGTTGCAGTGCCTCACCACCCTCATAGTAAAGAATTTCTTTCTGATATCCAATCTAAACCTACTTTCTTTCAGTTTGAAGCCATTCCCCTTTGTCCTGTCACTACATGCTCTTGTTAAAAGGCCCTTTCCAGCTTTCTTGTAGTCCCCTCTAGGTACTGGAAGGCTGCAATAAGGTTTCCCCGGAGCCTTCACTTTTCCAGGCTGAACAATCTGAATTCTGTCAGCCTTTCCTCATGGGAGAGGTATTCCATAACCCTAATCATCTTTGTGGCGCTCCTCCGAACCCACACCAACAGGTCTATGCCCATCCTGTGCTGAGGACCCCAGAGCTGGATGCAGTACTTCAGGTGCGGTCTCACAAACACCACACAAGGAAACATATGAATGCAAAGGAAAGTGTTCCACAGAAGACACCAAAATTCTGTAGAGAAATATGTTCCTTGTCATTTCATGTATTGAAAAGCAGACCCTTTCTTATTTGTCTGCTTGCATACACAGAACCCATTGCACAGAATTCTAAACAGCTTAATTTTCCAAATTTAAACTCACAAATAATGCTTTCCAAGAGGTTTCCAGAAATGGTAGCTAACTTTATATGCCTCCGAATATAACATTCTATGAAAAAAACATTTTTTAGGACACCCATTATTTCAAATTCAGGCATTTTTAATTCAGTTCAGATGGAGGCATTCAGAGTTAATACATGCTTGTGAGGATGATGGTACATATTGCACAAGAGCAGATGTGTCAAAAAGAGCTCTGTAATACATTTCTCAACTGCCAGAAAGAGTATGCTAGTGATGTGATTGCCTGCAACTACATTGTTTTAACATAGCTGCTCAGTGATTTTCACTTGTAACACGGTAGGTACAAGAACTATAATGTGTAAGCAATAAAAATGCTTGAAGTAACAATGACAGCAATAAAAATAGTATTACTTTAGGTATCTTTATTCTAAATGTTAAGAAAGATAAGGAAGACCTACAGTCACACACATACACACAAGATCTAGAATTTTTTATCACACAAATCAAAGCAAGATAAAATTAAAAGGTCAAATGTGTGAGGAAGAAATAGCATGCACAGAAAGCTTGCAAACTATTTCCTAGTCTCCAGACTTGAAAATGGCAAAGAAGAACATGTGGCAATTACAGAACCATTTTTATTGCTTTAAAACAACACAGTTTAATTGGTTTGATATAAACATTGGAGCATATCTCAACTATGAGCAAAGCAGTGTACTCAATCATGTTACTTTTAATGGAAGTAGTCTTGAAAATAGATTGCGTAAAGAACATTTGTCATAACTGCTGGTCTAGCAAATCATGCAAGCACAACTAGATAAATAAGGTAATGTGTCCTGCCACTTGCAACTTAATCCTCCAGTGTATTTCATTAGAAGGGTCTTAATTTTCATCTGAATGTCTCCGTCTCAATGAGAATTGAGTTTGGCTGGAGTCCAGATCAATTTCATGCAATAACAACAGTGACCATCTCAAACTTCTCCTTTCCAGTAATTGAATTATATGTTAAAAGCTGAAACATATAAACAAGCAAACAACTTAATAATCTCTATCATAAGCTATACTTTGAAAGCTTTTTTCCAGGAGTCCTGAAGACATGATCAGTGAAGAAATACAGCTTTTGAGGCAGTGGATGTTGCATATACAAAATGTTGGAAGACATCAGTGAAATAGTTTCTGTTTTTTTCATGCTGATTCCACTGGAGATGTGCTGAAAGCCATAAAGATATGCTTCTTTCTCCAACTAATTTATTTCACATATACAGTAATTTGTGGTCAATAAATCTAGGATGGATTTGTATGGTAAGGCATTGGTGTGGCAAACAGAATGGATAATAACTTTATCCATAATGTGGTTGCGGTGTTTTTATAATCAGTTTTGCAATGTGATATTACTGGAGAGTATCATCAACTAGTGTTCAATATGAAACAAAGTTTTCCGAAGCAACACATGCTATATACTAATTCATGTCATCAGAGATCCATCTTATGGTGTATGAAACTCATCTTGTGTGCACATGGCTTTCATGGAGATGATAGCACAGAGAAAAAATACTTTTACAGTTCTATAGCTGGGCACTCCACATGGGACATTTTACCGAGAAGAAAATAATTCCTTCAGAAGCCAGAGTTCTCTTGACCTAGGGAAACTCGTGGAAGGGTGGGAACTTCTGAGATCTTTAAAGAGAAATAACAACTTTAAAATAAAAATTGTAGGAGAGACTATTAACAAAATATTACTTTATTTCTTTCATCTGTTGGGTTTTATGTTTAGTGTCTTGTAAAAAGCAAAAATATTTAAATTGAGGAAGCAATTTCCTTAGAAATATCTGTTATAGAAGGAAACATGTTGAAATCCAGTCATTTAAACAATCCAGAGTTTAATATTTGTTAAAAATAATTTACAGCTCAAATCTCTGTATAATGGTCTACTGTAAACACAAAACTTTGAAATTCTAGGAATCTTCATCCTGCATCTGGCTGAGTTAGTCATCAGGCTTAAGCTTAGGCACAGTCTTCGATTTTCAAGTGTTTTCAGCTGTCCAGAAGGGAAGATTTAGGTTATGTAGCATCTGATAACCTGTTTCCCTAGATACTGATTTTTCCCTGAAGTCTTTCCTTAAAGTTTGAAGTGCACTAAAGAGCAAAAATTGGCTCTCCCTGATTCTGGATTGTGCTATCTGTCCTACTCTTTACAAAATTTCAACACACATGGGCGCAGATCCAACAAAGCATGTGCATAATTTGAAACTCATGAATAACTCCAGTTAAAGCTGCCAAAGATGGTAGGATGAACAGAGAAACCACTGAATTTCAGAGCAAAAATACAAGATGAAACTGTATCCTCAAACATAAGACTGCAAACTTTAGAAGGGTACTCAGAGCTTGTCAAGAAGGATGTTGCTTTTCAAGTTATTCACATAAATCACTATGGTATCTGAAATTCATTGAACAATTCATGAGAAATATATTTGCATTTGATTTTCCTTTTCTTAAGCTTCTGTTTGTTGTGACTTTTAACTCCTGTGGGAGACTGGACTGAACAGTATACGTAATGTTTTCTTCTTTAGCAAAATCATTACATTTGTATAACCAAGCACTGGGTAGAAACTGAAAATGTTTTTAAAGGTCAAATCATAAAAATGTAAACTACGGAGAGATTTACCTCTAGGGAGTTATATCAAGTGTACCACTCCCTTGTATGAAAACTTAATTGATGTCACTTGGTTGAAATTATTATCTCTTGAGTTGAAAGTTGATATGACGTTATATAAGATATCAGAGTAAAAGGCATTTTTTGGATCAGATTTTAAGCCCAGCCTGTAGTATCACAATTGGTCATTGTAGAAATGATTATTATGTCACAAACAGAGGATTATGATGTCAGGTGGGGAATAAGTGCAGAAGCAGATAAATTCTTAAGAAACAACAGTGATTCTGTTTTAAAATACTGTCCTCAGAAAGAAAGAATGAAAGAAAATAAGTATAGGGAAATATACCGCACAGAAGGTCACTTGTTTCCAAATAAGTTATTTCATAAAGTTTTCCATGAGGTGACAGCTGCTTTTTCAAGCACCACATTCTGTTCCCCGATACCTCAGTGTGAATCCAAAGGAATTGCATTTGAATTGTGTTTGCTTGGGACTGACATTGGGGTAACTGACAGTAAAACTTGGCTTTAATACATTTTCTCAGAAATAGAACCCATTTATTCCTTTCAAAATAGGGAATGGGGAATTACCACACATCATATGATGTCATGTATCGTTCAACACTTTGGAAGAAAAATGGGGAGCAAGATTCGTTTGATGTCTGGGATGTTGTTTTTTCCTCTTCTCCTTCGAATTTCCACAATTTATTGTGAAAACGCCTGTTGCTGAAGCACAATATAGACCTTTTGGGCACAAGGCAGCTCTCCCAACAGTTGTTTTTACCATCATAACAAAACCTTTAAGGACACTAATTCTAGGCTTAGGCACACCGTTCCCTGTCGTTAGCAACATCACACAAGTAGTTCTAAGGCTCTTTCTCAGCAGTTAAAAGGGTGTGCTTAGAAGAAAAATGTCATTGGTAAACTTAGTTCTGTGGTAGAACACTGCTGCAAATGGGAAAAGACAGAGCTTGTGTCCATCAGCTTTTGCAATTTCATGTAAAATCACCTTTCTGGAGTCACAGCATTTTCCTTAACTTTGTCCTATGGTGGGGTGGGGAAAGGAGGAGGCTGAGGTTTCAGCTACTAAAAGCAAATGACAAGTAGCTTTAGAACCTAAGTACTCACACACCAAGCTGCTGCCTTCATTTGTATTCAACAGATGCCTTGATTTTTCCCCCTCACTGCCTAGTCTGTGCTGATCAGCATAAACAATGGAATTTTTGTCTTTATGAACATATTCTTGTTCTGATTCACTTGTAGGTAGAGAAAGAAATTAAAAAATAAGTAAAAAAGAAAGAAGAAAAGCAACCTTCATAGACATGTTTATAGTTTATAAGGTTGTTATGTAAAGCTTTAAGAAATGCTCAGAAATTTGGCTGAGAAATTCATGAAAGCAGTATATGGTGCATATAAACTTTAAACAATAAGAAACCAACAAAAAAGAAAACCTGAGGGATTCATCTGTGAGATACTGTAAAATGCCAGGGAAAATGAAGATGGCTAATTATGCAAATTTTATGTTATACTATCAATATACAACATGTATTGTCTCTGTGTGTATATATAGATACACAGTGTGCATATATGAGTCCAGCCTTTTCCCATTACTATTTTGGTATAATATAACATATGTTTCAATTAAACTACTTTGCCTGCACAGAAAACCTGGCTTATTAGTATATAATTTTTTTTCTTCCTTGTCTGATCACAAGTCACTAAGGTGTTTCTAAGTAGCTAATTCTGGTCCAGAACTAAGAATTTCCATTGTTGTTGGAAATATTTACTGGCAGTACCAGCATCTTTGATTTTCTTTCTCCTCAGTTACAGGGAATGGGGAAGGCTGGGAGAGGAGAAAGAGGTAACACAGTGTCAGCAGGTCGCCATTATCATATGATCTCCAACGAGGTGTCAGACTGACAACGCAGTGCTTCTCCTCACATCTGGCCATATGTTCCCTTTCTTTTGCCACTTTTGCCACCTCTACCACTGCTGTTAGTCCGCAGTGAGTGGGTGAGGTGATCCAAGGAGCTCTGAGTACTGAAACTGCAGCTTCATACCCTGCTTGGGGAGAAAAAAAAAGAGGGAAGGTTGACTGCAACTGTTCAGACTTGTGTTTGACCCAAGACTAAGGTCTGGTGTAAGAATCCTCATTGTAGAGTCAGGGATGTTTATTACCTGATGCTCTTTGTAGTCATTCTCTCTGTGTGCACATGCAAATGTCAAAGTATTTGAAATACTTCCAGAATACCTGAGATACAGAAACCAAGCTGAGTTTTCAGTTATTTTCTTAGAGAATTGCTCTAATGATATATGAGTGTGCATGTGTTCGATCTACGTTTGGACTTCCACAAACAAGATTTATGTGACTGACTGGTTCAGCTCCATCCTAACTTTCTTTTGGATTTCAACACCAGGAGAGAGGAGGAATCTTGCTTTCTTATGTCTGTGTTTACCTGCCTAAAATATAATGAACTGTGAAGTCAGAGAAGCAAATAGTAAAACAGTGTAGTGAATTTTCTGAAATAGTTACAAATTCAATCTAGAGGAGGGATAAAGTTCTCCTCCCCTGCTGAAATCCCTATTCACTGGGGATTCAGAGAGGGAAAGAGTTAGTTAATGCTTTCTTAGAGCTTGTTTTTATTTCAATTCCCCTCCCTCTCCTCTTCTAGCACACACTTCTACATATTGCTGACTCTAAAAGCATTCCCAGAGGTCAAATTATTGAAAGCTCAACCAAGTTTTCCTAAGCTATCACAGTTTACTTACCATTCCCAGTTTCCACAGACTATCTGAGTAGCGATTAAATACCTATCAGTTTTGGCATCAGAGGCCATAAATGGACTCTTTAGCCCCTGTGTTTTGTGTGATATTGTTTGATCTTCCAAAGACAATTTGCACCCACACACTCTGTTCAACAGAATCAGACTTGCAATTTGTCTATGAAAAAAACATCCTCATTAAAAAGTTTTCCAGTCTAGAGAGCCAAATAGGGCAGATGTATGAAGATGACAGTTGGTGGTTACGGTTTTGTTGGTCTTATATATTTGTCATATACTAATGAACCACTCAGCATAAGAAAAAAGGAGGGAAAAAAATAAAGAGAGAGAGAGAGAAGAAGAAAGGTCCAGAAAAGAACAATGATCATAGCAGATGTGGCATACGCTTTCAGTTTTTGATTTGCTGCAATTCACCTGGACTGTTTAAAAGACTGTGATGAATGGATGGCACAAAAGATAGTGTTGTGTCTTTCAAATCTTTGACAGTTGGTAGTAAAGGTTACTAAGCAAAATTACATAGGGCCAAAAGGTTGGCCATGATGAATCCCAGATACAATAGAACTGAGGATTTTTTGTATACGGAGTGATAAGGAGGGACTTTTAGGGTTGACAGGAATGACTTGCATACTATGACAAATGAAGAGGTAAGGATGGGACTGTTGGCACAGTATGTGAGAAACACAGGATCAATTTCTTGTCATGTTAATGTCTTAGTGTGTGGCCTTGAGAAAATCCCTTGGGATCAGACCTTGAAAGGTATACAGGGGTCTAAAGACGCAAGTCAGAACGTAAGAGGACTTTCAAAGACAAGAAGAAACTCCTGAAAGCTATTTTTCTGATCATAGTAGTTAATTGGGTTTTTTGCAGAAAAGTATTTTATGTATTGTCAGTTGTCCCCATTCAGAAAAAAAATGGGTGATAAAAGCCAAAACTGGATTTGAATGTCAAAGTATCTGAATCTGTAATGCATTTGTGTGTAATACACCTTGCAAGTTGTCTCTCCAGCCAGCAGTATGGAAAAGGACAGGACTGCTTTATTGTCTGTCTTTTCAGAGATCCACCAACCACAAAATCTGTTGCATTAAAGGACCAAGTGATTCTGCAGCTGTTTGTTTGGGAGGAGACCTTCCGGCTTGATTAGACTTTCCTCAACAAAGTTCAACACACCAGGCCTGGAGTAGGATTTAAGAAGCCAAAAGTGTCATGGCTGCTGTTGCTTTGGTCTTCCCTTTATAATGATTTTTCTTAAATTGGCTTTTCTCTGAAGAATTAGAACATCAAATATTTCTTTGCATTTCCCTCATCTCCTGTAAAAAAAAAAAAAAAAAACAAAAAAACCCAAAAACATACGTCCAGTATTTCCTCAGTGAAGGCCCAAGAGCCAATAAACATAAGCAATTAGAGGGATGGAAGTCTCTGTATTTGGAAGTTAAAACACTTGAAAGTTTTGTTCAATTTGGATGAGTACCCCAGAGTTAATCCATTGAAAACAGAAGCTACTGACCCATACCAGAAATTGGGGAAAAGTCACATGCCTGACACTGAAGTATTAAGGTGGGTTTCTTGCCATAGCTCTGAGTATCACAGATGCCATACATCTGCATTTGAGATGAACATCCGGCAGCAGTGGCCAAGGGAATAGAAAAGATTTGTTTAGGTTTGAAGAGAAATCTGAAAATGTTGCTGTTCAGACAGACATATAAGCTGTCTACAGAACAGGATGGAAAGCAAATTTTTTGAAGAATTTGATGAGGTGTTTAATAGACCTGAAAGCATTGTGAATAAAACACATCATACTGATACAGATCCCATTATACTGCCAAAAGTACAAGCATCACAGAGAGTACAGTCTCATTAGTCCAGAGAAATGAAGGAAAAGTTGATTGTGACAAGATGGTAAGATGCAGTGTTTTTGAAAGAATGCAGATACTGACTGGTGTGGTTTGCAACCCAATCACATACAATAATAGAAAAATGTTATGGATTTATGTAGATTGATTTGAATAAGGCTACCAAATGCAGCTTAGCCCAAGGGAGCACGGGAGAAAGACATGTCTAGACTTCCAACATCAAGAATATTTCCAAATCTAGATGCAAGCCTCTGATTTTGGCAACTCCAATTTGATAAAATTTTAAACTCTACACCTTCACATCTATTTTGCTGATACATTTTTAAGTAACTGCTCTGTGATTGTTTCAGAACTCAAAAAGTGCCACTCCACAGAATTTTACCTCCTTTAAGAACCAGATGGAAGCAGCTACTTATAACCTCTTGAGCTAATGTGATAATCATCAACACTGTAGAAATAATAGTTGATATCCAGTTCAGCAGGTCTGGCTATCAGGAGTATTTTTCTTTGGATAGGCCTTTTATTGGTGTCCTTTTTTTTTTTTTTTTTTTTTATTTTCTGCCATGAGAAAAAGAAAAGAACAACTGCGTCAGCAATAAGCTCTATGTCAAATAGATTTCAGGTTTAGATTCCTGTCTGATATAGGCAAAGGACTTGAACTTAGAGGCAGAGCTTCATGACATGTTGCCTCCAGGAGTGAGGCCAGCATCTGAACTTCCTCTATATTGCTGCTTTTCCCCAGTGCCACTTGATAATTTTTTTGCACCATTATCTAATGCATTCACTGCATCTGTGTGAAAAACAACCCCTTTCATATACCCACAGGGACTACTTTTAAATATTCTTCTTCACCATATTTCTAGTATGTCCCCACAAAAAATTTGTAGTGTCTCAAATGAGAGAGTGGCAGCCTGCAACACAAAAGGACAAGGTGGTAGATGATGTCTGGATATTCTTCAATGAGAATTTGCTTCTGAAGTCCCTATGTTATGACATTACATTCTGGTTCTCTCACACATCACATGACAGATGCACTTATAATTGGTTCTAGACTGAGCCTCCTTTTGGACCAAGAATCATTCAGTTATTTGCAAGCATTTTACAAGTATCATTATGTGTAGAACTGAAGCAATTTCAAAGGGACCTTTTGCAGAACTGTAAATATTCTATTTATCAAGCAATTCACCTGCTATGGAAGAAAATCACAGGGAGTTAAGATTTCACATTTCCTGCAGGAGTGTGCTCTCTAGGGAGACATTTAGCAATGAGATACAGACTGAGAGAGGTTTTTTTTTCTCTGATTTTAACCAGAAATTGCACACTGAACCCAAGAAATCTTTCCCTCAAAAATTACTGGATTAGTTGTGAGGGTCAAAAACAGATTCTGGTAATTCCTGCGCAATTCTGAGAAAGACCTGATGACATCAATATAAACAAATAATGACTCATCCAAAACATAGGAAACAGTTCTGAAAACATAAGTACCTTTCTACAGGACACTAAAGACTTTCTTAGTGCCATTAAGCTTTGAAGAGCTTTTAAGGATAAAAATCACAGCAGCAGCAAGGTTTGAAGTAATCATGAGTGAAATAATACTATTTCTGAGTAATGAGAAGCGCCAAACGACACCAACCTGTAAGTGATTGAAAGAGTAACTGTGCATGAAAGCCCAGAAACACCCAAGTATAACTTTTTGTGGGATCTATCAATGTGAAGTTCCTGCACATATTGCAAGGTGGTATAAAAAGCCCTCCAAATCATAATGCAACACAGCATGAGAGCAGAAATGTTAAACAGAGCCCACAAAGGCCTATCTGGGTTTTGAAACATAAAACACTATATATAATGTCATATAAATACCATTACAGAAAATAAAAATAAAAACTGCAACAAATATGGCAAAAGACGCAGAACTGTTATACCTTTTGAACTTGACGCACAATAATGGCATAATTTATCAAGCTGTGGTCTTCATTTCTTCAGGGGATAAGGGTATGATACGAAGAACTGAGAAAAATTTGGGTTTTACGTTTTGCCTCTTTCTAAACTCAGCAGCTAGATCTCTTTTAAAAGACCAAGGAAAAGAGGTGAATAGATTGTTATTTGAAAGTGAGTTGTTACCCACCCTAATTTCCCAGAGTTGATGTTTCTGGCACTTGCTGTAGGAGTGTTGGCCAAATCATTCCTTCCAAGCAGAGCCCAGTTTCGCCTTGGCAGAAGCACCATATGGCAATGGGTACCTTTGAGATATAAAGCCTCTTCAAGCACCACTGAAGTGCTGCCATTGCCCCTCTCCTTATAAGGGGGTGTAGCATATGCTCTCCTGACTAGCTGATTAGCACTACTTAGAGCTAAATAGCAGGAGGATCAGGTTTTACCCTTCTCTGTGTCTTTAGGATGGTGTATCCCACAGAGGAAGCCAAAAACCAAGTGGTCTCTCACATGGAGGATGTAAAAAGTCTCATCTGTCCTCAAATAATGCTGCATTATATCTCTCAGATGTGACCTTGGAGAAGTTAGTATTCATTGTATCTAATCCATACTTTTCTGGGGAAATTATATATTGACTAGGGATGTGGTTTGCTTATTTCATTGATGTAAAATAGTCTGGAGTGTTACACATTCATTCTACATGAAAAAGATATAATTTTAGCTTTATACTATCTTTTCCTTATAAGAAAAAAAAAAAAAAGAAAAAAAGGAGTGCCTTCTTTATGCAACTATAAGTAAATTGAGTGTAACAACATCATTGTAAAATGATGTGCTTTATAAAGTCCTGAATATGGTGCATCTTTTGTGCTTTGCTTCTAATTGTTTGCTCAATACAAAAGGATAATTCATTAGGCCAATTCTCCAAATAATCTCAAAGTGACATGAATTCCTTTGCAGAGTGAATGTCTGTAGCAAGTAATCCATGGAAAACAGACAGGCGTCTCTTGTCATTTTGGAGTTCTAATCCACTGCCTGGAGCATGAAAATGCTCAGGATAACAAGTGTGGGAATGACCAAAATCAACATTATTTTTTTTATTATTTTCTTTTCTTAACAATGCTGCTGATCAATAGAATTGCTGAATCTGGCAGATACAATGCCACAGGATTAATGAATTAAGCTCAGGAAGCAGAAGAATTTGTTAAAAAGGAGACGGGGAAAAGCCTCTTCTTTTCCACTGGTGTGTGAATATTAAGCAATGAAAGCAGCAATGACAGAATTTTAGCCCTCACTTTACCATAGCACCAAGCCTTGTTCTGCATGAGACTTTACATTTTAATTAGAACCATACTGACACCCGCTTTTTCAACAGTGAACTTCAGTTTTAAATTTAAAACTATTTCCCAAACGCTGGTTTAGTAGCTAAGTCTGAACACAGAAAAGAGATGCTGTGTTCTGTAAAATTCAGAGTGTAGTGTGGTCACCACCAGTGGGACCAGATAACTGGTTTTCAAAACACAGTAAATAATGGTACAAGGAAGGAAGAGACTCACTGAAATGCCAGAATGTCACCATAAAGCACTCAAATACTCTGTTTTCTGGAAAACCATAGAATGAAATAAAGAGAAGTCATCACACTTCCTTTGATGATGCCAATGTTTTATACGGGTCCACTGCCAGCATTTTTGTCAATACTGCATTAGGAATGTAATACAGGGTACATATCTGTGTAAGACATTACATTCCAAAAGGCACATTACATTGATATTCAGCACAGCATGGAAATTTTAATAAACCATCACTCACTAGAAGGGGGTTGTTCAGATGTGTGGGAGGTGAGAGCTTAAGTTTGCTTATATGTTTGTATTTACAGCTCCTTAAAGACCTCTGGGGGTTTTCTGTGTCCTTTTGTCTAAACAAACAAACAAAAATCACTACCTACTTTCATTGCATAAAAATATATTATAATAATCACACAGTCCTAGAAATCGGAAGGTTTGAAACATTTTCAACTTAAAAGAACACTTCTGAGAATACTCCGGTGTAATTTATGAGCCCCTCTAGACCTGTCCATGTCTTGAACTGATTGTTGGAGTGGGCTTTACTAGGAATTTCTTTTCCTGAATTGGAGTAGTGCGGGAGGTGGGGAGGACGGAAGGGTTAGAGCAACCTTCCCTAACAAGGCTTTAAAAGCTTCAGTGGTAAAGTTTGCTGATGGGAGACTTTGTTACTTGTTTTTAACTGGGAACAGCTCGAAGAGGATTACGCTATGGGCAGGAGCTGTTATTTATGTGGGTAGCAGCGTTGTGGGTTGTGTTGTTTTTAAAGGGGGACGTACACCTTTCGATTAGAAACGAAATTTTAGAAGAGAAATAAAACAAACAAACAAACAAAACCCAACAAGCGCAAACCAAGCAGAAACCTAAACCCAACAACCTGGACAATGACACGGAACAGCTGCTGAAACGTCTAGCTCCGTGCCTTCCCTAGACTCGGTGGAGGTTTTCTGTTCTCTCATCTCTGCCGCGATGTCTATTTCTTTTTTCCCCTTTTCTTCTTCCCCCCCCCCTTGCATGTACCGTGACAGCCGGGGAAAAGGGAAGGGGGGTGTGTGTGGGGGGATGTATGTGTGTGGCGGGGGGGGGT
>JAWWEU010000040.1:7922013-7982649 GCA_035583155.1 Acropternis orthonyx
TGTTTTTTTTTTTTTTTTTTTTTTTTTTTTTTTTTTTTTGCGGGGGGGAGTTTTTTTGTTTGTTTGTTTTTTGTATTTTCACCCTGCTGGTGCTGTAGGTGCTGTATCCGTGTGCAGTTTAACAACATTTTGATACTCTGCTGATTGGTTGTTTTCCATTCTGCTGGGGTGAAGGCTCTCATTTTCATTTTATAAATATATCATATATCAAATTTTGGTATATGGTCAGTCTTATATGAGCAAAACAGGAAACTGAAAGGAACACTAAAACTGTTTTATACTTGGTGGGTCATTGTGAAACAAAAATGAGTTCAAATGCTGAGCAAGCCTATCTAGCAAAGACAGTAAATGCGTAGTTAATCCAAAGCAAGTTTAAGTCTGAAGACTTACAGGAATTCACATTCTGACCTTTGATTCTCATATTTGACCTCAAACATTTGTAACTCTAAAAATCAGATCAGACTACCCACATACTTAACATTAAGTACTGGTGTAAATGCTTGGCCAGGTCAATAGGAGTGTGTTGCCTGTGCTGCAGGTATGGGGATGTCATTATTAGTCAGGGAAAACTAAGCTTTGTCAGCTGGTGCTTTTCCAGACAAATTTTGCTTCCAGCACAGTATTCAATGCACAGATCAACATTAACACCTTGCGTGGGAACATCCTTAAAAGCTGTGGTTATTGAAAATATGTCTTTTAGGCACTGACAGAATACCTCACATGCTAATATGTATCTCTCTGGATATACCTCACAGCTGTGTGACTATGTGATATCAAGTGATTCATCTCTATTTAAACTGCTTGCAAGTAGAAAAAGAAGCTACCCAGTTACTTAGCCATTCCTCATCTCAATGAAGAGATGTGGTTGAGTAAAATAAACTTATGATATTGGAAAAAAAACACAAACCAACCATGCAGTGTGAAAAGAATAACCCAAGTGAATTCACTTTTCTGTGACTGCCATTGTGCTTTCTTTTAAGATGTGCACTTGGTGTTTGCCTAAACAAATACCTTGGTGCTAATTGTCGGTGCTCTTTTTCAAAAGAAAATGGAGGATGTATTTTAACTTCTTGTTTGTCCCGACTAATTAGATGTCAAACATGGTTGAAAAGCTCAGACATTTGCTTTAAAAGTTAGTGAAATGAGTCATGAAGGGTTAAATCTCTGCCAAACTTGATTTCCTATGGTCACTTGTTTTCAAAGGCCCAGTATTAGCTCTGCCATTTCCCAGGTTGCTGGACAGAAGTTTTGGTGAACCCCTGTTTTGCTTCCTCTTAACTCCTTGTAACTCAGTCTTGCAGAGGATTAGAAGCATCCTATGGGGCATGTTATGGATAGGAAGAGGAAGAGAAAGTGTACAAATGTGTATGTTAAGGCCACATCTGTGGTCTGAAAAGGTTCTTTCTGTTTATTGTAAAACAGAGTTCTGGTTATTTGGTTTATATCACCTTGATTTTGGTGGCATATTAAAGAAAGGAAATTTGAGGAGAGCACTAGGGAAATCCCTGTCCAGCTGAAATCTGTGGTGAAGCTCCTGTTCAGTAGCTTCAGGGTTTTGCTCTGTACTTTAAAAAAAGTTTCCAAGCATTTTCATCTTTGTGCATAGATTGGAAAGGTTTTACTCAGATGATATTTATCTTCTTATTTCAGTCAAAGGGAATTAAAATGATTAAAAGCCTGATCCAAAGTTCATTGAAGTCAGTAAGTTCTGGATCATAGCCTAAATGTGGTAAAGCCAGCCACAAACCTGAAAGCTCATCTGAGCTCTTCAAGCTCTGAGCTCCTCTTTTTGTGTCCTTCAAAGACTGTATTCTTATTGTAAACTAACAAGAAATGTCATTGTTGATATGTCAAAAGTAAAGGAATCTTCCTTTAAAGAATGGAGGGCATTTGGGTTTTACGTTTTGTTTTGTTGTGTTTTTTCTAATCTCATTGACTTCAATTCTGGTGTCGGTTTAAGTCTCTATATTGTGTCACAAGGTCACAGATTCTGTTCAGGAAACTTCTGTTGAGCACAGAGTTCTCAGAAAGATGGTGATCAAGTTAAGTGTGCAAAGTTTAAAACAATAAATATAGCCTGAACTCCAGATGGATTTCTTGTATCGTTTATTGTTTCCTATTTTCTTTTGCTCTCCTCTGTGTGGGGGGGTAACAGCACAAACAGAGATGGAACCAGCTACAGTAACCTTTAAATATAAACAAATAAGCCAAAAAAAAAAAAAAAAAAAAAAAAGAATTTCCATTAACAATTCTTTGATTTATGGATTTTTTTTCCTAAGGCAATCCCGATTTTTGTCTCCAAATGAGTAAATCTTGTGAACCCAACTTTCTCAAATCCATCTGTCACGTCTTATTTGTCTATTGAAAATTACTAAATGCTGTAAGTATGTTTTGCAAGAATACATGTGTGGTTCTCCTTTGTTATTGTTGCTCAATTGGATACATATTACTTGAGAAAAAGTAAGTGGAAAAGCATTGCGCTCAGATTTAGTTGTATTGCTCCCTGGCTCCAATTCAAGCCATATTAAAAATAAGTGTCTTGTTTAAAGTTGCAGTGATAGTGACAACTACTCCATCCTTGATGTGCAGTTGATTTACAACATTACAGGATGCATTTTTATGTGGATGAAATCCTGGCCCTAGTGAAAGCAATGGCAAAACTTGTGTCCGTTTCAATCTGTCCAACATGCCTTGATGAGGGAGGAATGGCACTGCACTGAATTACCTGTATGTGCACTAATGTAAATATGATACCTGGCTTGTAGTTTGTTGACCCAGTCTGGTTGTAGTTGACGACCTGCTGGTGGGTTTGATTGTGGTTTTTCCTTTCCATCAAACTCTATAACTCACAATTCAATACCTCCACAAATATTGGGAAAGCAGGGCAAAGTGGGAGAAGGAAATGGGGAGAGAAATGTTGGCAAGGGAGCCTGTTTCTCTTGAGTTGGGACCAGTATTGGATCATGTTTCAAGGTATCTGCTTAAAAAAACCTTTGCTTAAACTATGTTGTAAGAGTACTGTCTGAAGGAAAACCTCTCTTACGTGCTGGAAATGGAGAGAAGGGCAGCCTCAACTTAGGAAGAAGAGTGTGAAGAGAGGTAAACCCAGGACATTTGCATCTTTAGCTTCCACTGTTTCTGACAACATTTCTGCATGGCTCCAGCACTCTTGGACATCACCAGTCAGTCAGTGCAAGAGGCTGGGGGACCATGCAAATATCAGATGCTGCCGCAACCTCTTCATCTTATTTTTTCACCCCAAAAAGGATGAGTCTTTCAGAGAAGATCTGTGTGTTGGTCTTTCTATCATTGGTTGATTGGAGTCTTCACAAGACCTGCAGATTCTCAGGGAGGTGGTAGGACTACCTGGCCTGCCTCTGACAGGCTGACAGGAGGGAGAAGCTGATGAAGGAAGTGCCTAAGCTCAGATCTTGCCTATATAGGGAAATTTTCAGCTACCTAATTAGGGCCTGAGACAGACAGTGTAATTGGAACAAGGAGGGTGAAAACCTAGCCCAGTGTTCTCATTTTGTGTTTCCAACATTCCCATTTAATTCCCGTGGAAAAAGTGGTTTCTGAATTACAGAGCCTCCCTTTTCTAAGAAGCTGGAGTTCTCTATAATTATTTGTGCTGTCTGGTTTGCAAATGACTGAATTATTCATGAAAGGTACTGTATTGACAGCCATGGAAACTCTACTCTTTTGCTGTGCACAAGGTATGGAACACTTACTTGTACTGTTTGTTACAACATCTTTAAAACTCTGACCTAGTGGGGAATTTCACTGTCTATAGTTTCACTGAGCTCAGTGGAACTACTGATATGTGAAGTATGCCTTAAAATTTACTTCTGTGCTTGAAACTTTTGATCAGGACTGAAGTACCCATCTGTTTGCTTAGGGTTTATTCAGGTGTGTACTTATTCCATAACAGTTAGCAAAACAATATTTAAAACAAGAAACCCAGTCTTTGCAGGTTGTTACAATGTAAATGGGTTATTCATTACAATCTCTCCTGCGTGTGCCTCTGTATGCACAGAAAAGCATTTCTATGGAGTTCCGACCTGAAAAGAAACCGCTAAATTATTTGTATTTTTAACTTTTTTTTTCTTGAAACTGTTTTTCAGTTTTAATTTAATGCGTTGCTATATTCTGATCCTTTTAATATGATTTTCATTTACTTAATCACTGATTCTGCATACAGCCTTTCATGCCCACAGCTGCTGTTAGAGAGACATATTCTTTATTTACTTCCTCTGACCCACAGACTTCTCCCTCATGTGCATACCTGGAACACTGGAATGGTAGCACCAGTAATACAGAGTTGCTCCAATATTTTCAACATTTTCTACATCAGCTGGAGCCTGACTTGACCCCAGTTCAATCTGAAGCAAAATCTCATCTTCACCTGAGGCAGTGGCTGAGAAGAAAACAAATCCTTCTAAGTGGTGTCAATGGTTGTGAAATTTTTCAGTTGTTTGAAAGCTAAAAAGGATAAAATTGTTTTCAGGCTCCCACGCACTTATTTTAAGCAAATGTGTGGAGTGGACCCTGGGACCCCTATGTCAAACTTTTAAATTGAATTTCTGTTGCTTTTTCTGCTGCTTTTGTTAATTAAGGTTACATGTAAAAGTTGCTGCTGGTGTTGTGCTCGCGCTGGTGGGCAATTCAGCGAATTCCTTCCGTTGCAGGATTAAAGCTCCCTTCAGGAATGTCTGCAAGTTCACGGTCCTCCCACATACAGCCTTCATATAGGTTAGCTGCTCTCTTCTAGTAGCAGCTGTGTATAGTAAGAGTAACTGTCGGGATAGTACTTTTGCTTGAGTTTTCCCTATTTTTTCAAGTGTGATAGTGTCTGAATGTACAAGAGAGAAAACTACGACCACAGCTGTTGAGAGCATCAGAAATCTTAAGTGTCGTAACCTTTCTCCTGCACCACAGGAGGTTCCCTGTGGGGTGTCTCTCTTTTTTTGTGACTGACGCAGTCAGCCACGTTAGTCTGTTTTCACTGTCAGTGGAAGGAGACGTACCTCCAGAGAGCTAATCTTGTATTAGGCAGATTGAATGAGACTTTAAGGGTGCTCATCACTTTTCAGTGTCTGTAAAAGGAATTAAGCTTCCTGTTTATTTGTTTAGCTTCTTGCTCTCTGGGAAGGTATCAAAAAAAGCTACCAATTAACTGCTATAGTAGAACTTTGGCTGTGTTCTGATCCAAAGCTTCCTAATTTAAGAAACTCTCTGTTTAAATGAGTATTCAAAGTTGTGTTAAAATTGAGCTGATTAAACTTAAACATACTGTATGCCCTCAGTATCTGTGATCTTGAGGTCACCTGTGACTCTACTTAAATTTGTATCAAACCTTCATTTATAGTAAGAAATACACAGTACCACTGCAGTCTTCATGTTCTTAAAACAATTATCTAATTTACTTGTCACATTTCCCATGCCTCTCCTCCTTAATAAGCTCATCCCAAATCCAGTGATACATGCTGGAAGTGACTGTCTGGGGCTGCAGAGCTTTACTAATTTAATAGCTTAATCATTCAGGGCTTTCAATAAACTGTCCCCTGGTTAGCTCCACTACTTTCTGATTGTTTCTGCACTTTAAAGAGAAAAACATATTCAAGACTCAATTCTATAGAGTGTAGTTTGCAAATAAAAGTCCATGTGTGTATGTGCAACTCAAAGGACAGGTGCCTCGACCCTGAGTCTACCCTTTTTCAGCTGAACTATTTCAACAGTGAGAGCAGGATGAAACCTAATTAATTAATTTATAAAAATTCTAGATAGACTTGCAGTTTGGGGGGTTCTTGTTTCACTTTGGGGATTAGAGATCCCCCTTGAGCTAGACTTACCTACAGCAATCCCTGAAATGTGTGAGCACATTTGTGCCACATCTAGTTTTCATGCTTTGCTGTTTGATAGCCAAACACAGTAAAGTCAGAAGTTTTTGCCATTCTTTTAATGTTTTAAAGTTGTTTGACATTTATTGGGCTGCCTGCTTATCTCTCCATCTGGATGTTGCAGAAACTTTAGAAGTGAGCAGTCAAATAAAATTCTCATCTCGTATAAATATTTTCATGCAAAGCTGGATCTTGCAGGGAACAATCTGAGGAACGAAGTAGTTATTTGCTTGCAACTAACTTGTGGAAGGAGGTAAAAGAAAGCTCTCATTTACTCTTCCGTCTAATGAAGCAAAGCTCATGTTGGTTCTGACAGCCCCTCTTGGCTCCTTTTGAAATTCCAGCCTTGTATGAGAAAAGGACACAAAAAAGCTCTGTGAGATAATTTAAAGGATTTAGAGCTGCCTTTCAAATGGGAAGGGTTGGTGGCCTTTTCTAGAGGCATCAGATGATAAATACATCTCGCTAGCATCCAAAAAAGCTGCAGAGAGTGCAGGGTACAGTTTTCATCACCAGCTGACGCTGGAATAGCAATAGAGCACACGTGTGGCCAAGACACAGAGTGAGGTTGCTTAAGATGAAGTGGTGATTTCAGGGTGTTAATATTACTTTTACTTCTTTCATGGATTTCCCACTGCAACTTCACTACCTTTGCATGAATGTAGAGTCTGAAATGGTTCTGACTCATAATGAACCTCTTTTTCTCAAAGCACAGCAAAGGTCTTATCAGTAACGATAAGTGTTGCACTTTGGTATCTCTAAGTCACCTTGGTCTCATCTCCATCATGCCAGGTCTTTTCCATGGTCTCCATTCTGTTAAGCCTTTGTGGTAAATCCAGTTCCTGTTGAGTGATAGGAGAGACAGCAGATAGGAGGGAAAGACAACTTTATCTTCCAGGCTGCATTTTTCTCCATATTCACTTCTACTACAGCAGATGAATGGCTCTATCAAAACTTGCTCTGATGGCCTTGAAGACAACAACATAAATGAATTCCTGAGCTACCTGCAAGTTGCATAGTTACAAAATTGTTCTTCCTAGAAGTGTCAGTGTCCTTGCACCAAGACCAAGTATATATTTAGTTGTACAGGAAGGTACCATTGTACAGGTACCATTTTTAAAGAGCTCTAGTTGGTATTTCTCTGAAATGTCGTGAACATCAGCAAAGCAATATTTGCAGCATGCTGGCTGTGTGTTTATCAGTATGGTAAACCTCTGTCTATATTTTTGTTCAAAATATGTGTCCTTAGTCGACGGTACTCTAACCATAAAAACTGACCTGGAACAAATAGGCAAGTGAGATTTCAACTCAAGTGAAAAGATTCAGAAATTTGTTAAAATTGAAAGAAAATTATTCATAGCCATTTTTAAAGAGGTGTTATAAAGTATTAACAACAATATTATATGTTGAAAATATTGCTTTTCTCTGCAGCCTGCAGTATTGAGATCAAGAATCACGTAAATTTCTAATTCTGTTTTTTCAGGTTTTGTTTCTTGTCTGTAATGGGAAACTGCTGGATATTCTACTTCCTTTTCTGGCATCCTTTTACAATTTTGTGTTTTTTATAATTCTTTAAGTCTGAATTGTAGTTCACATTCTTTACTGTATAACAGTCACATAAATTAGGAAAGTTTTGTTCATCTCAGCTACATCACCTATAAATGGAGGTTGGAGGTTAACAGAAACCCCGCACCACAGCTGATGATACACAGGAAATTTGTAGTGTAAAGAGAATCAAAGAAAGTAGCATAAATGTGAAATCCTGTTAATTCCTTGGCTCTTCTGTGTCAGCTTCTTCACCTGTAAAGTGGTATTAAGTGATTTCATGAGGAATTGCTTGAGGTCAGAGACTTGCTATACTTATTCAGAGCTGTATCCTACTCTCAGAATAATCCCATTAATGTGTGTATTCAGAGTTCAGTCAGAACTTATTTTTGATCAACATTTTGCCTGTAAGGCAAAGGCCTTACAGGTACTTTAAAGTGATAATAATAATAATAATATTCACAGCTGTGTATGCCTGTGAAATGAAACACATCCCTATTATACAGAAAGCATATCTAATTTAATTCAATTTGGATATTCCAGACAATTTTATACAGGAACCCTTCACAATTTTTTTTGGAGTATCCACCTCTATTTCACGCTAAATACACTATTGAGGTGATTACAGATGGCTTGGGAGAAGAAGAGCTTTTGTGTTTAGTCTTTGCAATATTGTGTACTAAAGGTATGTGAGAGCTTGTGAGATTCGGCCCTATTTCTGAGTTTAAGATAGGTTTCTCTTTTTTTTTATCCATAACTGATAATAATAATTTAAAATTAAGAGGGGAATTAAAAATTTTATACACAACTAAAACCCTTGCTGTGGGAAATTTTTCACCTTTCCACCCAGTCTGAACATACCTTACCAAGCCACGGGTGCTTAACACTCCTTGACTCCTACAGGTGTACGTGTTTCCTTCCCAAGAGATTCTGGACGAAAAAATTCTCTTTCTTTGTGCACACATCCCTTTTTCTGACCTTCCATACCCCAAATGTTCCCCAGCCTTCTCCAGGATGAGGGCAGCCTTTCTTAGCCAGTTGGGAAAGCACTCAGTAATCAGTTGCATCAGTTATAATTGCCTATCATTTGTGACTCACTCACTGGAAAACTGTTGCTTGACAGCCCTAGTTCAAACCTAATAATGAGGATTAGCTGCTGTAATAAATTCAGAAGTAGAATTTTGAATCTCTAAAAGATTCATATCCTCATTCCTAAAATAAGTAAGAAAGCACCTGTTCCCTTTGTCAGCCTGGCCTGTGTAAATAAAATTGGTGGCTCATATATTCCACATACCTCAAATACAGCATTTCAATATTATCTTCAGTGAATTATCTCAAGGAATTTTTTCTTTGCTTTTATACTTCCTCGTGCCACTTATATGAAGTAATTGTTTTGAGTAGCATTCTTTTTTTCCTTAATAAAGTATCCATTTTCATGTCATTAATTAAGAAATACAGAGAAAATGTGAGATTTTGTATGATTTTGATGTACTTTTGAACTTCAGACACAAATTTATAGTTTGACATATTAAACTACGGTGTCTTACTTGACCACATACTACACAGTTTTCTTACAGTTTTGCTGGTGCTAGAAGAGCTGAGTTCAATTCTTGAGGCTGGCAAATTGACCACCGAAGACCAACGTAAAAAGTCCTGTTTACTTGTGTCAAAAATTACTTTTTTCATATGTCTTCAGAGAGACAAGTATCAAGTGTATTATTTTTCCATATTAGAAATTTTAAGCTATCATCAATTATTCTGGTGTAAACCAAATGGAACATCATTAAATGACTGGGACTGCAGTGCTGCATGTTCAGACCACTGGTTCTGCTAATTGACATGGCACCAAAGGGAATGAGGACATGACCGAGCAATGCAACTTGTAGTTTTTTAATACCATTTCCATAGCTGAGACCATAAACCAGCCCCTTAAGGTCATTTCTCATAACTGCCACTCTCTTAAATTATTTTTTCTATCATCATGTAGGAATATGACAAATGCTGAAGTTTGTTTCGCTGTAGGTTCACCTCCCATTACTATGCATAAAAACTATTTTGCTGTATGCCAGACATATGGAAGTGATCAATGTATGTAAATTGCATGAGGAGAGGTGAAATACTACTTTTTAGACAAGGAAATGTGTACTTCTTTCTGGTTGCAAGACACTGAAATCACACCAGAAAAGATTTTAGGTCTTAAGACAAGTTGTCCTTTAAAATAACAACCTGAAAGAATAGCAACCTGGGTAGAATAGCAATGATTTTTGATAATCACTGTGAAAACACAATATTGTCCTGAGCTGATCCACTCACACAGGTCTCTTGGACACCGGGGGTTTAAGAGGCAATTACTTGCATGTGCAGGGCCAGACTGTGGACCCTGTTCTATGCTCAGCTATGACCCACTGTGCTCAGCTGTTCAAGTTTCTTCAAACACAGAGTTTAACTGGCAGGGCCAGTTTAAATGTCTACTTTTCATTTTCCTTCCCTGATGTCATGGTGTGCCCAGAGTGCAGTGACTTGAACCTACTCTAAAAATCTGGGGTTTTGAGAGGCTGAGTTGCCTTTTTGGATTCTGAGTGACCACAGGAGGGAAAAACAAGAGCTTAAGTCAGCTATGCTTTTCAAATAGTTTTTAAAACTACTGTCCCCCAGCTGGTCTCTAAGTAACCAATACTCATTTTATGACTAAGGCATTCGCTGTGCTCCCCAAATTTTCCATTCCAAGGAAATTGGACTTTTTTTTTCGTGTTCAGTATTGCAGAATAACAAACTAATTTGGAGTCTGGCAGGGGTTTATTCTAAGGCATTGTCATATCAATCATTCTGAGTTGAAAAATGGACACATCAGTGGGTTTCATAAATGTGTGGAGAAGCTGTCAAAGTTTCTATTTGCATGTGAATGGTCAGCTGAGGTAGGAGGGGATATATGTAAATATTTCTGTAGCTAACTCCTGACAAAGATCGTTGCATTTCAAAGTGCTGGGAAAAGCAGCACCATAAAACTTTAACCTATTCACAGGTATGGAAACTCCCACACCTTAAACAGATCTGCTGTAATAATGACCACTTGGGGAAAAATGAATCTTAAAAAGCAATATCAGGTCTCCAACTACTATACATCTTCTGCTTCTTTTACTATTTCATAAAAGAGAGTCTAAAAAAGCCACTCTCCCTCCTCTCCTAAGGAAGAAAAAAAAAAAAAAAGGAGGGGGGAAAAAAGCACAAGAACTAAGCGGTAAGCAGATGTAGACTTTCATTGAAAGTCTGGCAGATAAGTGTGATAGAAGTGGAAGAAATGTAAAAGTATTATTCTGTATTGTGTCAGTATCTGACCCAGGAGGCACCCAAAATAGTAATTACTTTAATCTTCCTTACAAACTTCTTGGCATTTCCCTATTCTGTTCTGCTGTTGTGCTTCAGTACATGCTCAACTGGTAGAGCTGGTGAATGTTTTAGTTTAAATGTGTCCTTCAAAATACACAATTCTTCATACCTACAAAAAAGTGAAAAAGTGAAAGTAAGCAGCAGAAAAATGAGGAACACAGAGTAAAGTAAAAATATTAACAGGCCCTGATCCACTTAATTTTCTATGTATTTTATTATACGTCGTGTCTGCTTAGATAGAATTGGCATGTGTATATATGGACAAAGATTTACTAAGCCCTTTATGCCTGAAACAGCTCCAAAATGTGTGATTAGGCAGGCACAAGGACTGCAAATTTTTTTCAAAGTAAAGTTCACCTCCAAAATTGCTATGACTTATGTACCTACCCCTTAATCATGAGATAGCCTAGTGCTGTTGCTGTAGTTTACCAATATAATTTTTCCTGATACTATTTTGTAGTCTCCATGTACTTACCTCAGAATACCATGATGTATTTCCTTCAACCTCCATATTTCAGAAACTGATTCACGTCACCCCTGTAATCATTTACAGCACACACTTTCTCACAAAGCTTCTGTGTGCTTATTTGATCTGATTACACTGTGCTAAAAAAGAACTCACAAAGTTAAAAGCAATTTCATTCACTGAATTTATAAAGTGAATGGCTCAAAGGCTCTGGGATTTGCTCAGTTGCACTAACATTCCTGTAATGAAATGTGATTTGTCCTGGTATTTACCAGATTGAAAACAACAAGAAAAAGGACTGATCTTACAAATTCCTACTCACATGTGTTGTCCTGTTGATTTCAATGTATCTGCCACTTGTGAAGTGCCCTTTTGAGAAGTTACACAAGTTACTCTTCACCTGCAATATAATCAAGCAATAAACCCAAGCAATTGTAAGGATCAATTGAAATTTTTGAGCTCTGCCCATTTAATGGAAAGAAATGAAGCAAAACCAGTGCAAAATATTATCCTACTCTCAAATGAAAGTTCTCATTCAGTAATAATACCTCTTGATCCTTCTTATCCGTGGCTCCACTCTGCTTTACCACAAGAGGAGCATTCCTGGCCTGTGGTTTGTTGCATCCTCGTGTCCAGTGGGATGCCACATCGATTGAAGTCACTATGAAAGACCCTCACTTAGTCTGGTAGATATTTAAGTATTAATGAAAAATATGATCAGATTTTTTGAATGCACGTGCAAGTTTAAGCTGAGTTTCTGAGCAAAGGATTGTCATATCCAAGCCCTCTCCTATTTTCGCTGCCAACAGGTCTTTCCAGTAAAACCATCTGTGTGACTGTACATACAGACTGTTACATGCAAGCACAGTAACTGTAGGTAAGTGATGCTGCAGTGCTGAAAAACAGTTTCCACAATGTAGTTGTTCTATTTCAATAACCATTCCCAATCCATCAAAAAAGGGCACAGCATTGTGGAAACTTTTGTCCCTTACTGGACTATTACTTACTCATTGTAGCTATGGCTCCAGGCACTTTGAAAGTTGCTACTGACTGCTTCTCACATGAGCTCACTGGAGAGGGCTCAGGAGATCTCCCCACAGCAGGATACTCCAGAGCTGCTTTCCTGCCACTCCAAATAGCTGCTAATGCTAGGAACAGAGCAAGGAATCTCTGCTCCTTTTCAAACATCAGTCTGACAAGGTGGGACAGTGAGCATGGGGCCATGTGCTCCCTCACCCCAGACATCTTGTCAATGGGCTCTCAGAGCTCTTTGCAAAACAGCAAGAGGAATCTCAAGTTGCAGCCACTCAGATGTAGCCACTTGTGCAGACACTTCTATTACCCTCATTTGTATTGTGGTCTGTGTCACACGTTAAGAAAATGCAGAAAGTCTCAAATGCAGTAGAGGGTGGTGGGCAATAAAATTGTTCACATTTTATGGTAGGCATGCATTTAAAGAAGGAAGCCAAAATAATGTTTTCTGTTAAAAGTAGGAGCGGAAACCATTTGTGGCATAGAATCCAGTAGGAAACACATTTATACTCTTTCTGGTTATGGTGCAGTTGGCTGTGAAGTCCTTCAGTAGGCTGTAAGGGGCATCAATTTAATTAATTGGAGCTGTTACTTAAATTATGTTAGCAATCAGTGAACAACCCACAGAGTGACTCATGAGTAAACAAGCCCATGATGTCTAGGAACAGAGACATCCTTACATTTCTCTAGTGCTGGCCAAGGATGAGTCTGAAAGG
Organism: Acropternis orthonyx; assembly: GCA_035583155.1. NCBI lineage: Eukaryota > Metazoa > Chordata > Aves > Passeriformes > Rhinocryptidae > Acropternis > Acropternis orthonyx. Next base: position 7,935,060 of record JAWWEU010000040.1, read on the forward strand.
TAGAAATTGCATTATATATATTAACATATATATGCAATAGATTCATGTATAAAGAAGGCAACTTAGTGTAAGGAAGCTCCTCAGCAAGTTCAAGTGATAACTAAAGGACATGCAGACATCAGACATCCATACAAAACTGTCAGCCCAGTGGCAGCGTATGTGGAGTGTATATTCAACATGAGAAACTCCTTCCTCTTCCCCTCCTTTGTCCTGCTGAGCCCAGAAGCTGTCCCACTTCACTTCTCTTGTAAAGGGATTTTTTTGGGTCTGGCTAAGATCAGCCTATCCCTCTGTTAGACTAAGCAGAGGATAGAAACTTCTCAAATGCTGAACTCTGGAAATATCCTTAGGTGCATGCATGCATTTACCTACATAACATACACAAATATGAAGCTATTTACATACCCATACTTGGCCCAGATCCATAGACAGTGCAAAATTACACCACACCCTGCTACAAGTTATTTTTAGCTGTTCCTCAATGTAAATGTCTAGTTCATAATTAAGTTTCAAAATAATGAATGATGTGTTTTGTATTTCAGTGGGTACAAACGTTTGCATTGCATAGTGGATGATTTCAGCATGAAAGGTCTTGCATTCCTAAATCTGTTACAGAATGTGGGTGGGAGGTGGATCTTTTCTCCTTTGCTCATACCAGGAAACAAAGAATGAATGAATATTTGTCATGATGTTTCATCAAGACAGTGTTAACGTTAATTGAAGATACCCGTGCACATTGTGGCGAGAATGACAGCTTGCTTACTGTAAAAATTTCTGAAAACCGGGGCATTGGGTTTTAGTATTTGCAAAGGGTGTTAGCAGTGTTGATACTGAAACCACCCAAACATGAGCCTTGTGTAGTAGTCCAGTAATTAGGCCAGATAGGGAGATCAGATGCTGTTTTAAAAAAACTAGCAGAAAACAAACAAACATAAAAATCCCAAACCAAAAACAACAACAAATCTAAACCAAACTAAAACCCCCACGCTTGAAAACCCAGCACAATTTTCTTCAGCTCTGACCTAAAGGCTATCAGGAATTATATCTTTTCTTGTCCTGAAGTTCTTTCCTTAATCATCTGTGCCTGGTCTCCAGTAGTCACTGAATTTGAGTGGCTTTTGGTCTGACTGGATAATGCTGTTCTTATGTTCCCATTTCCAAGATCAGTCTGGACATTTCACCATCAGTAGCAAGATTTGTGCTCAGTCCTGGCCCCAGGGACAAGATGATCCCCGTGTACACCTGCTGAGGAACAGTTGGAAGCAAACAAGCAAGCATAATAATAAGAAATAAAGGTTTTCTTTATCAGTGTCCCCATGTCTTAAACTGGAATTGGAAAGGAATGTTATCCTTACATGAATTTAGAAAAACAAAACAGTACAAAATACAACAACAACATAAACCCAAAAGAGAGCTATTTCTAATAAAAACATTACTCATACTAGTATCACAGCCTTGACTTTGCATTTATTGGCATAAGTGCAAACTTACAAAGCTGTGTGGATGTGTGGATGTTTGCCATATGCAAATCCATCCATCCATAAATCAGCATACAGACTGGAGACTGCACAGCTGAAGTGACTGTAATGGTAAATGAAACCTTTCACCACCAGGTCAAATGCAGTTCAGCATATGTGGTAAATGGAAAAGCGCTATCATACAGGAATTGATCTGTGGCGTGTGTGAAACAAGTGACTGACCAGTTCACGCTGTTCACCACCACAACTGGCTCCTCAAGTCAGAGCTGACAAATAAGTAAGAGCTGCAGTGGCAAAACACTGAAGCAACCTGGCTGATGACTATTCTCTCTAAGTCAGGCATAAACAGACAATTTGCCTTGTGGGACTGTCTGGTAGTGTATTACAAGGATTAGGCAGGCGTTTTTCATCAAAATGAGTTGTCAATGAAAAAGGAAGTTTCCATTTAATCAAAACTTTCCACCAGTTCTATCCAAATGAAAACATTACTTTGGACTGTGGTGCTGATCTAAGGCACACAATATTATATTCATCTGACATGAACCTCTATGTGTTCAGGGTAACAGCAAGGTTTATAAGAGCTTTGTGCTGTTTTTCTGTTTTCTTGCCCATTTTTTCCTGCACAGGACATTCAACTCCCAGTAAGATCTTTGAGAGTACCTCAGAAGTCAGCATAAGGTTTCTATGATAGCAGGATAGCAAAAAACATGTAGATCAATCTCAAATCATGGCCATCAGGTCCAAATCAGGAACTAGTCAGGTTTATCATTTGTATAAGTGCAGTTCAGTGTCAGAGGATGCCACGTGAGAGAGAACACATTCGGAAGCGTTTCCAGGCTTCTCAGTTTTGGGATGTGACTTGACCATGGCTGGGCTGTGGAATGTATTTTTCCCCCTTAAAGCCTAGGAAAGTTAGACACTCAGACCAGAACAAATACTGATAAAATGATAAAAAGCAAACATTACACATTCCTGGATTTAATTTTTTTTTCCTAAGTTGTCACACTGTGAAAAGTTTGGCATTTTGACTGTTTGTCTTAATTTGAAAACAGATGTTGGAATATTGTAATTTCCCTTGAGATGAAAAAATTCCTTACTATTCTCAACTTTACTTATTCCTGCTATGAAATTGTGTTGTCACAGAGAAACAGTGCTTCATCAAGCTCCTGTGCGAGTTGTGAAGCTCCAAACCATCTTGACACATTCAGCTATGTGTTAATGTCAAAACAGTTCTCAACTTTTATTGAAGCTAAAACAGCATTAAAAATTTATGTCCGATTCCTTATTTTGATACATTATTTTAAAAATTGATATTGTTATTGGTTATTGTTTGCTTAACAGAACATGTGCTCTGCTTTTAAAGAATAAATATCTTAAGGCATTGGTAAGTTGAGATATGTGTTTGCCGTCATGTTTCAAGGATGTTAATAATGTCAGCAAGATTTGTATTGTGGCTAAAACTGTAAGTGCATAGATGACCTCCAATTCCAGAATCTTACACAAACTTTTTAAGTAATGTGAGTTGATATCCCTGTGCCTCAGCTTCCAATCTGTACAAACGTTTTGAACAGGTTTTATTTTCAATTGACATTGCATGTTGTTTGAAGGCAAAGACTATGTTTTTGCACAATGAGATTCTATCTGGATTTTTCAGAACAAGTAGTACATCTGATAAATAACAGAAGTATTTATTTCAAGGCTCAAACAAACATCTGAGCACTAAAAAAAAAAAAATTTTAGTCTTGCTTTCAGGTATAAAAAAAGTATATCCAGTATATCCAGCTTAATTTAGCAACACATTCAGTTACTTGAAATTTAGTTATTTTAATTACCTTAGTTATTTCTCCCTTACATGTTTTCTTCATCCAATGCAGTTCTCTGGATAAAAGGGCTGCAAAATTATTCAAGTTTGTTGCATACATTCATTCCAATATGAAAAAAACATGTTTGTCTCACATTGCTGGTGAGGAGAAGCACTTCCCATTTTCATTTTGATTGGTACTGGAATGCTTTGTCTGTGCATTCTCTTTTCCTTTTTTTTTTTTTTTTTTTTTTTTTTTTTTAAATTTTTAATCTGTGGTTTCAGGTGTAGTTTGTCATATCAGTTGACTGGAACACTGTAGATTATCAGGGGACTTCCAGGTGTCACACAAGAAGGATGACTGTTTTCCAGAACAAGCTGTGCAGTCCTCTAGGCCCTGGCATAGATGAATATGTGAGTGTTGCTAGGCATAGAAAACAGTTCTGAAAAGGTAATTCCATGTTGAGTTTGAATATTAAGGAAACCATCTACTCATTCTGAGGGGTTTAACCTTTCTGCAGGAGGTAAGTCTGGAACAATGCTCCTTATTTACAAAAGGTTTCCTTTATTTTCCATAAGGAATAAAAAAACAGAATTTCTCCTTTGCTAGAGTTGCTCCTTCCTTGCTGTAAGTACACATTGCCATTGTTGATTCATTCAAATACAGATTATTACAGTAATAATAAGTGACAAGTTATGTGTTATTTTGAAATAACATACATTATGGTTCACATCATGTCTTCAGAGACCTGAGCAATGTGTTATTTCACATTGACAAATGCTCCAAAGTGTTTGCACTTATGAATAAAATATTCTCCACATAACTTGACTTTCAAGTGTGCATTGTGCAAGAGCGTTAGGATGTGGCCTCACCACAGGCATACTAAACCTCTGTCACGTTCCTCCTGGAGTACTGCTCTCCCTTCTGTGACACTCATTCCAAGTTTTTGGAAAGATATCCGTGGGCTTTGATCAGTGTTATAAACCGGTTGTGCCTGCTTTCCTCTGCCTTGCTCCGTATGAGGTTCTGGATTGGATTCAAGTACTCAGTATTGCTCCATGAAGGTGCAATCTGAAGCCTATTAAATTCAGTACGAGTATTCTCTCTACAAAAGGCCACAGTCTTTGGTTATAGCTAATGGTACAATGCTAGTTCTCTTTCTGAGCTCAACGCCAAGTGCTTGCCTTACCTGCAGGGACAGGCCAAGGTATGACACTATTTGCTAGCCTGGGATTTCTGACAAAATCTTTTAGTGATACATCAACAGCTATGCAATCTGGAAAGTGCTTTAACACACAGGAATGATGGAAGGGCCAATTTTTGCACAGGCCCTTGCCAGCTAAATGCAAACCTTGGTTTGGTCCCCTGGAACTGAGTGTGTGTGACAGCTGAGAATTAAGAATTGTAATGTTAACCAGTGAAGGACCTGGTGTTACACAAACTGCTTTGGGCCTGGAGTGAACTGTGTTGTGTCACTGTGTCTTTCATTAGACTGCTTGGGGTGCCGCGAGTCTTCTGGGACAGATGAATGTCCAGCCCAGGTGTGCTCGGTGGAGCCTTTTCCATTGGGCTGCTGGTCAATTTGTTCTCAAACAAGAAATATCCAGGACTGTGTTGTATAGCAAAATCCAGAAAAAAACGTGAATCAAGTCATCAGCACATCTTTTCCAATTTCAGTGAAATTTACCTCCTACATAACATTTCAAATATAGAAAGTATTTCAAGAGGAAAATCTCACATGGATTAATGTTTATTGGTTGCCAAGGCAATAGTTTGGAGACCTCTCTAGCACAAAACAGATAATATTATAAGCAGAAGTAGGTTAGTGTAGGGAGGAAATTTATTGACTTTAGGAAAGACAGTGTTCTGAGTGTCTAGTATACCTTTTAGAGATTATATTAATTTTGCTCTGGTCAGTTTTCCATTCGTTGATGTCCTTTTTGCTGCCCAGGAGGCTGGATGCCACTGTACAATGCAAAACAGTGTTTATATGTGGAAAACCTTACAGTGCATTTAAGAAGTCAGCCCCTAAGATAGTCTGAGAACTGAGATGCTGTCGAATAAATGGTCATGCCAAGGTCATACTGTGACTCCTTGGGAGACATGGGAGTCCTGAATTATTCAAGTTCTAAATGGGCAAAAATCAAAACAAATAAATTAATTGATTTTATTTTTGGGGAGTAAAGATACTTTAGCAGATGCTCCTAAGATTGACAGCTGGGGGAAAAAATTGTAATAAAAAGAAGGAAAATTAACACTGAGAATTTCTCTATTTTCAGCAAATCATGTCTTTAAATTCTTTTTTGTAATCATAAAAGAGTATCTCTATATTGAGCTTTCCCAAACCAAACATGGCCGTGAATCTAAGCAAAAGCAGGCATTAAAAACATTTACTCTGAATCATTTCAAGCCTAGCAACAGATTACAGGGGTATTTCAGACAGGAATGGGAGCTGAATCCTGCGCAGTTCTGTTCCAGAGTACATCTGTACCAGCTCTTCCTCCCTTTTTTATAGTCTCTCTACCACCATCATGATCCAATCCATGTCACAGAGGAAGGTGTAAAGTAACCACATTTATTTAGAGCCGAACCTCCCTGAGTCCTTGCCAATAATTGCTTGGTTTTGTCTCTGCCATCTTACATCTGCAGCTCTCTTTACAATTCTTCTAAGCAAAGTCAGGACAAAGTGATAATGAATTTTTACATTCTTTGATTGACTGATTTCAAATTATATTCAGTTTTATCTATATCCTTTGATATTTCTAAAGCTGCTCTGAACCTCAAAGGTAGCTTGTCAGCAGAAGTGTTGGATGTTTAACACCTTTGAAAGTACTGTCTTTTAAGAGACAAACCATATCAAAATAGTATTGTTCATTCACCCTTTAGAAGTTACATAGTCTTCTCGTCTCTGCCCCACACTATACATTTTTTAAATCATGTCCATAGTTCATAGATCACTTTTAATCGGATGTCACAGTTAGTCTCTGTACTTTCTAGTGTATGTATGCATCTGTATATTCTAAAATATATATTATAAGATAAGGTTAAAATCATGCAAGAACAGTATATTGCAATGTCTCCTGGATACTAGAGAAAGATAGAAGGAAAAAAATAATTTTGACCCTTTTGCTGGAAATCCAAGCCAAACTTTTCAGACTTGGAAACATATTACCCAAACTTTTTTTCTTGTGTAGCAATTTCTTTTATGTACCATTACTGTTTTCACTGATGTGAAGAAGTAACCCATACCAGTTTTCTGATATTTTTCACTCCACTGGATCAGAGGGCTGCTAATCTCTCTTGACATGAGATTCTATTTACATCTCAGGTAAGAATTTTCTGTCTTGTTATGTTAATTATTTACCTGAGAGACTTACAGGTGATATCATCTCACTGTCTTCATCAGAGAGATCTGGCAAGATGCTAATGTTGTCCAGCATTTTCCAAGAATGGTGCACAGACAAACCCTTACAGAGTCTAAGAGTGATGAGAGCAAACATATTTTGATATCTAATTGTCAGAGAATTCAGATATGAGATGCTTTTTAACTCAGGAACTGAAGGTTTAACATAGTTTATTCAGTATAGAGGTTTCTTGATTGTTAATTACCATGGTCACCTACTCCTCAGTTGCAATTATGTCATGCCAGCAGGTGTTTGTTTTCTCCTGCTGCTGCCTCAAATGAATTTGTCACACTTTTCCTTAGAATGTGGAGAGTTACTTCTATTCCCATTGTAGGTTTAGGTGGAGGTCATATTTGATCAATCAGGAGATGGGTCCATTGGCACCAGGCATATACTGAAGTAAGTGCTGACTGATGGTCAGGACACATGGACTGACGTTGGTCATCCCAATCCCTGTGGGGCATGAGGCAAGAAGCAGAAGAGGGAACTGGTGATCTGTAGTAAGAGATATAGGCCTAAAATATTTAGTTTCTCTAAATAGGTCTTGAAATAAAATTAGTTTTAAAATTAGAAAAGAGTGTAAACCTTGGGAATATGATCCTGTGCTTTAAAAATCCATAGCAAAGTGAATCCAGATACTGGATTCTCTGTATCTCTATCTGAAGCAGGTGCTAACGGAGTGTGTGTGCTTGACTGTGTTACTTTTCCACAGAGATTAAAGCAGCAGTCTCTCAGAAGTGGAGTGCAAGGCTTCAGACCAGTTTTCAGCAAGAGGAGCTGAGTCCCAAACCATGATTTGTATCTTCAAAACCAAATTAAAATTCTTTATGTTTCAACTGTAAATTAGAGCTAGCACCGTCAAATCATCTTTAAACCACGTCTGGAGGCTGATGGGTGAAGGGTGTTGATATTATTAATGATGAATGATAACCACAAACATTATGGAGGATTTGTCTTCACTAACTTAGGACAGAGCTATAATTCTCTTGAAGCAATTGCACTGATATTAGACTCTGTTTACCACATAGTGCTGTGGTTTGGGGGAACATCAAGTTACAGAAAGATGAGAACATTGTGAAGCAAAACAATTTTCAATATCTGAAAAGTAAACCTCTCTACCACATTTGATAAAGTGTCTGTGACCCAAATCCTCATCAGATCACATTAAAAAATGGAAGCGTTATTACTGCAGTGTTAAAATGAATTCCTGGAAAGTTATATATCTCTTTACCAGGAAAAAGTTTGGCATTGTAATTTTACTTCTAAAAATAAGGGTACCTTGCACAGCAGTTCTTGGCTCTTTACTCACATGAACACATATGTTTTCTTAAAGGCATTGATTTTTAACAGTAGCAGTTTATTGTTCTTAAAGTCTGAGGATATAAACAAAGCAAGATCTTGAAAAGAAAGAGAATATTTTTTATTAAAACTAAGAATTGGAAGATGTAGTCAAGGCTTTAGCCATGCCCATACACAGTCCTTCAAATCTACAATAAGGAATAAGGATTCTTAAGAAAGAAAAGTGTAAAGTTCTTGTTTGATTGATTTTACAATACTGTACATTTTAGAACATTACTAGAATCTCTGGCTTGTGTTGAAGACAATGAAAAGGGCACCTTTGCATCTCTGTACATTGCCTTGGATTTTTGTTTTGAATTCATGTCAGTCTCTATTGAAAGTAAAAGTCTAAAAAACTAGAGTATAAACCAAAATAATCAGATATGAATGTCAACAATACGAACTTCTTATACTGAGTGTAAGAGACTGTTTAAAGGGATTTCTGTTCATCATTCTTTATAATTCAGTGTGATATTGTATTCCATCACCAGCAGCTTAATTTATTTCTTTCACCATCTGGTCTCTTTTTTTTTTCATTCTCCCATGCCAAAAATTCAATAGCACTCAATGAGCAAAATGAAACTATTCTGTATTTCAACTAAACTGATTTTATGCTGTTTTTATTCAGAATATATTGGCCTATTTCTTACGCTGGTTTTGTTTAGCTAACCAACCCTTTTGTTTTCTAAACCTGTAAAATGTGAAACAGTAAATACTCTGTGAGCTATTAGTGCCAGCACTTTTGTAGCCATTACTTTAAGAGACAAGTATCAGGCTGGTTGTTTTTTAATTACAGGGAATAGCTAAAGCCTAATAAATGTGACTGTCCTTGCCACAGCTATATGAAGCTTATCCGTTGTACAGGGCAGGCTGAGCCACTTGCACAAACACAGATCAGGAGTCAAAGCATTTTCTATGCCAAGCCATATTAATCTAGAGTTATCTTGAAATGTCCTTGGGTGTTCCCTGAACCACGAAAATAATGATGTAAGTTTTGTGAGCATCTAGGACTACAACTGTGCTCTCATTAACACCTTCTGTTCCTGTGGAGATACAAATATATATGAGTCTTCAGAATGCTAGGTTTCAGATCAGAGCACTTTCCTCAGTACAGACCCAAATGAAAACTAAAATCAGTAATGCAGAACTTTTCTTGAAGGTCTGAAATAGAGCAGTGATGAGGACCACACATTCTTGTTCATCAAGGCAATGTCCACCTATCTGTGATAGGCTTGAACAGTGGGCTTCATGCCACATATTGTGAAGAAATGATGGTAAATGAGAATATTCAGAAACTTTGCACTGGGTCTTCCAAACTGTGATTACTTGGTCTAAACTGGAGTATGTTGGGTGTAGGCGATTTAGTTGTTGAAGTTCCATGTCCTACAAAGCACTATAGTTTTTAGGCTGGGTTGGACATTAAGGACTAGATATCCTCTAATCTTCATCTTGATTCTTTTCCATAACATGATGTCATTAAATTTCATATCATGGTGTGATTAAGATGGTACTTTCAGTTGGCCTAGTTCTAAGTGCAGTATATGATCAGCCAAAAAATGCCATGGCAAAATTCTCATAGTTCTTCCCAGATTGGGCTCATGCTCTTTTGTATAAGAAATACAGGATAATAAAATGTATTATATTAGGGAAAATAGAGCTAGCTGTACAGAATTCCTTTCCACATGCATTTATAATTTAATACAATTCTTTCTTTCTACTAAATACTATTACTATAATGCCAGGAATTATGTTGGATTTCAGGTTCATATCCCAACTATACAATTCAGGATATGCTTCAGACCTGTTTATTCAAATAATTTTGTTCAGACTGTGGCTAAAATAAACAGAGAAGCAATTTAAAGAAACTTGATGCAGGTTATTCTGAAAGTCTAGTAGACATAATGATTAATATTTCCAGGAAGGCTGATGATTAGACAAAATAATGATATAGAGAAGAGCTTTCAGAAAATAAAAAAAAAAAGGAAAAAAATATGGAAAAGCACTCTTACTGAAAATTATTGGTAACCTAAACCACCTGAAAAAATACAGTTAGCAATACAAACCCTTAAAGTTAAAACAGAAGTGAAAATAATGCAATTATTAAATTAAGGATAATTGAGAGATAAAATAATGTGATTGATAAGTGCCTGTTGTTTTTCCTCTCTGATTTCAAACAGAGCACAAAATACATTTAGGATTTATCAAACGGATGTGATGAAAGACAAAGAACTAGTAGGAAAAATATATTGTGCCTTTACACAGTCATCATTATAAGATGTAGCTCTTTGTCAGCTACCAATTTATCAGCACTGAGAGTGCCTGCCTGCTGCACCTAACAACATCCTCATGCCAACAGTGCTGTTTGCTCTTTTATCTCATTTATCTTCCTACACAGGTCGTTAAAGTTCGAACCTGCTTGCTTGAAGTTGTGTCTAGGGTTGCTGCTTTCTCTGTATCCACCCCCACAGTGTTCTTGTGCTCCTGAGATCTCTTTCTTTCAACAACAGTGGAAGCAAACATACTGGAGTTTTCACTGATTTAGAAAACCAAGGAAAGATTTTTAGTTTTATCCATTTCTAATTCTAACTCATTGCAACAGTTTTCTCTGAGCTACAAGATCTCTCACTTTTAATTGGACTAAGTGGGATAAGTCCTGGAGTTTCTACTCTCAACTGTGTAACACAGCACACATACACTGCCAGTATCTTGAATATTTTTCCTTGTTTTGCTGCCTCACTGAATCTGTTTTAGGTGCTTATGTGCCCTGACAGAAAACCCTAATTCATCCTTGTGCTTGTACCTTCCTACTTGAGGAAAGAAGTTTACCATGTAGACTGGTGTAGAAGTGGTGGGACATATATATATTATTTTTTGAATGCCTGTGTGAAAACTGCATTAGCTGTTGAAAGGAGAATATAAGTAACTTCCTGGGAAACTGAATATCAGAGATACCTGTATGATCCTAAGTCTTTGCCTTTACCCTTATAGATGGTGGCAGTGGGCAGGTGTGTCAGTTATTACACAATGAGAGTAATTTAGGTTGGAAGTGGCTTTTGAAGGTCATCTAGTTCAGTATTCAACCCTTGCCCCAAGCAGGGCTGACTAAATCAAGTCGTTTGGGGCTCTGTCCAGGCAACTTTTAATATCTTCAGAGAAGTTCTACAGCCTCTCTAGGCCTCTGTGCCGGTGTTTGACCACCTTCATGCTGAAGAATTTTGACCTGATTTCTAATCAAAATTTCCTGTGTTGCCTTTTGTCTTGGCACTGGGCACTTCAGGGAGAGTCTGTGTCAGCCTTCTCTCTAGCCTCCTATTCAGTAGTTCAAGTCAGCAATAAGATGTTGCCGTTGTGTGTTTATTATTGTGTGTATTGTGCCAGTGTGTGTATTTAGGGATCAGTACTGCAGTATACTCTAGCAGAAAATAATTGTAAAGATTATAGGGGATCAGCTAGTACAGAAAGTGCCAGCCCAATTTCTGACTGGGAAAGGATAATTATACATGTTCTGTACTAATATACTGATTCCTGGATGACATACAAGCTAAATTTCTTGACTTAAAAGCAGACAGCATTTAATTTTAATATAATTCTGTATTATTATTATTTTAAATAAAAACGTTACTGGATTCCTTGTAAAACCTGAGGAATCTGAATGTTTTCCTAGTCCTCCTTTGTTTTGATACCACACAGTGTGTATTTTGATTTCATTCCTTTTTTTTTTTTTTTTTAGTATTGTGCTACTAGAATTGTTTGTCATGACTATTCCAAATGACTGGCTATCTGTATTCCTCCTCTGGTTCACATATACTGTATATATGAGATCTGATTATTCTGTCACTGCTGGGACTGCATCTGGCCTGGCTTCTGGGTAACATCACCTCTTCCTGCACACAAATGGAATGGAGTGAAACCAACATTCCCTCAGTTCCTTCATGCTGTCACAGCTCATTTTGACTTCTCTACATACAGTATGACTGTTGATGCCAATACCAGAATAGCAGGGTGGACAGACAGTAAGGTTATTGTAGCTAGCATGTCTGGTATGGAAGGAGCTTAATTCTTAAAATTTTCTCTTTTATTGCACTGCTTAGTTAGGTAAAATGAAAATAAATCTTATTAATAGTAGGGACAGGTTTGTTTCACATTCTGGCTCAGAGTTGTGGAGATGCTGAAGGAAGGCAGCTGGTGTAGACAGACACTCCAGTAAGTCAAGAAAATGAGGAAGAACATCTGTAGGATATATAAGAATATTTGATTTCAACAAGGCAGATATAGCCATGTCATCTACTCTTCTTAGCCAAATGACTTAAGAATAATTCAAGAGCATTACTATATGTATTACTATATGTTGTGCCCTTTGGAACTGTATGTGGGAGTAATTCAGAGGAATCTGAACAGGCAAACTGAGTGCTCTACTCTCCTCCACATGAGTGCATTTTGATTCCAGGTTACTGGAATAGACAAAAATGCATAACAAAATCTACCTTCTGTGGGACGTACCTTTAAATGTGGTAAAGAGAAGCTCAGGTGTGTCTTACTAGAGCTCTAAAAATATTACATATGCAAAGCATTCCAAGGGTTCTTACCTTTATGAGACCACAGTTGGCACACATCATGTGGAGTCAGGCTTTATTTCTTCCTGCCTTCTTTTAATACTGTATGTTCAGGAACCCATCTAAGAATGTTTGTCTTTCCTGGAACCACAGTACAGTATTTTTTTTTTTTTTTTAAGAATTTTTTCTCTCTATCAATTTGCTTTCTTATACCATGTATTCATTGAAGTTTCCTTTTTTAGTGGGTGAAGTGATCACTTTAAGAGCTGTGGAGATTCCTTGTTTCTGCTGTGATCCTAATTACGATGTCAGCCCATGCCCTATTCTGTTTCCCAACAAAAAGTCACAAGATTTTGATATTTATCAGGTCATCTACTTCAATTTTTTTGTCACACCCATAGAACTTACTTCCCCATGGGGAAATCAAGCAGCACAACTTTATTTTTTTTAATTCATTTACAAGAATGAGACTTTTTGAGAGCTTCTCCAGACTGTTGATACAAGTTAAGTTGATGCAATACTGATGAAGTACAGCTTGTTTATGTCTATCCTAGACAAGGCTAGAGCTGTAAGGGCTTTTGAGAAGCAACTGTCTCAAAAAGTTTTAGGGGAACTATGTGAGAATCAATCCTCTTTTTGCCTAGCACTGTACCTTACCAGATGCTGCTGGATTTTCAGCAGCCAGTTGTCCATTGTGAGGTGTGTGCTCATCATCAGAACTACCATTCATGGAAAATGACAGTAGAAACATTTATTAACCTTGAATAAACCTGTTTCTTCAAAATGTATCTCTCTAACTGTTGCTATGAGCTGTGCTTCCACTGCTGCAGAATCTATCTGTCAAAGGAATTTCAGACTGGTTGAGCCTGCTCTTCCCTGTATACCTCTCTGTGTGTGGGAGTCAGGAGAGAGTGAGATCATCCAGTGCACTGCAGAGCCCCAACAAAGACTCCTGGGTTATGGGATCTGAACTCAAATTCGTAGGTCTAACACACACACCAGAGTGAAATTGCCAGAAACAGTCTCTTCTCCGATGTTCTTTTTCTAAGTAATTCTTCTCTTGCTATCTCTAAGGTAACTGGAATCCTTGTGCTTTTCATCTTTCAGAACATCAAATGTATCCGATAACAGTTAAGTCAGAACAATAGGAGATGAGATGCTATGTCAGCATGTGGGCTGCAAATGGAACAAAGGAGTTTTCTTAAATTCAGTATGTTCTGAAAAATACCAAGTTAGTGGCAATGTTCAGCCATGCAGTAGTAACAGGCCATAAAAGGAAGAGGGGTTGCTTTTAACACTACAGTTCTTTTGTCTTTCTATATCAATATTCCCTTGTTTCTTAAATAGCCACAACATACTACATTCTGAACTCAGTAGGTACTTTCACTGTTTCTTCCAGGCTATTCTTCTGCAAAATAGAATATGAAACCATGTTTGTTAAGTCTCACTGTGCTCTTCGTGGCTGTGGTGCACATGCTGTTCAGCAACTAGAGTGAGATTTGGGGAACATTGATGTCAAAAGGACCCAAATTTGTTCAGTGTGTTAAGATTGTTGCTTAATCACCATTAAGGTGATCATTACCTGTAGCCCCTTTATCTGATATTTACCACATTGTCTCATGAAAATTTTTCATAGAGACCTTTAATGTGGGACTGCAATAAAGGCAAACAGCAGCAACAATATGTGTTGTGTTTTCTACTGAAGACTAAATTTAGATGAAAGAAATAGAGGACTATTTTGTAGAAAATATCAATCCAAAGGAACTTTTCATGTTTGCAAGATTTGTGAATGCTGTTACTTAAAAAGAGACTGTGTTGAGAATGAGAGAGCAACAAATGAAAACATGATTGGTAGATTAATGTCTACACAGCTATATTGCATATACTTGTGCTTAAAATGGCATCTGAACTCCTGTATCTGACATGTCTGAAATGCATACAGTACAATACATTTGACATTTCAGCCCTCCCTCTTTCAAGGAGAGCTGTGCATCCTCGTTTGCCCAGTAATGCAGAAGCAGTAGTATTTATGCTCCACTGTATCTTTCAGATGCTCTACAAGGACCAATACATGCCATATCTCCTGTTGCCCGTTTTCTTGCTTTCTGGTCTTGCTTACAGTAAGGGAATCCTTACCCTCAGGAATACCTCAGGAAAAATCATCTTTAAAAAGTCAGAGAGATTGATAAGTTTTGTTTGTTTGTGTTTGGTTTTGTTTGGTGGGTTGGTTTTGGTGGTGTTTTGTTTGTTTCTTTCTTCTTGGTTTTGTTGTTTCTTTTAATTACAGGAGGAATGTGCCTGTAACACCCTCTTATTTTTTTGTTAGGTAGGTACTAATTTATGAAAGCTAAATCTGTACATTTCATTCACAAGGGGAAAAATTATAATTGAAAATGTTTAATTCAACCTTCTGTTCAAAGCAAGACTATATGCAGATTTAGATCAGAGGCTTTCTGTCTGAGTTTGTCAATTTTTGGCGGAATCCAAGGATGAAGACTCTGTAACCTCTCTAGTTATTGTTCCAGTTAAGAGTTTTCTCTTTATATCCTATTCAGTATTTCCCTGACTCAACTGGTGCATGTTACCTCTTGTTCTTTCACTGTGCCCAACAGGTAGTCAAAGACAACAATAAGATCACCCCTTAGCCATCTCTTTTTTTTCCACAGACATTACTCACTCAGGCACAGTAAGTTCCAAACTTGTGGTGCTATGTCAGCCTGAAATGGCACTCACCATAGTGGTTCCCCATGGTTCAGGTCAGCACTGCTTCAGGATTTTTCGCTTCATGTTATGGAGATATTCCACAATTAGGTTAGACCAAAGAAGGTTTAAAACATTTATTTCCATTTTGAAACAATTCTGCACTGCCCAAATGAATGAGTGACAAAGAGACTTGGGTCATATTTTTTATATAGATTGTGGTCAGATCTTTGCATGAAGGGTAATGCACAGTGTTATTATTAACTGTGAAAACATTAATGTTTGCTAAACTGGTGTCTAATATACCTGGACCATTAATTATACTTACTTTCTCTCACACAGAATTCTCATCTTCATATTTACACTCCATGGGTATTGGTAGTGCAGATAAACATTTCAATGAATCAGTCTCTGGAGGGAAAGGATTGGACACAATTAGAGTATTAACTTGAGATAGTAATTGCTGGCATAGTTAAATGTTGGTTTATTTAAATATAGCCACCAAATTATAATGGACTCTAATGCATGGGAATGAATCGTACTCTTGTTATGTTCAGTGAATACTTAGCTATATCCTTTGTGTAAACATCCTACTCAGAGTAATCCAGTAAGGACATAAGGTAGAGTCTGTTTATTTTAAGAGGTAAACCACTCAGGATTATACAGGAATTAGGATGTGCATGCAGATATGGAGGTTTCCGATGTGAGGAAACTACAGGTTGTCCATTTCACTCTGCTTTTACTCCACAGTAAAATGTGGAGCGTATTCACCTGATTATTAAACAATCTATATTCCTGACTTGCAAAAATATTTTCATGTGTATAATCTAAAGAATTTAAATTCTGTTGAATCCAGTAGAGGCGTGTGTTTGGTAAGTTTTAAGACTAGAAAAAATTACACACTTCATCATAGTAAATGCCTTATTATTTGAAAACTAATTAACTGTGCCTGGTGTTTCCTGTGATAAATCAATGGTTTTGGTTTCTTGAAATGTGTAACTCTCTGGACTGAAAGTTTGAACGATGACTGCTTCTTTCTATTTGGAATTTTTTGACCAACACATTCACTTCTAGATGTGAATCTGTGACATAGTGCCTGGACTACCACTGAGTCTGAATTCCAGAGAGGAGGGCTTTCTCTCCTCACACAACTGGAGGATTCAGTAGCCCATTTCATATGCAGAAGTACCATACCACCTTTAATTATTTCTGTTATTTCTAAGGCACTTCTGCATCTCTTGATGAGCAGAATGGGGCTGGGTAAAGCAGCAAGGTGAGATCTGTGTGTAACACCTTTACTTCATTCAGTGCAGAATCTACTCTGTGTGATGAGTGAGGAGTGAGGCAGGGGACAAAAAGGTTAAGGTAATCGATTCTCCACTACTCTCAAAGATTAGGGCTTGTTGAGTCAAATCAAATGCCTATTATTTTATGGTACTTTTGTTTTCTTTCTTCATGTGCCTGAATAAAGAAGTCAGAACAGCTTATTTCTATTGAATCATTTTTCTGATTATTGCCATAGTATAGATGAAAAGCAATTTAATAACTCTCTCCTCCAGACCAGCATTTGAAGGCTGTGTAGTCATTAGAGCAAATACTGAAAAGCTCAAATAGAAGGAGAAATTTGATGTTTCATCTGTTTTGCACACTAAACAAAGCAAGGATAACATACAAAAATATGCATATTAATCTAAGTCATGATAATTAATGAACACTTCTGGTTAAAGTGCTGCAATCCAGCTTAATGTTGTTTTGCAGAATAAATGGGATTTGATTAATTTATGTTCTTAAATATAGGCAGACCTCATCTCTTTGTGAAGATCCTCCAGGGGGACCTTGCGACTTCCGCTGACCTACATAACACTTATTTTAGGCAAACTGCTTCGTGACATAACTACAACTTGGGCCCAGATCAGGTGTCCACGTTAGGTGTAGTGCATAACATTCGTTGCTTTAATAGTATGCTGAAACATAGTTCTCAAGTCATATGGGAGACAGTGGGACATGCATAGAACATTCATGAACCAACACCAAATCCCACTTCCTAAAGGCCCCCCTCAACTCAGATGAGTTAGACGAAGGCAAAATAGAAAACTCCCAATGCTTGTATTTTCCCTACAGAGATCATTGCAAAGTATGTCGGCTTGAACATTTAATCACAAAATAAGAAATGTATTTGGAGCACTGTGCATGAGAGTGTTACCTAGTGACATCCATAGGGACTCTGTGTTTTAGCTTAAAGTACATAACTTTTTAAAAAATGTTTCTGAGGTTATAAGGGTAAATGTTTTGGAGGAAGTTCCTGAAAACATAGGTCCTGTAGGAATCGCACCCTTAATCCATTGGCTTGATTCAGTTTTCAGCACAATCAGTAAAATCCCACTGCCTTTGCTTGGCTTTGGATTAGACCTCAAGGGTCATGAACTGGTTGAACTAAGCAGTGAAGCAGATGCGAGCTTCCTTGGCTTGTGGACCTTTCTACCAGATTCCTGGTCAGACTTGTTAGCATCTGAGTCTCAGGAGTGCTTTCTGGAATATACATCTGCAGAAAACAACAAACGTGTCAATTATTCTCTTAAATCTCTAAGTTTTACTTCTAAAAAGGGCAACAGTAACTTGCCTTTTAAGGAACTCAGTACTGTGTTCGTATATAGCTCCAGGCTTGGAGACCTCCTCTTTTGTGGGGTGTTTATGCACTCCTTATGCAGCTGTTGTACAATAATTTAATTAAGCAATATTCTATTTAAACTGCAATCTGCCACTATGGTCAGGGTACTTTTCCTCTGCCCACCGTGGAGAGTTGGCTGTTCTAATTTCATTTGTTCAAATTAATGTGTTAACTCCCTCTGAGGAGGTAAGTACTGTGTCACAGCTTGAGGCTGGACCTCTGCACACGAGTCCTTTTAGTTCATAGCAGGATTCAGGCATGCAAATGTTGACATTTTGAAATTGTTTCCCGAGAAGGTCAAATTAGTATTAGTGGCTACAAAAAGAAAACACATCTACCCGGATACCTTTCATAATTAGACAAGCTAGAAATAAACCCAAGTGTTTGCCATTATACTAGAAACCATGTCAGCTGCTGCTGGAATTACATTTGTTTATGGAAAAATAAAACAAAAGACTTTATTTTGACTGTTAATTTGACATTACAGGAAACAAAAATGGTTGAAATTACTTACAAAAACTTTTGCAGAAGTAATGTATTTGGTGTATAGTGATTGATAATGCTCCATGGAGGCTCTGGATTCGCTGTTTTCAAGACTGTGAGTTATCCATTCTTGCCGGTTTTCCAATATGTATGTGTCGATAAGAAACCTCTTCATCATCAGGACAAGGAGTCCTTTTTCCAACTATCTTAGAGAATGTCATGATGCCACTTTGTCATGTCTTTCTTGGGTTTTACTTAGTATTCAAGCATTATAAATAGGTAGGAACTTTACTGTGAAGTTAGTTTATTCCAGGTCTAATCGAAATCTTGCTTGACAATAAGCAGTTTTAGAGACATGCTTAGTACATTTCACTTAAAGCGTTTAAGTTATATCCACATCTGCTGTAAATTAATTTGGGTTTACTAAAAGCAATAGAGCAATAGTTTTATACCAGTTTCTAGTCAGCTGAAATCTGTCTTTAGAAATTATTTGGAACCACCCAGTGTTGCTTTAATTTGGAAACATTGAATCAGTGTCCTGTTCAGTTTTAGAGGGATTGTAACTTTAATTTTTTTATATTTTTTTCCAAATCTCTGGAGTATGTCATTAACCACAAGGTGTTATTATATGACCATCGAGGAAAAATGTGAGTTGTCCTTTAACTTTCAGCAAGGATTTTGTGTGAATGTTCCTCATCTGTCAACAGTGACTCATGGTGTCTTGGATCAATGTGGGCATTTGGAAGCCTGTGCAGCAGTTGACATACATATACACTTGAATATTGCACCCAAAGGAGCATTCTTTTGGAGGGAAATAAGTAGAGTAACTAGTGGAGCTGCTGAGAATGAATAATATCATTGGGTCTGGAAGGGTAACTGTAAAGTGCTCTGCCTTTTCTCCCACAACATTCCAATTTTTAATGTGCCCTTTACATAAACCAAATTTACACTGAGGCTACACAATGTGTGTAAGAAATTTATTAAACTCATTGTGCAGGCATGGCAGTTTTGGTGCCAATGGACCATGTTTCCTAAATTCAGGTGAAAAATTGCCCTGGTTTAAAGCACACAAAGTGCAAAGAAATGTAGAGTGTGAAAAAATGAACTGTTAAAATTCTCAGTACATTTTGCAGAAATTGTTACATTTTGGTAGTTCTCATTTTATGTAATACAGAGAAGAAGGCAAACCCTGCTTTCCATTTCAGTGTGCCTGGATCATTTCACTAATATCTTCAGTCTACAGGTCGTTCTCTAAAGGCTTCTGTTCAGTCAGGGACACAAAGTAAATGATACAAATATTATCTCTTCTGATTTCTGTCTTTCTAAGAAAAGTGCGATTTTTGTGACTTGAGCAAAAAGTGATATAATGATTCTCATTTATATTCTACTGGAGCTTCAGAAACATAAAACTTCCATTATTTTTCTTTCCTGATGCTAACACTGAGGGTAGTGATGCTATTGTGTTGATGCAAGTAGGAGCTACCATTTATTTAGATTGACAAGACACCTAGAATCAGTGGTGTGGACTAGATCTTCTTTGTGCTAGTTGAAAGAGAGAGGAAAAGAATAAAAAGAACCTCTGGAAACAGCTGCATTTTTAGCACAGTAGGCAGCCACATCAGCTTTTCCCCCCTCCAGGTTAATTTAATTGAACAAAATATTGCTTATTTTTGTTGCTTTTGGAACAGGTTTTTTTTGTTTGTTTGTTTTGGTTTGGGTTTTTTGTTTGTTTGTGGGTTTTGTTTTTTTTCTTTTTTGAGTTGCAATTTGTGTGCATGTCACCCCTTCTTCCTGACATTTGGTGCAGGTGGGCCATGTCAGCTGAGAGCAGCCACCAGGAACCTGCCATGAGCTGGTTCAGGTGGGACTGGCCGAGTGTGCTTGGAGTCAAAACATCCTAAAGTTACTTTCAGTTATCTTTGAATCCCCTTCTGAGGCTGCTCTAAATAGAGGCTGATGTACCAGGTGATTCGGTGTTCAAACAGATCCAACTATATTTACATTGACATGTCTTTAAGCAAATGAACTCTTGCTCATGACCATGAAGTTGTATCCAAACCTCCTCATGCATTAAGCCCATCCAGACAGGAGGTGCTACCTGAGTGCTATTGATAATCTACTCACTTTCCCTCTTCCATCTCTACTGGAAATTGCTGATGGGTCTTTCTGGAGTTCACTTAAAAGATGAAATATGGACAAGTTATTTCAAAACAAAAGGCATTTAGAAGGAATTAGAAGTTGAAATGCTGTTACAGAAGCTGGGTTCAATCAGCTTGAAATGATGCTGTTTGCAAATATTTCCACTCACCCAGGGAGGCCCCAGAGGCTTTGAGGAGGTGAGATGGAGTGGGGAGGAGGATGGGTGAGGGAGGCACCGTGGGCAGTCACAGAACATGGGCCAGCTGAGAAGGGAGTTGCAGCAGTCATTTTGCTGAATTAGATTTCAAGTCTTGCATCTTCACTTTCCTTGTCAAGACTCAGGTCATGGCTGCACTTTTATCCACAAGTGACTAGGAGGGAAATATCCACCCAAAGCAAATACGTAATACAGGGTTTCCGTTACAGGGATTCTCCACTGTAGAAGATAACAGGGTTACGTCAATCAGAGGGTGATAGTTCCCCAGAACACTCACTAAGTCTCCAACAATTTGAATTTCAGGAACTTGGTGAACTATAGTCTGTGTCTCTAAATTTAATAATCTCTTAAGGATTTCTTTTTCTTGATTTTATCACTTTGCCCCTTGAAACTGTAAAAAAAAATTACCATTTACAGCATCCCATGTCAGGAATTTCTACAGCTTTAAGTGTGTGTTGTGTGAACTGGATTAAGACTTTTTTGGGAGATTTAAAAACTATTAAAGCTCTTCACACTGTAATTTCTTGGTGTTGTCAGAATTACAGTTCAAGTTTGCTTCTATATAATGAAATTTTAGTTAGAAATGCACTCCTCCCAGCCCCTTTAGAATATGCCCAGAATCCAAAAAATTAATGTAAAAATTGTATGTAATGTTTATTTTCCATTTTGAATGTAGCAATTAATTATAAATTTCCTATTCCTCATTTTAATGTGTAATAATTACAAAACCCGTGAAACTAGATCTAGTTTGGTTTGTGTAACTTGAAGGAAATTTAAAACTTTGATTGATAGAGTGTCATTAAGCACAACAAAATTAATTTTGAATTGAGAAACAGTTTTGCTGCTGTTTGATTAATAATTATGTTTATGACATTTGGATGGAAGGGAAAACCTGGAATTTCCTTTTTGATGCACAGACGTTTGTAGGTGCAACTGGAAACATTTGATAAACAAGGTTTACTAATTTGAAGTACTGTTTATTCTATTGGACATTAAATATATTCCACACATTGCAGAACCACAGCATTTAGAATCTTTTCCATGGTATAACTGCACTGATTTTCATTAGGGTAAATTAAGACCAAAATTGGGCATCGTCACTTAATCTATTTTGGCACAGAAGTCTGTGCAAGGAGGGTCAGTGGTTAGAAGTCCCAGCTTTATTTTGCTGCAATTAAAGTGCACAGCAGAGCTGTGTGTCTGTATGTGAGCTTCACAGACTGTTTAACTGCAGTTGTTGCTTTCAGCCCCTTGCTGATATTCGTCCAAAACTCCCTTATGGATTAGAAGAAACAAGAGCTATCAGAAGAGAGAAAGATGTAAATCCAAGCATGAATTTTACTCATCCATTCTATTAATGTTAAAAGACAGTTCCTCAAAGTGCTGGATATGTGATCAAAGTGAAGGGAGGATCCACTCTGCACAAACAAATTTTAACAGGAGTGTTGATAGCTATGTCTGAAATTAAAAATATTAGGTCACTGATGTGTACCCATATGAGAAATCCTGGACACAGTCCATCTAAGCCAGCTGCTATATAAATTATAATGACTGTAATGATTTACCTACTAGCAGAACTAACCCAAAGCCTTTTTTACATCTTATTAATCACAGGACTTTGAAGAGTTGTTACACAGATAGAGACAAGAATTTCATACATGCTTTTCAAGCATAAAAAGACCTTTTTAGAAGGAGGTGAAATGCATTTTCCATCACAAATCTGCTGAAAATGCATTACTTATTCTATTTCACAATTTTACCTATGCAACTAAATTTCCAGGGAAGCTTCCTAACCCTATTGTGCATATTAAATAGTTCACCTTCCACTAGACCAGATTGCTCAAAGCCCCACCCAGCCTGGCCTCGACCAGTTTCTGGGATGGGTCATCAACAACTCCTCTGGGCAACCTGGGACGATGTTTTACCACCCTCATAGCAGAGAATTCCTTGCTAATATCTAATCTAAAGCTGCCTGCTTTCAGTTTAAACCTTGTTTAACTTGAGATCAAATCTACCTCTCCTGGATTTTCCTCTGCATCCCAGTGTTTGATGCTGTGGAGACACTCTCTTGCAACTTCCTAAGCCTCATTCACTGATGGCTCACCCACTGCAGGTCACCCTCAGTCTTATGCTGTCTCAAATTTGACATCTAAATCCTTCATGGACCTACCCCATTAGTCTCATCAAGAGCTTGCCAAATAGCAAAATCACACTTTAAAATACAACCAGCGGTCTTTTAAAAACTTTCCCCTGGTATCCCTACAAAACTTAACACCTCATATTTTTTAAGTCTTTTAAATGAGCTCACTTGTTTTTGAAGTATATTGGTTTGGTACCTGAAACCAAGACATCTTTAAGAGCTAGAAAATACTTTCATACTTTTGCCCTGGAAAAGGAATATACTTGGTGGAGGAAAGGTTTTTATCTTAACTGCTACTCCAATACACATATGGACATTGTTGTTACTTTTGACTCCTAATTGTCCATGTTGTGTGAATCACAACAACACTGACTGGATTTTTTACTTTCTTCACTAAATTTAGAATAAAGAGCACTGTTGATAAGAGATGAATGATAAAAAGAAAAATGAACTGACCTCACTAGGCCAACTTTTCAGAAGAGAATTTTCTAAAACACCATTGTATCTAAGTAGTTTGTTACTTAATAGTACCCAAACATCATGACAAGTTTTGGCATTATCCAGACAGTTTTATTTTCATCTGAAAAGTTTTTAGTCAGAAATAATGATTCCTTGGAAGATGAACTGACTTTAATAATAATAAGTAAACAAACCTAAAACTTCTCAAATTTTACTTGTGCAAAAATCATCATTCAGACATTTTGTCTTTGCATTGAGTATATCTGACTTTCATTGTCATGATTATGACAAAATATAATCACATCCCTTGAGCTAACTTCAAAGTAGCTTGCCTGCTAAGCCTGAGGTAACACCCTTGTCATTCAACATGTGGCTTCATTGAGGCACAATTAGATGAAGAACAAAATCAATTAATCTTTGCTGGCCTCTTAGGCACTGTTGTTAGACACTACAAGTACATAAGTGAGTTTCAGGCTAACAAAGGTGCACCAAGACAATGGCATGGTCAATGATTTGAACACGTAGGTGAGCCTATAGATACATACAGCTCCTTTCCTGTTTTACTTTCGCTCTGGGAGAAAAAGGTTCATGAATTGGAAAAACTGTTCTCCATGCTACACTTGGACCCAACATGTAGGTAGGCTGTGCAGAGGATAGGATGTGACAGTCTTCCAATCTCATTCCTGCTCATACATCTGTGCCCTGTGAAAACAACTGTGTGTGCATTAGTCATTGCAAAGGTGTTCATGCCTCTGTGAGATGATATTTCATGAGACAAGCTGGTACTGTTTATTGATAAGGTAATCGGTCCTTGAAATGACAACTACTCACAATTTACTTTCCTGATAACCAGCACTGGTTCTGCTTGCTGAAAACTAACTTCCCAGAAGTATCATACAGATAGTTGAAAACTGATTAACCTCAAACTAGATCTGATAACTGAGTTATTTAATGAATGGGATTTAGCTGTTTACCTGTGCTAGCTCAGATGGTGCAATTTAGGGTCATGCTGGGCTAACAAACCTCAAAGGCTGAGTTAATATGCCTACAGTGTTTCTACAGTTTGAGTTAGCATGTTTATAAACTTCACATTAGATCAGTATTTTGCCATAATATTTTGCCATTTTAGAGAACCGTGAGAGTTACAGATGTCCGAAACATCTGGGTGCTTGCTGGTATGATGCCTCAATTTTATTATTTCTCCTCAGCATTTCTTATACCAGCACAAGTGGGAGGTAGCAAAGATGTTATCTACTCAAATCTCAAGACAGAGAAATTTTCCCTTGGGCAGATAATGCCTTGATAAAACCAGATTGTGGTCTCTTTTTGCCATCATATATTTCTGATTGGTTCATCACACACAGAAAATAATGTTATAGGTAATATAGGTAATATATATATATCTGTGATTTTGTAAAAATGTTGTGCTTAAATACATGTGAAGTTCACAGCTAAATATGTGCCAGAACCTTTCTCACAAAGCCAAGATCATAATATGGGATGTTACAGTAAAGTTTCAAATATATGAAATCAAGCTTTAGAAGTCCTTGTTTAGCTCAGAGGTTAATATTTCTCATGTTTTATAAGAAAAAACTGAGCAATAGGGATAATCTGGATTCACTTGCAGAGACAAAAAGGACAAATAGTGCAAATAATAAAGGGAAAACAAGTTGGCTTTAAAAACCTAAATGTTTTATGTCTTTGAAACATCATGCAGCTCCTTCACTTATTCAAACCAAAAACGCTTTAAGGGCTGTCATGTAGCTAAATAGTGCTGACATTAATGAGCTAAAATCTTCCCTCAGTTTTACAGTATAAAAAACATATGCATCAGTATTTTGAAGTCAAAGGATTCCATGCTTATACTGGTGCAACTGAAACAAAACATTGGTGTAAAATTCCTCCTTCCAAGTATCTGGTTTTAATCAAAGTGTACTCGTGGCCCTCAAGTTTTCTTTGCTGTAGTGGAAGGTAGGCAGAAGTGTTTCATTTTTAAAATGCTTGGTTTACATCATGAATGCACAAAAATCTGTATATCTTGTCCTAGCTACTTCTAATCGATAAATTGTAATAGTTCCCTGAACTGTGGTTCTGAACTGCATGTTCTCTCAGAAACAAAAGTTTTATGTAAAAACAAATATGGTGCTGTTTTTTTGCTCCTTCTAGTAGAGTTCAGTGAAACCAGGTGATTGGCAACTGTTATGATAAAGTAAACGAAGAGGATGAAAGCTAGGACAGCTGTGAGGGGCTCTGTTCCAATTGTATTTTGATTACTGATAAGATAACCCTCCCTTTTCTCCCAGTGATTTATCTCATTCAAATTACAATAACACTGAATTGTCATCAACAACAAATCAACATCAAATGCTGTGTAGTTTCAAGTTTCTCTGACTTGTAGTGTAGTAAAACCTCAAAGGTGCTGATTACAGTTTTCATGTTACATTTCTAAAGATGGCTAAATCACTTACTGCACTATGTGATCTCATACACTTCATTATCTGTAGGGGTTTTTTTTGTTTCATTTGAGATAAAAGTGATTACTTTCTGATATTTCCAAGCAGCATAATTCTAAAATTATCTGAAAGCTTAAGCTGAGGGTGTTGATAATTTGTACATGTCTTTATTCTTTTGCTCCTAATATGAAATCAAAATCTTGTTGTTAAAAATAATTTGGAAATATTGGTATTGTTTAAATGTTACTGAAAGACTGATAACATGACCCGTTAAACTAAAAGATGTAACAAAACAAATGTTTCTACAATTATTATTTTTTTCCCCTCAGGTGAAATATTAAAAAAAAAGAAAAGGGATATATTAGTTTTCCTTGTTTTAATTAATTGTTTTTTAGAAATTGGAATTGTACCATAGACTGTTAGCAAGTTTCTTATTTTTCCTTAGAGCCGGCAACTGAACCACTCTCCTCTCTAAGGGCTAGATCCTAAGGTCCCAGAGAAAGAAAGTAATTGTGCTATAAAGTATTCAAATCCTAGAAAGGGCCATTGGACATGTTACTAAGCATTAGACCTGGCATGGGGTCAAGCTCACCTGATTTCAGACAAGCACCCATCTGAGTGTTTTCTGTAATACATGGAAATACCCCACTGAAATATCTCACTGTATGCATGGCAGCTGTTGTCCCCCTTGGATGGGGAACTGATTTACAACAAGTATGGTGCCTTCTCCATGCTTACATTGTTGGTTTTGCCTAATACACTCTGCTGACTAATACCCTGCGGGAAACTGTCTTGATTTCCTGCCAGTCCCTGCCTTTTCCTTAACTCTTTGTCTGGGGCAGAAGTCACCATGTACACTCACAGCAATAAAATGGGGAAGCTGCAGGAGAGGCTGGAAGTTAAAATACCCACTAATTTCCTTGCATGGTAGAATCAGTATCTTAGAATTCAGCAAACAATTACTCAAAGAGTAGTGACTAATTTACACCTGGGATTATTTAGAAAGATATATATGCTGATACACAGAACAGGCACAATGTGCATCTGTGTGAGCAACAAATGCATGTGCAAACATGTGGCCACCTGATCCTCTGTAGCCAAAGTAAAGACCTGGCGAGAGAAGAAGGAAATGTTCTAGCATGACGTTGTGGGAGGCACTGCTCACAGTTCAGCAAAATCCCTGTTTGATGGCATAATGGCATTGACTCATCTTTTATCTACTGCTAGGAGATACACAGTGAGATAATTATTGTTGCTGGCAAAGGAACGAAGGTCGAGAGTTTTGTGCAACCAACAACCCACTCATTGGCTTCAAGGGCGTGTTATGACGAGCAGCACTGCTGGTATAATCCAGTCACTCTCCAGAGTCACTAGTAATAGGACAAGTCCAGATCTGAATGCTGCTGAGGAAACTAGGATACCTTTCCTCTGAGTTTTAGAGAAATTGATGTGCCCCTTTGACCCTCATCAACAGAAATAGTCTTCACTGGTGTGTCATTATGAAATCTATAGCAGGAACACAGGCCAGAGCTCACATTCTAACTTGTTACACAGAAAAGCTCTCCCTTGCTAAAAAGATAGTTTACTGCTAGTAGATAAGTAGAAAATAAGATGGTTTGCTTTTGTTATGTTCTCCTTCTGACAAACTCTGCTGAAGGAACACAGACATAAAACAAGGTTCACAGTGGAATACCAACTATGGATAAAGCAAACTTCAGGATCTGCCTGACTGTATTCATCTTAGCTATAGCTGTGGTTTTCTGGCTTCTTCTTTAATGAAAAAGTGTAATAAAAATAAACCAAATCTACATTCCTTGTGCATGCATATCTCCATGGATTTCACAGCAGGAATTTGGCCCTCTGTATGCATGCATGCTGTTGAGTTACGATTCCATTAGCAAATTAAATAACCACGTATTAAAAGGAAGGTGAGGGTTAGGGACTGTTTTGTTTCTGTAAATTTGCCAACTTGGCCTGGCAAAGTGAATGTTCTGACTGAAGTCAGACTGGATCAAGAGAAACAGCAGTTAATAGAAGAAAGACAATGCAGAGCCTATAGAAAGGCACATCCAAAATGGTCAAATACTTGAAATATGGACACGGGCAGAGAAAGGCAAGTAAGATGGAGGGAGCAAGTCAGGACTGTGAGTTAAAGCTATTTGGAGTGAAGTGGTTAGTAGGAGAATCTGGCCCACAAACCATGAGAAACTCAACCTCCATCTGGTTTCAGTGATCGTCACTGTGAAAATTCATTATAATATGATTATTTTTTAAGATATGGTGCATTTTGAACCATTAGTTTTGGTCACCTGCAGCACTTAATAAGTGGAAAGCAGGCCTAAATAACAAACATCTCTATTACCTTCAGAATATCACTACCCGTTCTAAATCTAACTCATACAGCATTTTGTAGACAATCCTAGTCTTAGTGTAGAGTGGTTAGCTGTATAGGACTCATTCATTTCTGTCCAAAACTACAGGCATAACTACAGCTTAGGATGTGTCAAAAAGAAATAAGAAAATTATCTTTGGGCAATTACTGAAGAAATGGCACCTGACTAGAAAAAGTGGAATAATGTTACATTTTTACAATAAAAAAGAACTGCACAGATCACAGAGGAAGTTAAAAAAAAACATTTTAAGTACAGACAACCATTACCTGTCTGCATAGGTCATGGGTATGCCATCATTTAATAAGAAAAAAGCCCAACAATCCAGAAAAATAATTAGGGTATGCATAATAGACAGAATTAATCTCATTGATTTATTGAAGGCATTCATCATTTTCCTCTTGTCGTTACAATACAATCTTAGTTGTAAATCTTGGTTTATGTTATCGCTGATTATCTGTGTTCCTTGCCAGCATGAGTGATCGACACTTAACAGAATCAATGGATGTCAGTGCCCTTCTGCGAGCGTGCCCTGTCTTTGCTGTTTTTCTCAGCAATGGTCACTGATTGGATACTGAAGACACAGGATAGTAAACACTTTGAAACTAATGAATTGGAGGAAGTGGAATACTTAATTTGTATTGATTGTGCAAATGCCATTGCTTTGCTCTTCAGCACCCTGTTCCAGAATGTCTTGTAAAGCCATATTCATCATGGGGCGAATACATGTAAGTTAGAATAAATGGCAGAGGAACTGCAGAAATTATTTAGGTTTTCACCTCCTACTTGTGATGCAGCTCAAATCTAACTAAATTAGCGTGATTGAGAATCATCAACACACAAATGACTTTTTTCTGCTCACCCTGTATTCTCAACCTGATTCCTGATAGGGAGAAACCTGATGTCAAATTATTTGAAATACAATGCTTGGAGCATGCTTAGGCCTAATCTTTTGGGCAAAAGACCCTGGACATCTAGTCATCTCCTACAAAAGTCAGTAATGTGACAATATTACATATACTGGATTAAAGCCTCAAAGAAATGTACTAATCTTAGACAATGGAATTTAGCTTTTAGTTGTATGTTCACAAAAAAACCCAACAGAGTTACCTTTAACATTGTTGCATATTCTGAAAGTCACAGAAAATTGAAAGAAAAAAAAAATTTCCCTGCACAGCCACACCTGGTCCTTTTAAGTTATACTGTGGAGACTTACGAACAGTGAAGATGGTGATGTAATTTACTCTTGACCGTAATAAACCTTAGACTCCAATGTTATGATCTCACATTTTTCATGAATATTAGAAAGAAAAGAAAACATCAATCACCATCTGTAGGTGTGAATATTTAGAACTCTGCATTAGCAAAATCATATCAGACTTCTTTTAAGTCAAGTAGCTGTGTGCCTAACTGATCTTATTTCCATTTTTATCAGTTTTACCTTTGTGTAACATTCACTTCAGCAGACACTTGTCTTTACGCTGCAGTCACAAAGGGCAGAATCATACCTATGTGAGTTCAAACCAAGAAAGATGAAAAAATTACAAAGGTTTTTGACAGCTATATTATAAGAAAAATGATCAGATACAGATGACAGCAAAGCATTTCTAGCCAAGAGAGTTCTAAGACAAGTTAAGCAATCAATCATCTACATCACTCGCTATTCAGTGAGTCGACATTCAACATCTGAATCAGTCATTACAAAGTAAAGAGAATTAGTAAAGTCTCTAACAAAATGCAAATAAGTGAACCAGAGGACAATACAGTCAAATTCTAGAGCTTGGCAGGAAGCCAGAAGAATTATTTTGACAAGACTGCTTGGGGTGATTTGATTGTTATATTTTAAAGAAAAAAAAAAAATAAAAGAAAACTTCAGTCTTTAACAGTACAAGTTTTAAAAAGTATTCTGTGATACAAATGTATAGTTATATTTAGTGAGAAAAGGTTTAGGATAAGGAACAAAATGTAGTGCAAGCTCTGACACTGCTACACTGCTACATGAATTAACTCTTTTTGGTGCTAGAGCGAGTTTTACCAAATAAATGCAGAGTATTGGAGCTAAGCTAGCCCAAATGTTATGCAACTCTCAGTGTTATCTTTGTCTACCTTGAATATGTTGTCAGGTAATGTTTTCCACTATAGAGTATCAGCCTGCTTCAAAATCCACCTGGTATAAGTGAACATGAAAAATAACTTTAACATCTGTGGGACCACAAAGCTGCAGGTGCTGAAATTCTGTAAAATCATAAGTACCACTATTATGTAGGTCCAAAAAAGCCTCACCTAACATCTTCTTTGTTCTTGTTAAAATAAAAGAAGATGGGAAAACTAAGGGAAAATTAGTTTAAGAAGAAAATTAGGCAGAAACTTTTGTTTTAACAGCAGTTTCTCCTTGATTTTTAACAGCAAAGGGATGCTATCTTACCCTCATTCCTCAGTTGGAGTAATGGTGGAAAATGGGGGTGATCTTATTGAAAACCAAAAAGTCATATCAAGTAGCTGCACTGTTAGGCAAATCCTAGACATCCAGGCTTTTTGCAGCTGTTCTGAGGAGAGTCACATACGATTCTCGACTTGCACATATGGCAGAGGGAACACAAATGTTAGATAGCTGTAGGTTGGGCCATCAGCCCTTGGATCCTGATGTATGCACTCCCTTTCTCATCTGTCCTCCTGGGTGCTTCAGTGGAACTGTTCTTCCTCCTAAAACTACATGTTCACCTTCATACTTCTCAAGGTCAGGGCTTGAACCACATAGGATTTGTCGTCACCAGGAGTCTTTCTTATTGATGACTTACTAGTGCAGATATGCCTTAAAATGATACAGAGGGTTTGGTTTTGGTCCTGATATGAATGTAGATGGACGGGAATAATGAAATAGTGTTTTCATGAGTATTTAGAGTAATATGATCTATATTATCTTAGGGCAAAAATATTTTTCAGCATTTTAAGAAAAATGTATATGACTTTGTCAATGTTTGAATAGCTAAGATTCTTTGAATCTTTGTACTTAAAAAACCCTGTCAATAGCAAGTGCAATGGTTTTGTGAGGAGTATGAGAATTGAAAAACTACTCTTGAGTTTAACAGAAGTAAAGTTACCTCCTGTAGTTTCATTCTCATTCCAAGCAAGGGAACAACATGCTGCCTATGTCAGAAGGCTTGGAAGAGTATAATTCATGTAAGAATAGATGCTACATGTTATTTCATCTCATCAACTAATCATTCTTATTCCTTTCCTCATAACTTACAGATCTATATGGAATAG
Source organism: Acropternis orthonyx (assembly GCA_035583155.1). Classification (NCBI taxonomy): domain Eukaryota; kingdom Metazoa; phylum Chordata; class Aves; order Passeriformes; family Rhinocryptidae; genus Acropternis; species Acropternis orthonyx. Next base: position 7,966,551 of record JAWWEU010000040.1, read on the forward strand.
TTTTTTATGCTGGAAGTAGATTTTTTGTTTAGATGTGGTTTTTATCAGCTGGTTAGCCTCAGGTTTATCCTTGCAAATCTCATTGATTGAACAAAATTGAACTTCGTCCAACAGTTGATGATCTACATGGATAGAATTTTACCACCTAAAAGCTCATACAGGCTTTTAATTGATCTCACTTTTGTTTTGACCTTTGTGTGGAGCTGAATCTCACAAGCAGTTTGGGTACTTGAAATAAAACCATTCAAGGGCCCAGGTATATAATGCTTTCACTGGTTTCTACTCCAGAAGTATAAAGTCCTAAAATGGTATCTCTACAAGTCAAAATATAAGTCTGTATTTCATTTGATCATATTAACAACAAAAGTATTACCTTTATCTTACAGAAATGTTGGAATCCAACAATATAATCAATTTCAATGGACTAACTAATAGCTCCAGTTACCATACTTTCCTCTTGGATGAAGAACGCAGTCGGCTGTATGTTGGAGCAAAGGATCACATATTTTCTTTCAACCTGGTTAACATCAAGGAATATCAAAAGGTACACTCATTCATGTTCTGTACAATGTAAATATATACTTTTAATGTTCAAGACTTGTTATTACTCAGACTATGTTGTGCACTGTTGGAATTATGTAGTAAGTGTTCGGATGTCAGGAGTACTATTACAATGAAAATATTTGCTGACTCTATGAAGAGAAATTTATAGTGAGCCTATGACCTTTAACTGTGTAATCTGCAATACTTTTTTCAGACTACAAAAAAATTAAATGATAATCCAGCTATTTCCCAAACAAGACATACTTTCATGTGTACTGCTAAAAAACCCAAACATCTATTATGACAGTTTACACAGAAAGGCCTTATTGCTCTGTATTTGTTTGCAGATACAAGAAGCTGATTTTTCTTCTTTAACCCAGAACTTGTAGGCCCTCTTCTGCTGCGTTCAAATGAAAACAGTTTCAGTATTAATAAAGGGGAATAGGTCAATAAAATATTGTCATTCTTGATGAAGAGTATAATTTTCCAGTAAGGGTTGGTGACTCATTAAAAGCCGATAAATAGTTTAGTGTCAGTGTTCTGTTGAAGTTTAGATAAATAATTTTTCCTTTATTTTAATAAGACAAAATGCCAAGAAGGTAAACAATGGATGGATATTTGATTAGTTATATTAAGTATTTTGATGGCACATTTTAAAATCCAGAGAGTGTCCTTTTATGAGAGATATATTGCTTCTATACCCAGGGATTATTTTTTTTCCTTGGTGTTCCTGACCTTTTGGCCATTTGACTATTAGCTCCCTAAGATGATAGCAATAAATACCCTGTGTTTTCTGTTCAGAGGGAAGACAGGCTATTCATTTGTATTCTCTAAGGACAGAAGGATAAAAGAAAAACTGGGTATTTTCTTTTCTATTCTCTTTAGAGCGGCTATAAAGGAAACTAGCTATTTATTTGAATTCTCTGAGGGATCAATAGCTTAATGTGCAAAACATCTGGAATAATTAAAGGAAAGAAGGTGCTTCCATTGCAGAAAACAGCTCTGTAGAATGGGAGGAATTGTGTCTTACATACTTACAAATTCAGATACCTTTAGAACACTCCTTGACTTGATATACAAATATTAAAATATTAAGTAAAGAATTGCTGTCGGTAACATGGAAATGTATGTCAGCAACAGACTTAAGAGAAAAGACATATAATTTAGACTTTAGATTTAGGAATAGGCAAAAGGCCTGAAGAATTTGGAGATCTGTTTATTAGACGGGAGAGTTGTGTAAGAAGCTTCAGTGAATATTACAATGCAGCCAGTGCTTTTGAACTCAAACTTCACCAGTTGTTTCTTTTGCCATGTAAAAAAAACCCCTCAGGTTTCTGTCTAAATGCTGATGGCAAAATCAAAACTCAAAAAGCCAAGCTTTTCAATTTATTAAATCCAGTTTGATTTAACTGTCTTTTAAACTAAATATGAAGAAAATATTGTGCTGTGAGATTAAGGAAAAAGAACATCGAGAATGCTGGTTTGAAAAATATTAAAATTTTTGCCCAAAACTTGAACTGAACTTGAACCGGTCCTTTTGGGAGATCTGAGAAGTTTGGTTAATGTTTTTCAACGTAGTAAATTTAAATTTTCACATGTCCCTGCACATTTTAAGCTGAGAATAGCAACAGGAAGTAGTGGGAATCCTTTGAGAGAGAACGTGCTCATAAAATTTTCAGCCTTATTTTATAGACTTAACATGTTTAATTGCTGTTTGAATTTCATTAAGTTTTGAGAAAATTTTGAAGTTAAAAATGTTGCAAACTGTATTTTCAAATGTTGTATATAACATCTCCTTTGACCTCTTCTGTCATCCATATTCATCCTTTTTTCTTTTTTTTTCTTTTAATTAATACTTTGCCTTTTACTTTCTTTTAACAAACTATATTGAACACCAAGACTGTAATCCAGACTTGTGGCCATTCATATTGCATTATCTGAGGCTCTCAAGTGAATAGCCTGGCATTTTATGGGAAGATCATGTTTTATTCTATATGTAATTCCTAAAAGCTTTTCTAAAAAACATGAATAATTGACTGTGAGGGTCTCTGGAATTTCACTCTATGAGGTGAGATCCGTTTTCTGCTAAGCAAAGACTACAACAAACCTTAGGTTTTAGGATTAGTTGTATTAGGGTAGCTCTATAGGAACAGCATAAACATTTCTATTTTGATGCTATGATACTTTTAAAATACCATGGTTTATTTTTATTATTTAATTAACTAAACCTAGAAAAAGAGTGAACTAGTAGATACACTGAGAGGCAGAAAGCTCATTTCTGATGCTGTAACTCTAATGTGTGATCGTATTTCAACAGATACCATCTATTGTTACTAAGTATCTGCAATTATTTGCCTTTCATCTCCATTCCATTCCATGAGATTTAAAACATTGAAAGTACACTCACTTAATGAAGAGTAAACCCTCTTATCATTAGTGTTTGAGATTCACAGCTGAAATTCGCAATACAGACTATGTTTCAAGATTGTTTTTCTTGTGATTCCTATTATCCCTGCTTTGCTCCCATTGTCCCTTTGTTCATTTCTTGTCAAATTTTAAGGAAGAAAAGGAAGTAAGGAAAAGAGTGGCGGAAAGAGAAACTTCATAAAGGCACTCTGTAGCATTCAGCCCACAATTTGTGAATATTGAAGCATGAAATAACACAATGTGATTTTTGTTTTGTGTCTTTAGATTGTTTGGCCTGTATCTCATTCCCGAAGGGATGAGTGCAAGTGGGCTGGAAAAGATATTGTGGTAAGTACAAATCTTTTTAGCATTTTTTTTTTCCTTTTATAAAACATGGTAAATATTTTATGTCTTACTGTGTTAATTCTTAAAGTATTTTTCCTACTGTGTAAGGTCACACATCTGATCGTGACTTCAGTCTTCAGTTTTGTAAGTGCTCTTATTCAACACAATGAAATTTTGTCTTCATGACCAAAGGTTTACATTTATAAAGGGGAATCATGTAAATGAAATAGATTTTATCTACCAAAAAAAAAAAAAATCAGTAAGAAGGAGAATGTAGAAAAAATATCAGAATGAGAAATATTAACCCTTAAATACTTATCTCCTGAAGTCAGGTACATAATATTTTGACCTATTTTTACCCTGCTCCAGGTTCCAGTCCTACAGTGAGCTCCAAGAAGTGCTTTCTCTTTGTAGAATCTCTCTGGAGTCAGTGGATTCCCCTGAGCGCTTTTCTGCATGGAGTTCATATCAATATTGAGGTCAAAGTGGTTTTAACATTCTGCATTAGTTTTGTTGCCTCAGGAAAGACCCTGTTACACTGGGCATCAATTTCTGTACATTTTCCTTCATTCCTGTGTACATCATATTCCCTGTATTTATGATGTAGGAGAGACATAGCCAGTAACCCTCAAATAGCAATCATTCCAGACTGCTAATAACTGTCTTCTATATAGGAACAGTATGGGAAATAGGAAGAAGGGCTGAAGAAGGGGGAAAGCAGATAAAAAATACATGCAAGCAATGAGCCAAACAAATACTTGCATAGCAAAGCCAAATGGGAAATCATTGTGGTTGCCAAGGTATAAGTGAGAGTGGAACTTGGCCCCATGTGTATATGCTATTGGCCTGATTTTCAGAGATGATTCTGTAAAATATTCATAATGCCAACCATATGCCTCTAGAGAGCTCCATTTGAATAATTTCCTAGGTCATAATAAAAATAGTTTCATCAGTCTTTACCTAGGCCATAGAGGACAGTTGTCTTCATAAAAAAGCCATCTGGGAACAGCAGAGGTGGATTAGGTAAAAACTAAGAAATATGGGCTAAGCTATATATGTGAAGGGACAGCTGAAGTGCCAGATACTTAGGCTATCTCATTACATAGAAATAATACATTTAAATTAATCCATGTTCATGTCCACAAATAATTTTCAGGAGTACTTTGCAAGGTGAAGCCTAGAATATCTAATATTCAAGGTTAAAAAAAAAAGGCTAGTGTTAAATATGTGAGCAAATTAACCTTGCTGCTTGATCTTATGTGAAGTATTATGATACTACATTAAGTAGATTTTTTTAATAGCCAGGGTAAAACCCTGGAAAATTAATAGGAGATTCAGTGCCTAAAGGGAAAGTACACTCTTTTATTTTAATTATTATTTTCAGAAATTCACAATAGTAAGAAAGTGTATACTTTATACATTGCGCAAGGATGATTCCAATGCAGTTGTTGAAAATTGTAGAGACACATACTCTGGAGTAAGCTGGGAAGTTCAGATCCCTGTCCTCTGACTGTGGTAAGCTTGAGAGGTCTATTTATACTGTAACTTCTGTTCGCCTTGATTCTTTTGCTTCCTATGATATTAGGACAGCTACACCTGCTGATCGTGAGTAGAACATGAAGCACACATCACACTGCAGTGCAGTGTGTGACCCTGGCACATGAGCTGCCTGCTATGACCCTGTGCATTAGGAGCAGCATTGCCATGAGCTGGTGGGAAAGAATGAGGCAAAACAGGAGCACTGAGCTCAGCACACTGTGCAGCCCAAACTGAGAGCACCAGCAGTACAGCAGAATGTTTCTAGAGTCTTCTAATTTGTTTTCAGAAACATTTTTCACATATAGGGTTTTTGGGGGATGATTTTGCCTTTTTTTTTTCCCCCCCTTTTTTTGAATTTTAAAGATCTCTATAATAGGTAAGAAATAAAATTAAATAAATGCATAGGTCATGTTTAATGTGGGCCCAGTTTCAGTAGGCAACTAGAAAGATGGAATACATCTCTTGCTGTGTTCAGAACACTATCTTTAAATATTTACTGCTACCTGTTCTTGCCATAAAACAGTACATTACAAGTAACATATTTAATGCAAGTGCTTTAACTGTAATTATAGATAAAGATTGCAGATCATTTAACAAACTTATTATTCCTCCCTTATTTATTCCTAAAAGCCATTGTCAGTGCCTTGGGAGTGTGAAATATAAGGGCTATAAAAATAACTCAACAGACTCTCATTAGAGGGAACAGGAGAAATAGAGGACAAATAAAATGACATATAAACCATGCTTGATTTAGTACTGCTTTAAGCATGGACCACTTCTAAGGTATTATATACTCTTCACTTGTGATGGTTCAAAACTTTCTACATGACAGTCTATACCTCTACATCGATGTCTTTTTTGAAAAAAAACTTCTTTTAATTATTGATCTCCAGGGTAAGTCAGTGCTGAAAATGCAAGTCCCCACTAATGGGCCAGGTGCACTGCAGCAGCTGCAGCGCAAGTGTAACCCCGGCTCTGCCCCACTGCTAACCTCAGCTATGACCTCAGAGATTTCCTCTCATAATTGTAAGGGGTAATTTACCTTCATTTTCACTCCTTCAGAGGGATTGCTTATCCTGACGCTGTCAGTCATGCCAGTCTAGGCACAGAAGGTTTGTGGCTCAGGACAGTCCATGCGAGATTTGAGACCAGCCAACGAAGCCTGTTCCTGCTCTGCTGCTATCCTTTTGTTACTTAAGCAGTCATTTTCATTTCTGTTACTTAAAGGGCTTAGTATATGTTAATTACTTCAGCTTTACTCACTGTATAGATAGATAAAACTTTTAAAGTATGCTTTGGATCTTTTTTTCTTTTGAGTAAGCTGAGAAGAGATGCTGAAAGACTCCCCCCCAGCTATGTAATACCTACTACTTACAGCAGAACTTCTCTGATAGAGGTTAACTGCTGCACTTTCCCACAAAATATAGAGTTTTTCCATTAAAATTGTAATTACTGTCCCATGTAAGTACTTAGTATTACAATATATTTCCATTTTCTCAGTATAGAGTATCCCAAGCACCGAAGTAACATTGTTCATGAAAAATTAAAGACTATAAATAATAAATAAGATATTTGCTTATGTAATTCAACTAAATGAGGAATTCTGTGAGGATTTCTTGCTATTCAGGACTTCAGTGTTTTATTTGATCTATTCTGGTTTCTGTAAGTCCTGTGCATATTTCTCATGATTCCTGGCCAGACCTTGGTAATGATCAAAGAAGAAAAAGTCTCCACAGAATAATTCTCAGCTTTTGTACTAAACTTACAGAACAGTCGTGCTGCTAGTCATATTCTTCACTAGTGAGCCTCAATATTTTTGTTTAAAAGTCCGACAGTCACCTGGGACCCTGCAAAAACACATGGCAGCCTCTGCATTACATGTGGGTTAAATAATAGGTAACTGGGGAAAAAAAAAGTTAGCTAGCTACAATTCCATTCTGACATTCCTGGGATATCATAAACCAGCAAAGCAAAGCTTGGGTGATTTACAAAAACTTCAAGAAACACCAGTTAATTTTGCAGGTAGGGACAGGGCAGGGATAGGTTCCTGACTAGAAACCTCACTTATCCTTAAACTATTAATATACCATTGTTTTAAAAATTTTGGCTGCTGTTTCATTGATATATCTCTGCACTAGATTTGGCTGGGACACAGTAGCAGTAGGTCACATGTTATGCAATTAATCAGAGAAATCCCTATTAAAGGGTGTGACTGAATAGTCGACTTGAAAGCTTTAAAGATATGTTTCTGAAGGGTACCTTAAGATATTATTTTCAAGTGTGATTTGACTATCTAATTTGTTTAGCCACTTTTAAGGATTACAGCTCAAATTAAATTGTTGAAATGCTCCCTTCTGGCCTTGACATGTGTAAATCTTTAAAATTTCAATGGGTACACAGGACAAGCTGCATGATGACAGACGTTTATATACACTTTGCATGCTGTATAATATTGGTTTCTCCCTGTATGTTTCTGGTGAGAAATATATATTGAGGTACAAACAAATACAAGGAGTACCAAGTACTTGGTACCAGCAAGCTTTTATATATGCTCTGTCACATGAACGTACACAGCTACATAGGTACAGATCCATACAGAGTTACACTTCTGTGTACACAGCTAAAGTGTATCAGCACAACTATGTGTGAGTAAGCACTGAGTGTATTATCAGTTATAGGAGATAGACATCTCCTTGGGCTATTTAATTGTCATTAAATTTTACCTAGTTATTAACTCTTATCTGAATTTAACTGTGATTGATTTTTTTATATTTGATAGTCCTCTAGATGGAAATTTGAAATCACTTTAGATCAGAAACCTATTTCCAGTGAAGAAGCAGCAAGACTTTCCACTATACATGATATAGTCATATTCTGTGCATGCTTCTTTGCATTCAAGTGTGGCTGGCACCTAGTTATTGCGTATATTGTTCATGCAGGGAGGATCACGTGACAGTAATTTAATTCACCATCTCATTTGTAATGATAATACTTAGAACCAAAATGTTCATATGTCTTCTCAGTTCATGCTTCCTTTAAAGTTTTCCAGACCCTCCCTAAATTATAGGAAGAAAGGAGATGGATCTATAATAGGGTCATGGATCCCTCAGTGTGTAATGATTTAATTTGGAAAGACCGAAGAAAAAAGAAAAAAAAACAGAAAAGGAAAAGTGGTGTGTAACTCAACAAGTGTCTCTCAGCCATATCTGGTGGTACTTTGGGAAAACAAAGTTGGCAATAAGCACTAGTCCCTTTAACTCATTTTATTGCTGTTGTTGCCTTAGGGAAAATAGAAGAACATGGAGGCAGAAAGTAAAAGTAATTATTTTCATCTGTTATTGTAAACAAAGACCTGAAGAGTGAATCTGAAAATTAAATATACAATGCTGGCTGGACCTAGAAAGCCTTTTTGTAAATTCATCTGACAGGCACAGTTTTTCTGGTCAAATTGCCTCTGGGTGTGCCAAAGAGAAGTTCATTCCTTTCTGTCAGGGTTCTTCCTTTGGAGGACATCGACAAACAGATTTCCAGCTTTTCTACCACCAACCTCCATCGCCATCCCTGTTTCCTTTCTGGTTTCGTGTCTCCAGCATGACAGTAAAATTCTTTAACAGACCCTAAAGACCCAGGACCCCCATCCAGCCTGGGGAAAAGGGAAAGTTGAATGTCTTTGAGGAGCAGGAAGGGGTAAAATGAGTAAAAATGCAAAGCAACAGACCTCCTGTGAAGTTAGGCATGGAATTTACTCCCAGTATGACCTACTACAAGAAGAAATGTGGACACAATTTCTTTAATATGGACACAGGTTCCTACTAAAGCATTTCTTACCACTTGGGAGATGAGTAATACATTTTGTAAGTAGTGGGATGCTTTAATACAGTTACTTCCTAAAACTGCTTTGCATGGGCTACCAACAAAAGAGAAAGACAGATAGAGGGGGAAAAAACAACTCAAAAGCTACAACCACTTCACGTGGAGGTGAACTGGGCTTGGTAAAAAAGGAGTTGAGGACACTGGAGTCTTTCCAAGTCCCGTGGAGTTCTCTAACAGACTTTTCCCCCTGGAAATTTCTGTTTGAGCCAGCTCCAGTTCTTGGATGGAACCCCACAACACACCCACCAGCATACAGCCTCATTTATGGCTTATTTCAGATGTTGATCCTACAGCTTGTGTTCATTTAGGCATTTGCATATATTTCTTTCTATGTACTGACCAAGGCAAATCAGTTACTGTAAGGTAATAACTTGTGTCCTTTTACAGAGGAAGAATTAAGTTGGCAGTTGTTCAGCTTTTCATATTTTACCCATTTATGTATCATGGGAAGTCATTTAAGTCTTTCAGTATGGGGAACAAATTGATATAGATCAAGGAGAAAGCTAATTTACCAATTTGGGGTTTATTTTTCTGTTTAAAGGTATGACTATAGAAATTTGCTTCTGAAGGAAATGTAATATTCAGGACATTTAATGCAGTCTTGCAGAAATGTTTTCTTTGTTGCTTTTGAAATACAAATTCACAGAGTTAGAAAAGGGAAAGTAAAGGAAAAATGAAGGAAAAATAATTCCCAAAATTATGGAATTTAATTTTCTATCAATACGTGGTCCTCATGAGCCCTTGTTTGGCCTTGGCAAAGTCTGAGAATTATTTATGGCTGAGTTTCCAGCTATTGCTATTTCAAAATCTTGTTGGGTAATTCCATGTTATGATTTACTGCACCCTAAGATGGACAGAGTAAATTTATTCTTCATACTTTTCTTTTCAGAAAAACACATTAGCTGGATGACTGGTAGAAATGATCCATATGTTTAGTCCCTGTTTTCTTTTAGGGCTTCAGTCTGAAATTCATGAAGTCAAAGGAAAGCCTTTCCTTTGGTGCCACTCACATCCTTTTTCTTCTATTTCTATATCTTTTTTCTGACTTTACTTCACATTTTCTGTATTTTAGAAAACAGACTTTTCATTTGGTTGTCTTTTGTTTTTCTGGGGTTTGTGTTTGATTGGTTGGTTTTGGTTTTTTTGGGAGGGTTGGGTTTTTTGATTTTGCCTGGGATTTTTTTGTTTGTTTGGGGGTTTTTGTTTGTTGGGTTTTGGGGTTTTTTTGGGGGTGTGTAGTTTTTTGTGGGTATTTTTAGGTTGGTTTTGTTTGGATTTGCTCTGAAAGATCACATATCACAGTTCCTCTATACTCAAGATTTGGTCACTATGTCACCGTAAACGAGTCCACAACTGATTTTTTCTGTAGTCCCATTACTTATGTACACCAAAAATAGTTCTACTAAATTCTTCCCTGCTGCACACTAGTCTAAAATATTGTCTTTTTTCTTTTGTAATAACTAAGAGAACTAAAGCAAAAGTTCTTAAAATAACCTAGGAAATAATATGCAATTATTTCCTATGTCAAAGCTAATGCTTTGTTCAGTTTCCACATCTTCATGTCAACAAAAGCTATTTTTAAAAAAATCTTTTTCCGTGTTGGAAAAGTTTTGTATTCTGATGATGGTGGAACAAGAAAAGTAAGAACAGTAAATAAAGGGAGAGCATGTATATTTTTCTCTTGCTTTTGTGTTTTTTTTTAATTTTTTTGTTTGTGCTTTTTCTGACTGAGTGATATAATCTGTGTTGGATTAAATAATCTATTCCTCTCTTATTCCCTTAGGTAATTCCTTTTTGATTAGCATTTTTCAAAAACTTTAGGTTACTATGCATATATCATGAATGTATTAAAAAAAAAATCCAACCAACAAAAAGATAACAAAAAAACCTCCAAATCACTCAACAAACTCACATTTCAACAATTTCACTTTGGTGCCAAATTTTTACTCAGTGGGAATTTTAAGCTTCTGTCACTTAAGGTTTCTCTGTTCAGCATCTCTTTGTGGTGTCAAAACAGTTTAATATCCCCACACAAATTTCCATCATCCCACAGTAAGACACATGTAACCTCATAGAGGAGCTTGCAGAGTATGTTTATTTACAGGCACACATACTGCTAGGCAACTGTCCCTTATAGATGCCACAGTCTTTTGCTTCCTTTCAACACTTCATGGTTTTATGTTCACTTTCAACGGAGAAGTTCTGTGTATACTTGTCTTAGGTGGCTGTGAGTGGAAGTCATTAGAGGATATGCCTGTAATATTCTGAATAAGGGAAAGCTGACTGATACAGAGTCTTAAGTGTTTTATGTGCCTGTAACAGGCTGGACAACCCGTTTGTCTGAAATGCTCCAACCAATTAGCAGGTGCTGATCCCATTCGGAAAGGAGAGTGTAATCTGATTTCTTCAGGTTATTACTCCACCCAGATGGAAGAGATAGATGAAAAAGACTCTTCAGGTCTAGGCTATAGTTGCAGCTTAAATTGCTGCTGGGCTTGGTGAGACTGCCTGAGCTGAAGCTGAACAATACTGTTCATCAAAATATTTTGAGTTATTTATTAAATATTCTCATGTTCCTTAAATAAATTTATTCTATGCTGTAGGAAGTGCATACTACTGAAAAACATAACAATTCAAAATACAGGAAGCTTGCTAGCAATCATGGAAAAGTTTAATGTATGACAGTCATGCTCTGCCTGCAAAACCCGGAAAACCCACTTGTTTGCTGGACTGCATCCGCAGAAGACTTTGGTTTGTCGTGTTAACTATGCATTAATCAGATGTACAAAATAATGACATGGTATATTGTGCTGCAGCCTTTTCTTGTCATCCCTCTAACTGTTCACAGGTCTGTGACATTTGTTATATGCATCTTCTGAATGAAGATTTCAGGACACGTCTTGTAATCTGAACATACCGAATGCAGAAAAGATTGGAAAAATTTTCCTTCCTAAGATCTCTAGGTCAGATGGTTAGTGCTAAAGACAAAGATTTAGAGGTCTGATCTGTCTTCAAAGCATGGCTTCTAATGACTTCTTTTAATGGCTTCTGGCTTAAGATTGTTTTCAAAACAGACCCTAGGGAGTAACACACTTAGCTTAGCTACCTCCTTGCTTAGCCTTAGTGGTAAACTCTGGGCCAAATGATCAAATACCAGTAGTGACCCAGATTTGCAAGTGGGTAGGTAGACAGGCAGAGAAGCATTTCGTGTTTTGCCCTCACTAACACATAGGAAGAACCGGAGGAGCTTTCCATCTGCTGTGCAAGTGTGCTGACAGTACAACTGTTTGCTAATATGGCTTGCAGTTTTGTGGCTTGAAGGAATCAGGATATATCTGCTTTTTTGCTGGCTTTTTTAAATCATCTGCTTTCTTGACTTCTTTTGTCTTGATGCTTTAATCGTTTAAATTCATGCAGACACCCTGCAACTTGAGTAAATTATACATTTTAAATATTCTCAAGAACTCTTGTCATATCAAAAAATCAGGCAGATAACAGGCAGAACTTAATTGGAAATATAACAGGAAGTACAGTAAACTGTACTATGCAATCAAAAATGTCTTACCAACCCTTATCAATCTGAAATTTCTCAAAGAACATCTTGTCAGCAGAGGAAAATCTAAATATGAAATTAATCAATGGTTCCTGTACGATGTTGGCAGTGGTCACCGTGCCTAAAAGTAGAGCCATTCCTGACATCTCCAGATCACCATGCAATATAAAGTCCTGCAGATCACAATCCAGCATAAGGGCCACTGAATCTGGGGATCAAGTCCAGTCCTCAAAATAACATGGATTTATAAAAGGGGACTAGTTGCTCTGCTTACCTGACATATTCTTGGTTTGTATTGGATTTGTGTGTGTGTGATGAAATGCACACTGCTTTTTTTTATATATATATATAATATAAAATGGCCAGACTTTGTGAACGAAGATCTGGACAAGGGCTCTCCCCACGTGGGTGTGCCCTTCCAGCCTGCGCAGTGGATTTTTTTAGGTGAGGCACAGCGTGCGCAGAACTGGCCCCACCGTTTAAGTCCTAAGGTCCATTTGCCACGGCCGAGCGAGCTTGGACAGTGACAGTGAAATCCTCAGGACTGGCTGCAGCACCCGGTACTAGCCCGGGCTGACCCTGCTTAAGTATCCGAGATCTGATGGGATCAGATGGCAGGGAGGCATTTAACTGCCCAGGGGACGGTCCCTACTGAGGACTCGAACTCGGGCCCTTGTGATTCAGAGTCCAGAGTGCTAACCATTATGCCACGGGACCGCCCTTGTCTGTAAATACAACTGCACCAAAGGGGCAGAGATAGGACTTGATTTGTTTTAAAATTTTGGCTATGGTGTTGCTGTTTGTTCTGTTCTGGTTTTGGTTATACATATATATATATTTGTAGTAACAAACTGTTATTCTCTTTTTTACATTTTCTAATTAAAGTGTCTTAATTTCAAAGGTTGTGGTGGCTTGAGGAGAGGGAGGCCCCCTTTCTAGAGCAGGATTCCTCACTTTCCTTAACAGACATCTTGGTTTCTTTTTAAACTGAGACAAGTATGTGTATAAGGTTTATTTTAGAACTATTTGATTGCAATAGAAAAGAGGTATGTAGTTGTTTTGGTTATTATCTATAGAAATATAACAATATAAAATTATAAAATAAATATAAAATTTTAAAAATATCATTTAAGGAAACATATAAGGAAAAGAAAGACTGAGAAAGAAAGGATAAGAATAGATAGTGGAGAGGAAAGATATCGCCACCCATACATCTAGTGATGAGATTTGATTGTTGCAATTTCCATGTCCATTAGTCAAAGTGATGGTCACAGTCTTGATTCATCAGGGGTAGGGGAGCCCATGGAACAAAAAATTCAGTGGGTTAATATATGTTCAGGTTAAGGTGGGAATGCCCAGATACCTCCCCTGGGGGGATTTTACACTGTCTGATGCAACACATCATGTGCAGTCCTCTGGTGGAAAGCCCCAGAAATCAGTCTGAGGGTGCTTCAGAGGTCTTTGATGGTTTTATGATCCCTTGTAAGACATGACCATTGTTTCTCATGCCTACATGTAAATGTCCCAATATCAGCTCAGGGGAGGGGAGTTTTGCACCTGAACCTCATCAGATGGGAGGACACTGACATGATAAAAAGCATTATTCCACCTCTCAGGATCTGCTTCTTATTGTCCTTTTCCTTTATCTGGCTCTAAAACCAGCTTGTTGCTTAACAAAGGTCAGTTTGTCATGGGCATCCTCTGGTGGTGGGTGGGCACCCCTTCTGTACCTGGGTTGTTCTTACACAGATCAGAGGTTTCCCCACCACACACCCAAAAACTCTCCTCTTCCCCTTCACATGGGAGGTGCAAACCTGGCCTCAGCAAAGCACTCTGCTGCTTTTGCAAATGGCCAGTTGTTTGAATCATTAATCTTTAACATTTCAGTCTCTCACAACCAAGTCTTGCTGATCACTCCTTAGTTCTCCAGTTGACAAATCACCTTATGGATGGGAATCAGGGAGTGTTTGCAGCCAGTGCACAATTGTGGTAACAATCAGCACCTGCTCTTTGACCTTCAGCAACCCCACAACAGAAGGGTCCTGCGAGAGACCAGACAAGGTAGGTAGTTGCTTAATTTCCTCAGTCTCCAGGGCTGCTGTACCAAAAAATCTTTTTGGGTCCTTGAAATACCCTCTCCTGAGGTGAGTCTATACTAAGGATGCACAGAGCCTCTGGGCCAGTCACAATGGGATTATTTTACCACTCATTCCTAGTGAGACTGATTTCAGCCTCCAATACAGTCAGCTGTTGGGATCCCTCTGTCACTCCAGAAATACAAATGGATTCTGCCCCTGTATAGCTTGATGGCATCAGGGGTCCCTGTGCACCAGGGTCTACTAGACTCTACTAGACTCTTATACTCCTGTGGGCCTGTTACACACCAGATCAGTTATCACCTTGTGGGGTGTGTGTGTGAAGAGGGAAGGGATGGGTTGAACTTCACAGAGGTGGAGTGGTGTCATATCCCTCATGGCAGGCCCATGGAACCCACATGGGGAAGCCCCAGAGCAGCTGTCAGTCACAAACAGCCTGGGAAAACTATAACACACCACAGCTCCTGAAGCCCCTAACCCAGCCTCCGATTGGCAGGGACAGTGAGAACACTGCCCCTCACCCTGGCCTGGAACCCCAGATTGGCCAGTGGGTCAGAGGCCCTGCCTGGGGGGTTTGGCTATAGAGACCAGAGAAGATAAATCCAGAGGCAGCTCCCGGGACTGGAGTGTTACAGGGTCTGATGTGCCAGGGCATCTGATTCTGCAAAAGCCCGGAGTAAAGGAACTGCTTAGAGACAATTTTATCCTTAAACAGCAAAGGTATTTATTCTGAGGTCAGGGAGCCAGTCAGCTCATGCTGGACAAACTAGCTCAAAGACATCAGTGAAAAGCAAGGCAATTTATATAGTCTACATACATGATTGCAACATTTCAACATGCATATTCATACAATTACAGCATCTAATCATCATATTCATAATAGGTGGAGTTTGGGTGGGGCCTATGCAGAGCTCAGGGTGGAGTCTTCCAGAATCTTCCCTTGGCATGACTTTTAGGTGGTCAGTTCCAGTCTTTGACTTCGCTTAGAGGGGCAACTGCTCTTCCTCACTGTGACCTTCCTTCTTTCTCTTGTTGTGTGACTTGCTAACTGATGCTTGCAGAAACCCTTGGCTCAAGGCCCTTCTAGCCTATTGAAATGTTCACCTAGTGTTCATTTATAACCCCTGGATTCATTGTATGTTATTTCTAGCATTCTTCCTATGATTAGGTTTTGGGTTCAGTGAGCAGAATACAACGAATTGCAACAAGTTCTTAGCAACACAGGCAGAGCAGAGCAAGATACCTCAACTCTTTTAGGCCCCACTCTCATTTCAGTCCCCCCTTTTCTTAGGACTTATGAATTCCTTCATCAAATTCCAAAGGCAAGGGATTTTGGTAGGTATGCGTCATCACCTTCATCCACATTGTATGCATCTTTTTTGTCTATGATATTCAATTTGTACCAAACCCAGATGTTTAAGAGAGATAACAAAATTATTGCTACCACTATGACCAAAATAGGATGTATCAAATAGTGAAACACCTGTGTTGCTGTAGGGGAGAATCCCATAAAGAGATCCCACCAATGGTGTTCTCCTACTTGTTCCACTTTGGTCAGGATAGTCTTTATGCTTTCAGTATCATGTTTTACTTGCCAAAGCATGCACTGAGTCATTCTGTTTACTTGCTGGACCATCTTTTCTATGTCAGGATGCTTAAGCATTGCCTTAAGGAGATCAACATCCATGCCTATTTGCAGTTTAGGAACATCATGGTACAGGGTATAATCAGCTTCAATTAATTG
>JAWWEU010000040.1:7982749-8001557 GCA_035583155.1 Acropternis orthonyx
GGATCAGATGGCAGGGAGGCATTTAACTGCCCAGGGGACGGTCCCTACTGAGGACTCGAACTCAGGCCCTTGGGATTGAGAGTCCGGAGTGCTAACCATTACGCCACGGGTTTGACAAATGGAGATGTAACCCCCACCAAGTAAATTAATAGAAACTCCTTTCTTTAACACAGACCCCTATATTTTAGCTGCTCAGCTTGCTTCAGTCAGCACTGCAGATTGGCTCTTTTTCAGAGGGTAAGACTATAAAACATTGTTCTTGCTAATTGCAAGGTACAGTAATGACAAAACAGGGATCTAAATGATGGTATCGATCCCAATTGCAAAGGGTACACAGTAATAAATCAGAGATTGTAAATTCTTTCATGCCAGCTGGCCTCCCCCACCCTAAAATTGTGCACCTGCCTATACAGGTTCAGCTGGAAGGTTATCTCATGGAGCACAGGTGCCAGGCAGGATTTCCCCACCCATTAGGGCCTGCACACAGCTCCCAGAACTCAGGGACTTTCCTGTTACTACCAATATTAACACAACAGCTTTGCAGCACTGTTACCAAACAGCTTATTCCAATAAAATAAAATTTTAAAAGACCATTGCATTTTAACAGGACCCAAATAATTGGCTTTGTTCCCTGCTTGTTCTGGGCCTGTTTAAGCAGCCTGTGCTTTTAGATCAATATTTTTCTAAATATTACTGTAATAAAAAGAGGAACACAGCAATAATTTTTAAATAATGTTACTGCATTCTACAAAATCTTGCACCCAAACGGCAAGAGCTGTGAAAGCACCACACCATGCAGAGCTCACCCTGAAGAGACTTCCTAACCCATGCTTACTGACATGCTGAAGTCTCTGCCGGGTCTAGCTGAGAATCCATCATCTGTGTACATGGCAATCACACTTATATTTATTGCACTAACACTCCAGAAACATTTTCCTTGAAACAATGCTGCTGCATGCTGAAAAAGATACCAATACCGACTGAACTGATGGCAGCTGGCAGTAGCCCACCAGCAAGAGAGAGAAGTTAAAAAGCTCCCCTGGTAATTCTGGAACATCTTTCAGCAGTGTGATAAATTTGAATGACAGCAGTAATATCAGGGATTACTTATTCTCCATGGATATCGCTGACCTCTTCACTTGAGAATTCAACTAATTGGACAGAAGAAGGAAAAAAAAGTAAACATATTAATTAACCTCAAGCATGGGACTTTATATGAAAGCTGTGCATCGATTTTGATTTAAAAGACCAAACACGTATTTATTTTGCTTGTCCAGCTGTTAGATGATAGTTTTAAATCCCCTTGTCCATCCAATTTAGACAAAATCTTCCAATATTTTAATCACTTGGCTATGTGGGAAGGCTGAAATAAAGGAAGAATATGTTACTGGGTCTGATCCTTATCTGAATTAAATCAGTATAAAACTGTTGAAGCTAATGATCCTGTAAAGGATCGTTTAGCCTTCTACTTATTGCCCTGCATAATCTGGCCATTTGAATTTACTGTAGTATCTGAGAAGCAGTATGGACATCAATGTTGTTTTAAAAAGAATGAAACCAGTTTCTTAAAATAAGGGAGGAAATCTGGATATTAGTTGGTCACAGGGACTTACCCTTCAACTTCCACTTAAAAAGATATCATTAAAAAGTCTCTGCTGCATTAGTAATCCAGAACGAAGGACGTAAGTTTCAGGCTTCTGGATGAGAGATAATGACTGGAAACTCATAAAAACCACCTAAATTCTTTTTTAATTTTCGTATGCAGAGCAGATGTTTTGACAGATGGATGGACTTTATTTTTGTAACTGTCCAGGAAAAGTCTGCATAACACAGCCTAATCAGTGTTACATGTCTGTAGTGTTTGTTTTTCAATCTTTCTGCATTTGGCTCTTATGCTTTTGGTTGCAGACATTTGCTTTGTAATTTATTTTTTCAGGTTAATCTCTCTCTCCATAAGCACTTTTATCAACTTGATATATAAATATTAAAAAAAAAAAAACCCTCTTAAAAAATGAATGTGCATGTTTGGTTTGTAAGTCAGATGTATTGATCTTCGTATAGGTGGGTGCCCTTCTGGAAAAGTTAATTAACACTTTATTTTCGCTTTAAGACAAGCCCTCTGCCCTTATCCTTAGTATATATATATTTGGAATTAAAATTTAGAGTTAAGATATCTGTCCGGACACACTTGACCTCTTTGACTTTAGTTCACACTCTGAATGTGACAGTCTAGTAATTTCTCAACTTGTTCCACAAGTGGGAGTTGAGCATTTGCTTAAGAATTTGTGGTGGAATTGGTACTTTGGCTGGGTTGCCATAGTACAAGACATACTGTTTTGGCCACTTTCTTTTCAATAAATCATCAGTGTGGAGCTGAGGATCTGAACCCCACAATCTCCTCAGTCAAGTTTAGAGAAAGCATAAACACCTTTAACATAGCTTTTTGTCACTCAGAAATGCCCAGTGACATTCTGGGGCATGTTCCCTCACAGTGGCCAAATATATCTTCAACTCCTGGAGACAAGGTAGAACGGCTTCAGTTGGATGCCCTTGTGCACTTATATGCCATACTAAACCCAGGAAAGCCTGCAGGAGCTGCTTGGGCTTTGGAGAAAGTCACGGTCCATTTTCCCTCAAATGGAGAAGCAAACTGGATTGTATCCCAGGTTTGGGGTGAGTGTTTCAGCAACTGCATGTCACCATTTCTTTGGTCATGCTTTGGAGGGTGTTGGGAATCGTGCCATCACAACTGTTTGCAGAAATAGATCCCCAGCACTTATATTGTGAAAACATAACAAATTAGCTATGTAAGGAAGTCCCCTCTGTCAGGACAGAGAGAGGAAGACATTGCAGGCTGTGCTAAAAGGTCTCAGATGTGATGTAGGGATTTAATTGCTTGGATTTTAAGATAGAGGCACTTATGTTCAAGGCCAAAGGCAGAACCTACAGCTCTTGGGGGAACTTTATAGCATTCATTGAAATGCAAGTGAAGACTAATCCTCTGCAGGGGTAGACAAGATATATAAATGCGTATTTTGAAGACTTTAGTAACTCACACGTGATGTACCTTATTTTCCCTTTGAATATCTACCTCAGTCATTCTGTACCATGTGCAACCACTTATGCTTTCTGCTGTATGTATGTATGTGTATATAAACTCCAGCTCTAGGGCATAAACCAGTGTTTAGTTTTATATAAGCAAGAAAAGTTTCCTAATACTAAGCTACCCATTAAAATGAACAAGATTATTAGGTGCAAGAATTTATAATGATGCACTATGGTGATCCGAGTGCTTGTCTTCTATAAGATTTATTTTCATAACTCATCCAAGTAATACTTTCCTGGCTATGGAAAACTTTTCAAACTGTCCACTCATTTTCATTCATGTTATTAGGCCAAAACTATTTTAACTGCCACAACACCCTGCTCTCAAAAGTGAAAAAAAAAATTGTTCCACCTGGAAACTAATTTTTAAAAGTCTAATTTTCTTCCTTTACCTGTTTTATTTAAAGAGTAATATTCAAAAGGTGTGGATATGTCCAGAATATGTTCCCTTTAAACAACATCCCTTCCCTGAGCAAAGTGAAGATGGATACAAAAGCACTGGGGGCTGAACTCACACACAGACACAGTGTTTAAATTTCCTGACAATTCGTTCCTTACAGCTTCTGGCTCTGGGTTACCTCCTCTTCCTGCAGTGGATACTTTCTCCTGTCTGCTGTATTTTCCGAGATACTACATGCCTTTTGTTGTCTTTGTCTCCCTTCCAGTGCCTTACACTCTGACATCATATAGTGAAATGCCTTG
Organism: Acropternis orthonyx; assembly: GCA_035583155.1. Classification (NCBI taxonomy): domain Eukaryota; kingdom Metazoa; phylum Chordata; class Aves; order Passeriformes; family Rhinocryptidae; genus Acropternis; species Acropternis orthonyx. The sequence continues at coordinate 7,986,557 of JAWWEU010000040.1, forward strand.
TCCTCCTGGCACAGACCTTCATACTATATTGTCAGTGCTAGCCTGGGGGTCTGGCAAGGAGAGACGCTGCTGCCAAGTGAGACAAGTCCAGTTGGAGACACCAAAGTCATTCCAGGCCTCCAGCCAAGGGTGTTGGGGAGTTGCTTTGTAGTCAAGTTGACATAACCACCAGTGTTGGGAGCAGCAGAGCTGCCTGCCAGGTTTCACAACTGATGGTGCCTGAATGCCACTGAAGGAGTCATGCTGTGAGGGCAGAAACGGGGAAACAGACTGGAAATGGGAGTCACTCACGCAAGTCTTATGTAGTGGCAGGCCCAAATTGCATTCAATGCACACACATTTCCTATGATTGGAATATCTTCTTTGTCATTCACATATGCTGAGATTTAGAGTCCGAGCAAATCATTCAAAGCTGTTAAAGTTGGTTTTATTACAAGATTTGTGGGAAGGTTTTTTTGTCCCAGAGTCACATAAAGCAGGAAACCCTAATATTCATCATCCCAAAGCAAATTCTTGCTGAGTTCAGACTATCAAACAACCAGGTACAACATTTCCACACATGATGTTGTATCTGTGCAGCTGTGCAATTAGACAGAGGAAGGAATCTGAGATGGAAGTCAATGTGCCTGTTGCTATTGTTCCAGGGAGAATAGCACCATCTCCCAAGCAGGGCAGAAACTTCACTTTGAACTTCCTGAGTTGACAAGGGCTTAAATCAGAACTGTAACTTTACTTTGATGTCATTTATTGGGGTTTAATACCCCTCTTTATTTATTTTTTTACTACCATGTAAAATATATAAAGAAACCTAATCTGCTAGAGAGGTGTATGAGAATTTACTGAATAGACCTTAATGGTTCCTTTATGCAGCTATAAAACAAAGGGAACCTATAAGAGCGGTCTGAACCGGACTAGGGACTTTAAATGTTATATAAATTTATTCCTCATAGTCGAAGTTTTATTGCTATAGGTATTTACTTTCCCCATTGTTTAACTAGGTTGTGTATTTCTCAGACATCTACAGTAAAAATTGGACAAGGAATTATAAGAGTTTAAAAGCAGGGATTAATAAGATAAATCTGCTTTTGGAAATATGTTAGAAATCCTGAGTCACTTTACTGATATTTACTCATTTACGCTACTTTCAATCTTGAACACCTGACATGCAAATATGGCTATGATAGGGCTAATCTCCCTTCTCCTCAGGCTTATCTGGAATAACTCAGTGAAGTTGCTGACAGTATTTTTCTTAATATCATCCATAACAATCAAAGAAGACTCTGCGCCTAATCTAAGTAGGGTTTTCCATCTCACCTTTAAAGTATTAGCTATGTAATACCTTCTTGCTGTATGTTATAGATAAGCAGCTGAACAGTCTCAGTTGGTCAGAGCATGGTGCTAATAATGCCAAGGTTGTCGTTCCATCCCTGTATGGGCCATTCACTTAATGACTCTTGTGGGTCCCTTCCAACTCAGAATATTCTGTGATTATGTGATTCTGAGTGCATATAGAGTCACAGGTGGTGTGTTGCTGTAAATGAAAATAGTTCCTCTGAAATCAGCACAGTTCTTTTATTCACACTGGCTGTGGATCCAGCCCATGTACTCACAGCATTTTGTACGTGGCCACCAGCTTCTAACATTTCGTATTTTTCAGGTAGGCATTTTAAAAGCTTTAATAAAGGGGAGTAATAGACCACAAGACATTTTTAAAATCATGATACATTAAACCTGACAAGGCAAAGCACAATCCTAGTGAAGCAGCATTGTGTGTTTATATTTGGCCAGATACAACTCTAAGAGAAAAGTCTGGCTTATTTATTAATGCACACATCTTTGGTCAGTTTTAAATTAGAGAGTCAAAGTCAGATGCTCCATCTGAAACACAGGATATCAAAATTTAAGAAAGCATCTATTTCACTTTTGTAAATGTTTAATGTTACATGAATTTGGGATATTTGTCCATTTTACTGTTGCAGACTTTGAATTATTAACATACTTTTATTTAAAGGACCAAAGGGCAACAACATTAATAAAAATATTGAAACATATTTTTTTTAATGATTTATGCTTAGTACTCTACCACTGTGACAGTGGAAAGCAGTCTGTGGATAAACAAATATAATAAATGTATGCTCGTGCTTGTACTTGTATATGTGGGAAGAAAAAGTATGGACCAGAAATTGTGTGTGTTTTTATTAATAAAGGCCAGAATGGAAAGAATTATGAGTTACATCCATCTCTATTTCTTTCAATTTCCTGTTGGATTTCCTTAACTATCTCTATGTTTTCTCTTCCATCTCAGCTGAAAAGATGAGTTAACAGAGTAAGTCAAGGACGTAGTAAGATTCTGAATGCTTTTCTCTGGGTGCTTTTTTTAATACATTGCCATTATCTGTTATGCAAATATATAGGAAAATTTTAAGAGCAGTATCATACCAGTATGGTCCTTTGTGTAAAGCAGAGAATCAGTGTTTCATCTGTGGAAGTTCATTGCTTTTCCCTGTGCTGGCCTAAGGCATGCCTCAAACTGCACATGCATTTTCCTGGCAGAGCCTTTGTTTTGTGTTTGGGAATATCTGGTTTAATTAGCAAGCAAGTTACAGAGAGGGATGATTCCAGTCATTGAGATTTCTGTGGAGGCAGAAGCTCAGGTGTTGTTTCCATGGGCCCTGGCCCACCTGGAAAGGTAGAGTTGAGCACTGTACCAAAAAAGTCATCAAATATGCATAGAAAAATTTTCTGCATCTTATATACAAGCTTCACTGGAAATATTTATTTAATTTCATTTTTCTCATTTCCCTCCTGTTTGAAATCATTTATTTGTCATTGTGTCAGTAGACTGCCTCACAGGCACTGACATACTTCTTTTCAGTGTTAGACCTATTGAAAGAAAAATATTAAACAAATGGAAAAAGTTGACATCTTGGCTATCCATTTTAATAACATTAGGCATTAATAATGACAGTTTTGTTAACAGATAACAGATAATGTTTGTACTAGGGACTGTTAGTGTTGCTATTTAACTTTTATTTGCTGAGAATTAAAATAACTCGTGTTGGATAATTTACATAGGAGCAAAATCTAAAGTCCAAGTCTTGCAAAGTTTACCTACTAGGGGTTTTCAGTGATTTCATTAGAGTTTAACATATGTATTCATATGTGTAAAACTGTTCCTAAACACAGACAGTGGGGGTGAGGCAGCACTCATATGATTGTTAAAAATGCTATATCAATGATTTGTTTTTCATCAACTCCTTCCATCTGGCCCATTTTTCTTCTAATTGTTACTTAATTGAATACAAGCAAACAGTTGGTCCATTTTTCTTCATTATTTCGTTCTGACACATTTCTATAAATGGGCTTTGTCTTACAAACATGGCAATAGCATAAATTACAAAGATGAAGTGTGTCTGAAACAGAAATTAGGAGATTTTTTTCTGTAATCTTTTCTTCAGGGTTCGATGCTTTATTAAATAGCAACCAAAGATATTTAAATGAGAAACTAAATCAAGCTATTTATTAAATGCTTAGCAGTAAACAATCTTATGAACAGCACGAAGTGATCACACTTTACAATTCTGTTCATTCAGCCATGCATCCCTAAGACAGAAGAGCTCCCATTAGCAAGAATCACTGAATTAACTCTGTGAATACATTTTTCCCCCCCTTTTCTTTGCAGAGAGAATGTGCTAATTTCATCAAGGTACTTAAGGCTTACAACCAAACTCACCTGTACGCTTGTGGAACAGGGGCTTTTCATCCAGTCTGCACCTATATTGAAGTTGGAAGCCATCCTGAGGTAAACTATCTTAAAACAATATTTTCCTTTATCCACTTTTTAATCTTTATTGGTGTTTAGCCATGATCACTTCCTGCCAAAGTGCACTCTCACTAGTTTCTGTGGCCTGGGAAGTGGATCTGGTAAGACCTGCTCCTGAGTCAGGTGCTGATTTATAAATCACAGCAGAATCTCTACTTTTCTCCCCTACACAGCATCTCTTCCCCCAGGGTCTTAAGTAAATATAAAGAAGGCTGTTCTACCTGGCTCATAAAGTTAAAAACACTCTCTTTTTTCAGCTGGGACAGATGCCAGATATAAGAGGGGTAGCACAGCTTTCTACCGGCTGAGAAGTAAAATAGTGTCACACATTCATAAATCCCCCTTCCCAGATTTGTCCTAACACACTGACAGTTTTCCATATGTGACCTAGGTTTTGTTTCCTTACATTTTTGTGAAAAATAAATCACTCTCTCTTTGCCCCCATTTCTTTACTCTGTAGCTTCCTGATTTTTGCTTAGTCTTGCAGAAATATTGCAATAGCTCTTGTACTGTTTTATCAGTGATCATCATAACTAAATACATAAGCATGGTCTTCCCTGGCAAAAAACAGAATCACTCACAGGAGGCCATGGGACTAAGCTGATTTTCCTGGCTTAAGATTTGACTAGAATATCACTGTGCTCCACTGCAACAGTTTTTCTCTCCAGAAAAGCCAATCTCTTATTTTCCTATTGAGTATGTAATATAAATTATTCAACTTTACTGTATTTTATGTCTGGCTTACCTGGCTTAATGGTCTGTTTTAGTTTAGCAATCAGACTCTTGATATGTTTTCAGCATTTATGGATATGTTTTACTAGTGAATCCATAATTGTGTTACTTGTAGCTTCTGTGATCTTCAGAAAAACAGCTCTTTCAAGTTACCTTATGCTTTTGCAATGTGCGTTTGCAGATTTCCTTGAAAATAGAGGCATCATTGTTAAATGAATGAGGACTATTTCTTCCTGTAGAAAAATTAACAGACCTTTTGAATGTTGACTTCATAGTCTGGGAACAATTTTTGCTTATAAAAATGTCTTTTAATATTTGAAACATAAGTCTTCAAAATGTTCTAAGCATAAGGTTTGAAGGGATAAAGGAGCTGCAGATTCTTTAATGCTTTATTACAATGCATTCTTGGCAATTAGTGATTGTCTCTTGACCACACACAGTATGTCATTGCTTACTGCATTAAACAGATTCTCTGCTTCCTGAAATCCATTTGGGAATTGGTAGACATATTAATTAACTCTAGTTCCGTAAGATGTGTGTCAATCAATTCTTGGCTATCTGCCAAGGGAATCTATCTGAAGAGAGATAGCTGGTATGAGGTCATTTACTTCCACATTTGGCTGTTTTATGGCTGTACCATAAAACTAACACACACTTTATCAAGAATTTATAGAAAGGATGATCAGAGATGAGAGGCCTGATCCAACCTTGGTTTAACATTCTGGATTTTTAAAGTCTTGAATCAATGATGTATTTGTCCCTGGACCGGAAAGAGGATGTTTGTTTTAGCTTCTTTTTAGCAGTCCCTAACTATAAACAAAATCTAAATTGTTGGTGTCTTTTTTTTTTTTTTTTTTTTTTTTGGTCATTTATGCGGTGAGTTTGTAAGTCCCCCTCTGCCTGAATCATTTCTCATGACCCTTGGTTACATCTTCGTAAATGAGGGAAGTCAGGAGTATGTTTATCTGAAATGCCTTGGACGCCATTAGCTTTTGTTTTCATTTTCTTACTTAAGCTATGAGTGAAATCATCCTCACCTGCCCTTCCAGTGGCACAAGTTTGTGTATCTTCTGGACAGTTGTGCAGGAGGGTTTGCTGCCTTCTCACCCCAGGTCTGCCCATGTGGAGAGAAAGTGAAGCAGGAAGGAGGCAGCTGTGCCCACATCTTCTTGGGCTTTGGCAAATCTGACAGTCAGCCTGTATTATGTCCCCTGCAAAGGCAAAAATCAGATGAATAAATGAATTTATTAGATTTGCAATGAAAAATAAAATGTCCCATCTCTGTCCCTCAGCTGCAGCCTGCTCCTTCCTTTCTCATAGTACCTAGTTGGGAATTTCAAATGTACATCTCCTCTGGGAGCTGAGGAAGAGGAGGGTGCTTGATTGACAGCAGCTATTAGACAAACCATGAATGAGAGGGATACAATATTAACCCCTGCACACTGCATCTGTGACAGCCAGATGGTTTATGTTCTCATGTCAGACAGCAGCACTGGACGTGTCAAAGGACCATTGCTTCTGTATCCTGTGGAGTTTGTACCTCCCTAGAACACACAAAAAAAAGGTAAAAAGTATAAGCAAAGACAAGGAGTTGATTCTGAATTTAAAATTGTCCTCTAAAACATTTCCTGAAGATTCCTTTTCTGCCACAACACTTGTGGAAAATTAACTGATTTCACCATCTGCTTATTTAGTTTTCAAGCACTTAGAGAGGTAAATGTGAACTGATTAGGGGAATAGTCAGGGAATGTACCTACTCTTTAATAAGATTGCTTGTTTATGTGAACTCTGAATGTAACCCACCTGCCTGAATCCAATAGGGAAGAGGAAATCAGTGTGTGCCAAACTGAAGAGGGTGGGGAAATGAAATTTAAAAGAGTGGCAAGCGATAGAGGACATGCTGGAAGCAATTGTAGTAGGCTGGAGGAGGCTGGAATATGGTACAGTTTTTATGACTGGGAAATGAAATAAATTACTTTGTGTGACAGTCATAAAGTAATGGGAATATGAATTGATATATCTGTTGAATATCTCTTTGCTATGAAGCAGTGTATCACAGCCCCATTCCATACCTGAATAAAACCATTTCTAGTGATGAAACTAGGCAGGTCTAATTGAGTCTGATGAAGTACAGTATCAGAAATAATAATAAAAAGCTAAAAGGATGTGAACGGCATGCTGTGCATCTGATTTAAAATGATGTGTGTAAATGTATACAACCTAATATGTTGTGAATTACTCTGCAGTCTAAGGAGTAAAGCAGACTAATCTTCACTTAAATCCATTCCAGATGTATAAGTGAATAACCACAGTATTTAGAGAGAAGAATAAAGTTAATGTTTGAATAGACTTTAAGCACGTAAGCCATTAGGAAGCAGGAAAGAACATATATAGAGAGAACATAGCATGTGGATATTCAGAAAATACCTGAAGAGAGCCTAATGTAAACCTTGATATCATCCATTGTATGTGCATGAGTTTAGGAGAGATGACCTAACACAGACACCTACACAAATTTCAGGGATCTGGGGTTAGGCAATATGTGGCATTCTGTCCTCATAACGCAATATAATACACGAAACCAGTTACCAGACAAAACAAGAAAGTAATTAGTAAAGCTATGTTTTTCACCCACTGACTTCTGAGGAAACAGGGCTGGATGTGCAGGAATGTTGTACTTAACAGTTGCAAAATTACGCAAGTCAGATCTGTGCTTGAAAGGAACAAATCTGACTGCAGGGAGACACAGAGGTGCATTAAACCCCCTAGAAAATCACAACAGGATGCAAAAGGCACCTGCCTGTGCATGCCTGAGCAGGGGGAAGGAGCCCTGCTCCCTTTCCCCAGGACTCCCTTTGGGGTAGTTTGAGTGAACCAGCAGGGAACAGTCCTGTTTCAGTAACAGGATTTTCCATTTACTTAACCCTTATATACATGTGGAGGTGTGGAGAATGCCCTATAGTACGCTTTTTTGTTAAATACTCAGGCAGACATTGCAAGAGCTGTACAAAATTGTTAGTCAGATTCTCAGCAGGAATACATAAGGGTTTCTTCAACAGAGGTAAATCAATGGGCACTGTCTGAAGAACTAACCTAGCTTCTTTTATTGTCTCCTAATTCCAGATTTCTTGTCATTGTCCAACAGTTTAAAACTCATTCTTAACTGCATGACCTTAAAAGATCTGGGATCGCTTTACTTGAAGGTTATTTCTCAATCAATAAAGAAACTTTAAATTTAGTTCAGATTTATGATGTACATAAAACATTAAGTTATTACATATGAAGTTATATAATGCTACCACCTGTAACATATTTGCTTTTTCCGGACTCTGTGTATTTTAAAAATCTTTGGTTCAAGTCATAAAGTTTTGCTGAAATACACTTTCCACTCTTTTTTATCCCTTCTTTGCTTCATATTAGAAGGGGTCCAGAGTGCATTTGCTTAGTAATGGACATCCTGTTCTGATATATTTATGCATCTATCTTTTTATCTCTCTTTATATGTCTTTTATATATAGTGATGGAAAAGCAGATTTTTTCCTAAGAGAATGACTTGAAGGAACACACTAATTGAAGGACCAATGCTACTGCCGGTAGAAAACATATTGTGTTTGATTATCTAATATAAAAATTCAGGGTGAAACATTGATTTCAGTAGTAGCAGATGTGGCAGAAATTGGCCTAACTTCATTGAAGACAGCTGACCTGTGTCAGTTTACATCAGTTAAGATTCTGACCTGTGGTTTTTAAGTGAAGCATCTGAGAAAATGATTTTTAAAGTTACAAATCACCTCAGGCTAATTTTATTTCCATCTAATTAATTATATCTTTATGTGGTAATTAAGTGCTTACTAAATATACAGAGAAAATATGAAGGAAAAGGATAGTGTTAAAGGATTATTCTCATTTGTAATACCAAATTATGTGATGAAACTGATTGTTGTGACATACTATTTCTAAGCATCACTATAATCACAGAGAAATTCCAATAAAGGAAGATCTAGTTTACAGACTGCAATAGCCTAGTTTAGTTCACAGGTGCTTTAACCTTTCAAGCTGCCAGATACCCTGTTACTATAGTACAGGAAAATAAAACTGAAGAGCCACATCACAGCTTAGGTGCAAGTACCTTTTAGAGCACTTCTTTCCATTGCCTGAGTAGTCTTACTGGGGGAAAAAGGAAGACATCTCTTAGATGTTTAAAGACTGATATACTTCACTTTGTTTCAGAAAAGCAAGGTAATGATTTCTGCTGTATGAGGAAATCTCAGGCACTAGGCCTTTTTTCTGTACTGATATTCTTATCTGCAAAGGATGGCAGGTAACAAGGTAGTCAGTGTTAGGCACACACGTGTCCAGGCACCTCACAGGGGCAGTGGCCAAAATCACAAAACAAAAGGGCTTGATTCCTCTGGAGATGATGACTCAGTAAACCATAACTTCTACTGCTCCACATGACATCAATTGCCAGTCCCTTAGGCTGCCCTGTGTAAAAATACTTCACTCAAAATCAGGCTTTTCACACATTACAATTTACCTCCACTTGTTAAAAAGAAAAAATCTTGTCATAGCTATCACCTTCTCAACGTTTTTTAAATATGTAGTTTTATATACAGTTTCATGTAGCTGTATATATCATACCATTCTTCTTCCAAGCCATTATTCACTATGACACTGATTGGGAAAGGGTGCAATACCGGAACTTTTCAGTGACCCAAATACAATATTTACAAGAGGAGTACAGGGAAAGGACAGAGTCCTTTCGCCTAAGACAGTTGTTCTGGTAAGGTCTGAAAATATTTCAATAGGAAAACCAGGATGTGTTGTTGGAAGCTCTACGCATTTTTCTACACACATGCAGAAGCACATATTTCTTATACGTCGAGTACTATGTCCCAAATGGCACCTCTTGTTATGTTGCCTTATCTTGTGATAAAGTTGCGGAAGTAGAAGGTCACAATAAAGAGGTAACTTGATTCCCATTTAAAGGACTTTGAAAAACTCCATAAACCCCTTTGTAAACAAATATTAATCAGGTTCACGGTTAAATGCTATTATTTATCAAGGCCTGTCTTTGAATACACTGCAGATCTCCTTTGAGTTTAGCTGTATTTTGAACACTTGCTTTGCTAAAAGAGAAGTTAAACCGGGAAAACTCATATTTTTCAAAAATTCATCCTGTCATCCCCAAGCAAAATGTATTTCCAATAAACATTTATTTCCAGAGCAGATCCTTTAGAGTAGGACTATTAGGCTTTATGCGATAATTTAGCTGTCAGAATGGTTTAATTTGTGATGTAAACTTCTCTCAGCTGAATAACGCACATGGCACCAATGGCTGACATCTTTCCTACCCCTCACTGTTGGGGAAGTCTACACAGCTGCTCTGGATATTTCATCCTCATCAAAGTGAGACACTGAAGAGGAAAATTTTGAAAGTTTTTTTCCCAAGTGTCTTATTTGATCAAGAATCTATTTCCTAATAAAAATTATGAAGCATACTGAACTTTTAATGTAAACCACACAGTTAAAAGTATGAAAATTTAAATGTGGAGCTAGTGTTTATTATCCTGATACATTTAATTAAGGAGTGTGTACCTTTATGACAGCTAAATATATGACAACTTGATCCATTTGACCTTACATTTACCAGTGTAAAGGTATATTTGTAAGAATAGGGCTATTCCAAATCATAAGTATGCAAAGGATCTGGCTCAGTATCTTAAAATTCAGATGCAGCACAAATATCATGTTTGGAGGGAAAGTATTTAGCAAAGGGATCATGCTTTAATCATTGACAGGAAATACGAACATTGTAGGTTTTCAGCTGTCATTTAATGCATTCAGTCCTACCCTTGCGTATTTCATAATTACACCTAAGCAATTTGGAATCTATTTATGTCTAAAGTGACAGAAAGTCAGTAATTATGTCTGAGACACTCTGAGATCTACAAGTTGAACATTTACATGCAGGAAATTAAATCAAGTTTTAAACTATCACAAGTCAAAACAGTGTGGTGGCTATTTTATTTCTTCACCTTCATTCCTCAGACTACAGACTTATATGGTTTAGGTGAAATGGAAGCATGGTTCTTTAGTAAGTCATACTGAGGAGAGGTATTAGATATGATGAGAAACAGAACAAAGACATGGAATTTACAACTGCAAGGACCATTTGTTGCACAGCAGAAACCACTAATGAAACCCCAAGCACTATTCAAGTCTGATCATTTCAGCTATTGAGCTTTTGTGTAGAGCTTGGTAAATATATCCAAAATGCTATGGCAGACCTCCCAGTTTATTCTTCAGAAAACAAACCAAACTAAATCAAAAAACAAACTCCAGAGCCATATTAATTTATTATTACTTTATACATATGTTTTAAAGAAAATATAAATGAAAGTTACTCTGCAGGTGATGTTCCATCACTCTACAGTTTGGTTTAATTGAAAGCTTCCCTGAGATGAGGGAGAACTAGCAAGGATACCATCTGTAGAGAGCATTGGTGCTTCCATGGGTCTGGTCTGATCACTACAGACATGCAGTGACACTAAAGGAAGCTCAATAGTAGCAAGATACTGTATATTCTCCTCTACTGGTGAAAAAAACCCCAATTCTAACAAAGTAACTGTTAACATAGAAATTTTTTAGATTTCCTCAATGTAAAAAAAAGTGCAATGTGATCAATAGTGTCAAATTTGAACTCCTTGCCTCCTAATGACAAGAGTCTATGCACCAGCATGCTTCCACTGAGATAACTGAGAAGACCATTGTTCCCTCACCGTACATGGCTTTTGCCTTCGGTGACTGAGAAATGCTGGTTGATTACAGTGGAGAGCTGTATACAGTGTGCCACAGCTGAATGGCTCCCATGAATAAGAAACTAAAGCCAGTCAACATACTCATTAGTTTCAAAGAAATGAGTCTCAGAAGTGTGGGAAAACTTTTGTTTATATTGCTGGAGGGGAGAAAAAAGACTGAGATAGAAAGAGACCTCCATGGAAGTAAATTTGCGGAGTGAAGCGTGCACATGTACACATGCAGAACCATTGGGTGGACTGTCACTTATGCCACATGTGATGTCTTGTTTTCTGAGTCCATGCCTTAAAACAACAGGTAACTTTGAATATGCTCAGATAATGAGTGATTTAAGTTATTGATACTCTCAGGATCTGGATTTAATTTTTTTTTTTAAATATTGGGTGTTTTTTCCTCATGATTTATCTTCAGTGGACTCAGTTTTAGCGATGACTACCAGAGGAGCTGAAAATACACTCACCACTGTTTCATCTGGATGTTCGTTATTTCTCCTATCAGTTAAAGGATGTTATGATGAAGTATTTATTCCCACAATGTAAATATTCCCACTTCACATGGTTACCTTACTTCACTATGAGATGATACAGTTTTCCTAATTCATTACAGACTTAGATTGTAGTTTTAAGAGACATGGCAATCATATTAAGATGTCAATCCAATTTTCTGAGTGGGAATATCATGTTGGTTCATCAGCAGAGCCCATAATGTTTCTAGTAACACAGAAGTTCAGCATTTGCCTCTTGTTAGAGTAACAATTGAAAACACGAACCCAACTTCACAGTCATGCAACATATGCAAAATTTCATCCACACACCTCCCGAAACAAAAGACAAGTATGGCTGAATCCTTTGATCTCTCAACCAACATGGGGGAGAAAAAAATAAAATAACAAACCACCATCTGTTGGGAAACCAATGTAATAAAAACAGTGGAAAGTCAGCCTATAGTATAGACTGACTTAATTGAGGAAATGACTTATAAATAGAATTATTTCTTGATTTAGAAGAACAGGAGGGAACAAAACTGAAAGAAGGAGTTACAGAGCTCAGGTTTGGATAGATCAGCATCAAAGCAGCATTATTCATTGTGGGTTTCACGTCAAAAGGCTCCACTTGACAGGGGCTGACCTCATGAAGAAAAATCATATTTTAAGTGTGGTTTATGCTGCGGAAGTGACTGTATTGTGTTTGTAACTCAGTAACAACATCTTGTCAAATAATCTTAAAACAGCCAAGGTCACAGTGCAGCAGGTTTTAGCCATGGTTGATGCTCCACATACAGACCACGGAGCTGTGAAATGCAGAACAGCAAGCTAACCAGTTGTATTAAATATTCAGACATGAGACCTTAACAAAGAACTTATTGGCAAACTAACTTCACTGGTCATTACCTAAAATTTTGAGAGCTGATGTGCTGTGAAATGCCTTTCAGGCCTGTTTTAAAGTCTGTAGCATATATTTAACTCTCAGAGATGTGAGTCTGAAAACACTGCCTTTTCCTGTGCTTTCAGACTAACCTGATATTTATATTTTCTGCACATTCACATTGTGTGAGCTGAACAGGACTCTGGCATGGTGAGTGGCCAGTGGCTAGTCCCAGGAAGGGCACACGGAGGCTGAGTATGGCTATGGCACTGGCTGCTCAGCAGTGATGGAGAGATTCATGTCTGAACTTCTCAAAACTGCCACATGATGTTGCTTCTGGCCGTAAGAGTCTCACTGATGCAGAATTCCCCAAAAAGGGGCATTTTCCCAAAGAAAAGATGAGAACACTCATGGATTTTAAAACTTTCAAACAGATTCAGGGAAGAAAAAGTCACTTTCCACAGTGGAAGGTCTCCTTGGTGTCTTTCCAAAGTCCTTAGACATGTCTTTCTTTCATCAGCAGCTGCATTTGGCATGACAAAACTGGCTTCTCTGCAATGATTAAATCTTATTTCTCCTTTGATATAAAGCAGAGCAACTGCAGGTAAAGCTACTATTTCTGTGAGTAAACAGCAGGACATAGGTATTTCCATCAGTTGCCTGGTGGAACAGGAAGTAATTGTTCTTCTCCTGCTATCTTGATCATCCTCACTTATATGTACACTCATATTTTATGTGAGAAAGCTTTGTAATACTTTCCAGATGTTTCCTTGCCTTTAAAAGATTTTGAAACTGAGTTTCTTCTCTGCCTGTGTTATACAGGGAGTGTCTTAAATTTGTTACCATCTAAGTTCATTCAAATCATAAAATTCCACTATTCCATAGTTCAGTAAGAAAATAACGCTAAACATTGATGTTTTGACTAGTAATTAGTACTTTGCTTCTTAAGGAAAGAATTTACTTAAGCATGTAAGGAAGAGAATAAGAAGTAATCCCATATATACCATATAAACAGAGAAGATAGCTGAAAGAGGAGGAATCTCTGCAAAACAAGAGGAGATAGAATTTAACCATTGTGTACTTTCTAACTTTGCTAAATACCATTACAAAGATGAAAGAAATTTTGTTTTTATCACTATACAACCTTTCATCTTTTTGCATCACATGCTTTGCTGGCATAAGATGACACAAATAGATTAACAGTCAGGTATTTCAAGATCTCAAAAGTCTTACAGGAGAGAAAATCCTCATCCTTCTTTAAAGAATACTTTTATGTGAATAGAGACCCAGTACAGCAGTGTGTGCTTGATTGCTGCAGTAGTACCTGTCAGCAGGAAGAAGATTCAGTTTTTAGAATGGGTCATGGTTTAGACAGAGATTGTATTTTGTTCACAGGAAGAACATGGGACTATGCATAGAATTGTCTATAACTAACAGATATGAAAGCAGTGCATAGGCATAAATAATTATCTTTATTATACATTAGTCCGTATATCTTTTGCTGTGAAGAGTTAATCAATTTACTGCTGAAAGCTGTGGGAGATTAAGAATAGTACTGAAGCAGGCAGTGTTTTAAATATTTGTGCTTGTCCCATATGCCTACTGCTTGTGTGATGCTGGAAGTAAGACTAAGTGATTACAGCAACTCTTTCTGTTCTCCAAATCTAAGAATAAAACCACTTGAAGTCAGTTGGGAAAAAAATTCTTTACTCCTCCATTCATGCTCAGTTCCAGCTTACATAGCTTGTAACAACTTGTTTTCTGTTTATGGCACTTGGTAAGTCTGCTTGGAAATGTGCCGACTCCTCTTTGAGCTCCTGAGCATAAACCATATAGAATCTCTGCACTTTCCCTCCAATAGTGTTCCTGTGAGGGAAATGCACTGTGCCCTTCTGTTCCTTCCTTCACCTCTCCCTCGTTTATGTAAGAAAAATAATTTAATGAGTATGACCTGACTCAGATGAAATACATACCTCTGACTCGTTCTTGCCTCTGTGGACTTTGAGTAAATTAGTTATTTCCTAAGTAACTCTTTTCATTGGAAAAGGGTGAGTAACTTTCCACCATTTCTTGGGAACTCAAGGACAGGCTAGCTAGTACCTGCTTTTCTTTCTCTTCAACTTCTGTGTTATTTGCTGTAGACAAATCACATATGATTATTTTTATTTTTTCCCTGTATAATGCTTTGTTTTTTAAAAATATATCTTCTTTAGCTCAGTGAGTCAGAAAAGAATGTGAGAAACACTTGGATGAAAAAACAGTC
>JAWWEU010000040.1:8001657-8016251 GCA_035583155.1 Acropternis orthonyx
TGTTTTTTAAAAATATATCTTCTTTAGCTCAGTGAGTCAGAAAAGAATGTGAGAAACACTTGGATGAAAAAACAGTCACCATTGGAAAACTTAACTAAAAAGAAGTGTTGTGCAGAATAAATAAATGTATCATGATGAATTCATGCTTATTAGAATTGGCGATGACTTGCTATGTCATCTAATCTATTCTAATATGTGTACATTTGCAGTCATCTACAAGTCTGGACTGTCTTCTCACCTGTAGTGATATAAATCACAACTAGTGATTCTTGCAGTGCAGCATTAATTTGCATTTTAATTATTTTGGTTTCAAATATTGCACAGCTAATCATAATTGTATACAGTGTCCTTCCCTGAGTAGCTCGTTTCCTATCTACTCTCCATATCAAACATGTCCAGATGAGCTATTATATAACTTTTCTCTGTATGATTGCATATATTTTAGTTAAGAAATGCTACCTGACTTAGGAAAATCTACAGATTCCTCCGAGTTGTGACATGGTCACACTCAGAAAGATATGTTAAAGAAACAGTTGCAAGTACATAATCAGATGAGAACACAATACTCTCCATTAATGAAATATGATCCATAATGAATCTTGCATGGGAGTGCTAATAACTACCTTTAGGTTAAAGTGCTCAAATGTCACAGTATAACAATATCTGTCTTAGATGTGTATCATTACAGCAAAGTAATTAAAGGTTACTTGGCTGTTAAATGGTTACCTTGGCAGAATCCTTCAGTAACATGGCTTCAAACATGCCTTCACAATGAAATTAACTAAGCAAATTAAGTCAGCCTTGTAGCAAGCTATTTGATGTGCAGGACATCAGGCATATAAATGTATAATATGACTGGTTGCAGAAAGCAGAGGACTTGAAGATGTATCCATTTGCTATGAAACATGAAGTGATCTTCCTTGTTCCTATTTGTAAAATAATGCTTGTGCATGTAAAAAGAAGAGCAGTGACAGAAGTGATGAAGAGAAATGGAATGTCCAAATTATCACAGTCGTGTTCCATGTGCTGCATGAGTGCGAACCTCGAGTAGCACCACTCAAGATGAGGGAAGTATTAAAATTCACTTGGTCTTTTTTACACCTCTGAGCTACATGGAGTTAAAATCTGGGAACAAGTGACTAGAGTTTTGCTAACAGCTCAGCCTGACTCATCCCAAGGATGCTTTCAGGGATTACTCATTTGCTGCCTTCTTCTGTGTTTAATATAAACCACACCAGTAAAGTTGAGCAAGCGGCTTGATGTGGATATAAACATTTTTCATCACCTCTTAAAGTGGAAATGTGACATGGACAACACCAGTGACAGATGGATTTTGACTTAAAAAATAATTTCCTAGCATTATGCAAACTGGTAGTGAAAAATACACAATATATTCTGCTTTTTTTTTCTTTCTTTCAATAGAAACACTAGATAAATCAATCATTCATCTGAGACCTTTTCATACGTAAGCAAGAAGATGTAAAGTTCAGATCTCTGCTGTCCTCCTGAAACATTAGCCTTGCTCCAGGCAATGGCATTATTCACGTACCTTAAATTTACTCTTATTTAAGTGTTTTGCCAGATCATGTCTTTTGATGAAACAAAAAAATAAAAAAAAAAGAAATATATCTCATGCTGCAGAAATATTTGCTCACAAAACAGCTAGGAAAGTATCAGCAGAATGAAAGGAAATAAGAATTTGTGATAGAAATCTTTTTTCATTCTCTGATTTGTGGTCTTAGGCCAGTGAGATAATTAGCAGTTGTTGGCACCATCTTATCAGTGCTATGCAAAACTGCTGCACATTTTGGTTGAGCTTGACATCAGTATTAGGTGTTCTTCTCCAGTTCTCAGGGTTCTGCCCAGGGCAACTTGTTTGACCTTATTTGGTTTTGTTCTCTGCAATCCAGGTTTCTTAAAAGATGAATCTTCAGTCGTTGTCATGTGAAAATTGTCTCATGTCCCCGGGCCAAAAGAAGTCCCCAGAGAAGCTAAATAGAAGTGATGGAACTATCTGTCCACTCAGTAATCTTTAGATGACTTTCAGAGACCCTCTGCACACATAAGGGCCAAGCCTACAGAATGTTATCATATGGATGTGTAAAACCAAAAAAAAAAAAGGCTTAATACTACAAGTTAGTTCTCAGATAATACAGATTTTTACTTCTTAGGCACAATAAAAGCATATATACTGATTGATTCAGCCTGATTCCAGACCTGGAAACAGCTTTTGAATGGGGATTAAAAAACAGTGTAAGAGAGGAAGACTATCTTCCAATGAGTTCTTTTGCCCTGAGGTATGAGTTACTTTTTTTAATTTTGAACCAGTAAATGTGTAATCAGAAAACAAATGGCATTGATTACTTTTTCAAAGCAGTGACTCTCTGATTATTTTGTCCTATACTTCCAGGTTGTTTGAAGTATGGAACCAACATGAAACCTGAAAGCATTTGCCATTTGTATAAATCAACATTACTCTGTGTAGCCAGTGTTTATTTACAATCCTGCAAAGGGTTTCATAAGGGATATGTGTGCACCTACAATGCAAACCATGTGTCAAACAGCAGAAAACAGCAGAGCAATAGTGCTGTTGTTTTTTCCCTTTACTTGATCCAAGTTTCATTTTCTGTTTGGCTAAGCATCAGTGGTCATGAAGGTGGTATATCAACAATAGTCATGGTGGCATATTCAATTTAATTATAGCTGGTTGAGGTGCTTAACTTCATTTACGTTTTCTCAATAACAATTTATTTTATTTGGTTTTACCAAACCTTTCTGTTTATGCATTTCATCATCTTTTGTTATAAGAAACGGGGATCACATTTCATTATTTAATTGTGGGAGTAATGAAAGAGTAAGCCTTCAACAACTTACTGTTGCTGTACCTAGGGTCTTTTCCTGGAATACTTACTGAAGAACAAATCCCTTGGAGTCTTTAGAGTATAGTCTAGATCATTAATTTTTATTCCTAACTAAAAAGTTGTGGAACTCATACTGAATTTAGCATATGGAAAGATTGGGCATTATTTATCATAGAATAGTTTGAATTGGATGGGACCTTCAAGATCATCTAATTCCAACCTCCCTGCCATGGACAGGGACTCCTTCCACTGGACTAAATTGCTCAGAGCCCCACCCAGCCTGGCCTTGAAAGAAAATTACTATTATTTAACATGGAACAAGGCCACAAAGATTTTTCTGAAAGGTATAATATAATAGTAAATTAGTCAGACCTGAGTACAAGATTTATGTATTCTCTTAAAGACTGATGGGGATAAATAGAACAGTAATGGGAAAATTGAGTTTGTTTAACCTCAGTCAGGAACAGGAGCTAAAAAAAGGAAATTTTGGGCAAGGCAGTAGAAGTCTTGATAGTGAAAGGGCTCTGCATGACTTAACCCTTGTCCATAAGCAGACTTTTGAATGTCTCACAGATTCAGTGCAAATCCGTGCACAGGCACTCTCATTTCAGTTAAAGTAGCATTTCTGGTCTGGTCTTAGCTGCCTGAAATTGGCTGAAAACAAGCTAGTCTTAAACGAGCTCACTGTGTCGAGCAGTGCATGTGTTTTCTGGAATCTCATTACATTCAAACATAGGGATACAAGTCTGCAGATTAGTGCTTGCCCTGAAAAGCCTGTTTAGCCTTTCAAAGGATTTTGCAGGAAAGCAAGCTGGAATACAAGCCCTTTCTGCTTGTCATTTGTAGGTTTGTGAATTTGGTTTTTATTTCTTTGTGTAAATGTGTTTTCATACAGACATTGAAAAGCCATGACCCTCTGTAAAAAGGATTGCCTTGAAGGGAGATAGTAAGACTACAGTGTAAAGGCTGGTTAATACAGAAATGCTAAATCTCACTGTACAAAGATTATAGCACAATAAATTTTTTAACTCAAGGTATTTTCCTGACATTATAAAAACAGTCACATATCAGAATCACAAAATAAAAGTCTTAAAGAGAGGGCTAAAAGAAAATAAAGAAAAATATCTGCTTTTTTTTTGGTGCAAGAATGATACAGAATCCCTTTAAAATGTGATTTCTTTTAGCTGACATTGTAGCAAGTATTTTAGATAACACTTAATGACTTAGGTATTATTTTTACAATCAGTATATTTCATGGGGTATTAAAGATAATAAATAAGGAAATACTTCAGAACAGATAATAGAAGACAGTAAAGAAAGCCAAAGATTTCAGTTGCTTACAAAAAGCTTGGTATCTACTTATATGAAGCAATTACTTCCATGAGTCACATGACCCATTTCAGTAAGAGAAATCAAATCCCAGTCCGGAGTTATTCCTTTGGTGGAAAAAAGCCAAAAAGAACAAGAGTGTTTTTTCAATTTACACCTAGAACATTTTTCTTATTTGTTTGTCTGAGTAGTAAGCAATATGGTCAGAAATAAATCCAGACTTAAGCCTTCTAAAACTTCCCAGTGAGATAAAAGCACTATCATTTGGGGCTAACTAGGATTCCAATTACTGCAAGAGTTAATCTGGAGCAGTAGTTAAATAATTGTAATGAGTAGCCCAGGTTTCCCTACCTGCTTTTTTCTCTTTTGGGATTACTAATTCTAAATCACTTGGACTTCTCCAGGCTGACAAGACTAAAGTAAATTGAAAAAAAAAGGTGCAATAAACTGCAAGAAAATTCACTCCAAGACTTCAGCTGAAGAACAGAAATGATGTTGTAGTAGAAGCCAGTATGTGAAACAGGCAAAAATAGGGTTGGATTTGAAAGGTAGTGCTGAATGTAAGGAGAATTTTAAATGTACGAGCCATCTGATAAGAGGTGAGAGGAGAAGAATTGTAAGAAAAAAGCATGGACAGTTACCACTTTCATTACACAGATGAAGGAATTAATGCTGAATTTATTTGCAATAACTAGATTTTCAGACTATTGCATTAAAAAGACATTGCAACGTATTTTCAAGATTTTCAATGAACGATTGGAGGCAATGAATATGAGAACTGCGTATTTGTTTTAAAAGTTGGTTTTAAAGCCAAATCTCTGATGCACTGTGATCACTGGCTACTTTCTGATTTCTGTAGAGCTAAGATTAGGCTTTAGATGCCAAGGTGCCAAATTAGAGCATTAATTACCTGTGTAATTGCATATAGTTAAGTGCATACTAAGGTGCTTTTATAAAATGCAGTCTCAAAACCTCATTCAGAAGGAACTTGAGCAAATTATTTCTATGTTTTGAGGGAGATTGTTCATATATGTGACGTAAAACTGAATCTGACAACTTTCTGCATCTTGATGCTTCAAAAGAACAAGTTAGTTTTTAGTTTTCTAGGCTCTCCATAGGCAGCATCACAGGCAGGACACTAAGAATATGAAAGAGAGAGAGATTTTGGGTTGCTGATAGTATCAGAGAACACTGAGTCATGAAATGGAGGAAAAAAGGCAGTGAGAAAGATGAATAGATGACAATAAGGAAGTATGTTGGAGGATTTGAGATGTTCCAGATTTTGCACTTTCCTGGTGTTAAGACAGTTTATTCCCTCCAGACTTAGATTACCTAAATCTAGCCTAATTTCAGAGGGTAGAAGTCATTGTACCTGGTTTAATTCACCTGAAACGTACTCTATTGGTACAGTGATGCAGCCTTATCCTTGGTCAATGGTGAGAATTCTGCATCTTCAGAATAGTGCTTATTTTTCACATCTACCACAGTACCTGTGATGTTCATGACCATGAAATAAAACTAATAAAATAAAATGAGGCAGTCACTCAGAAGCAGTGCATTTCAGAAAAGTTCCTGGATATTGATTTACATTTCTCTGAACTAGAAAGAATAAAATTATACAAATTGAATCCAAGAAAGGAAATCAGGAAGCAGTATGAAATTTCAGTTACAATTTAATTGTAAAAGACTTCAGGCAAATTATCCAGCTTAAAACAATCCACATCAACCTTCAGAAAACAACATCAACTTAGGTACACTGTCAAAGTCAGATTTTAATGTTCAGACTCTTGACATGTAGGTCTACTAGAAATATTTGCTGTACTTCCATAGACACTGTCATCTAAGACAGTAGATCAAGTCCACATGCTGAAAATTAAATAAATATCTAAAAAATAATGTGATGGCAAGGTGGTAGATGGTGGTAGAAAGGTGGGAGTGTAGCAGAAAGAAAAAAGCATATGGCCATTGTACGCAAGTCAGGTCTATTTTACGTCCTGTTCTTGTTACTTCTCTTTCTGTTTGCAGTTTGCACTTAGTAATTTTCTACCACAAATCTTCTACTTTAGCTGTGATATGTAAGCAAGTATTCTCATTGTGGCACAATTTCTAATAAACAAATTTTTTTAACTACTTGTATTAGTTAAGAAGATTAACAGTGCAGAATGTATAACCCATGACCAAATAAAATGAATGACATTTTAGAATGCCAAAAGGCAAAATCCAGACAGCAGAAAAATAAGGTTAAGCCATTCTATCTGAAGCCATTTCACAAAAAAAGGAGAGGAAATGTGTGACATATGGTATCAAGTGTGGCACTTGAAGTTGAGTCTAAAAATGTTTAAAAAGACAGCTGTTAGTTTGCATGATTAAATAGGGAAGGGAAGGATATTATGATACATCAAGAGACAAGGAAGAGTTATGAAACCAGAGGTGGACTTGTTGGATGTTTGTTTGCTTTTCTTATCCTGTGGTTTCTAATGTTTTTATTAAATTTATCTTCAAACTCAACCTCCACCTCTATCTTCCGTTCTGTTTCTCCCAGTGACATCAGTTCTGGCTATTAACACAAAAACTGGGTGGATCTTTGAACCTTGAAACCAAATCAAAGAACAATTTAGGGAAGGGGATAATTGCATATCAGCTCTTCTTCCCTCCAATATGTTGAAGTAGATTAGATTATTTTAATAAGTGTTGGAAATGATGGGAACATTTTAGAATAATATTGTCATATGAATCTCCACTGGCTGTATATGAATCATAGAGGTTAATTTAAAAAAAAAAACAAAAAACACTCAAATTTGTCTTTATGAATTGCTGTGATATGCATTATCTGATCTTTAAACTAATTGACCTATTTCTTTTAAATCTTTGTTTATATGATTGTTTAGTTAATTAATGTTAAATTGCTTTAGAGCTGGAAATCTGTGAGAGGGATTTTTTGCTTCCACTGATAGTTCTTGTAAAACTCCAATGAATAAAAAACAAGTGGAGTGACTATTTGCATATGGCAATTTGTCTGTGCATTAGGAATCCAACAGAGATATTCCTTGGGAATCACTGGGAGACTAAAGGCTAACTGGGCACAAAGACTGATGGACTCTTCCCATCACAAGTGATCCTTACCAATTTTACTTGGCACGTTGTGCATAGCTTTGCATGTGCTGAGTAAGCTCAGTTACCATTAGCTTTACTGGGATTTGAGGCAGGACTATATACTTTTGTTTATGGCACTGGACAAGACTCAGGAACTAGAACATTAGCTTTTTGCTTTGGCATAGATTTCTTGGCTAAATTACCTAATTTCTCTCTGCCTCATTTCATAAGAACAGTCAAATCTGTTCAGACCAAAGGCTCATTTAGCCCAGTATCTTGGTTCTCACCAGGTCCCATAATGAATGCCAGGGGAGGAGAATAAGGCGGCGAGCATGCAGCAGTGCCTAGTGATAGAGTCTCCCAGGCTCCAGCACTCGTTGTTCAGGGATTTCCTGAACCAGGGGTGGAATCTCTGTGTTTAATGCTTTTCAATGACTTGGGTTTTGTGAATTAGTACTGGCATTTCTTGAGCTCATATATCTTTTAAGTATCCACAGCACCCCAAGCCCTACAAATTGCAACATGGGAGGAACATTCCTTTTTTTTTGTTTTAAACCTTCTGCCTGCCAGTTACTCATTTTAGAACAAACTGAGAACACTCTTCTTTTCTTCATATCTCCCCCAGTGTGTATTTTTTCTGAATTAGAGGACTGTAACTTTATGCAGGACTGAAAATGCGAGTCTCATGCATTTATCGAGTCATAGAGACAATGTTGGTTTTGTTCTTTATTTCTTTCCTAAAAACTTCTAACATGAAATTTGCCTTTTTTTTTTTTGACTGTTACTGGGCATTGACCTCATTCATTAAAAAAAATTAAATAAAATTTCAAAAAAATTGTTACTTTACAGTCTTATTTTTTATCTATAAAAGATGTACTGCATGAGTGTTTCCAGAATTACTTTCTGTGGAAAGATACAGAAGGAAACAGTGAACACAGCTTTACATAAAGTTCACAAGTTGTTCTGGTCTATTCTAGCTGCCTTCGGTGAGCAATATGGTATTTTATCTCCAACATTGACAAATAAAACATTTTCAGATGGAAATGTAGTTCTAAATTTTCCATTTCTCTAATCTATACAAAAAGCGATTATGCTTCTGGTCTTTTGAGGTCTTGATCCAGAGGCCACTGAAACATGAGAAGAGAGTGCCATGGACTGAATGGGTTTTGGAGCAGATGCTTAGTCATTGATATGAGAATAAAATGCCGATCCTGCACTTTGACTTCTCTGCTACCACTAACACCTCCTGAAACAGGAAGACAGCTGAGCTATTATATTTCAGATTCCATTTGTAAATCTTAATTTTAATGCCTGCATACAAAAGGAAAGGAAAGGGGAAAGATACATTTCATTCCCACAGGTTTTCTATGCATCTCTGGATGTGCTGTGTGGAACCAGCAGACCTTGCTGGCCCTCATGAGACTTGTCTTACAAGGGTGCACCAGCACCTTTGCAGGTGTTTGCTCACTTTTCTAACAAGGCCATACCTCTGAGTTCTTCCCCTTCAGAGGGACATTTGGGGAACCAATTATAGTTGACAATGTTTCAAAAACTGTCTCCTATTTCCCAGATGTCTGTAATCAGTGTTCAAATCTTAGGTAAACAAAGTTTCATCTCTAAAGAGAAGATAAGCTCAGCAGAGTTCAGAAGGTGCCTTAAACAGTACAAACACGTTCTCTTGTTGAAATGTTTACATCCAAGGTGATAGAAAACTGAGCAGCATTATCTTGCAGATGGTCTGAGAAGATTTCATTAAATAAATACAAAAGGATGTGTTTTTTGTCTACCAATTAAGCTCAAAATTTCCAGATCCAGGGCTAAGTTTTGGTAAGGAAACACTCCGATTGTAAAACTAAGACAAGAAGCAACCCAGTGTCTTAAAAAATGCATCTTTGTTGTAGATGTGCAAAAAACATAGGGATCCTTCTGATATTTGTTCTTCCTGATAATCTCCAAAGCTGACTTTTTTATTTAGTTCCATTGACTTTCACTGGAGTTGCACAAGCATCACTGAGAAGACAATCCATTGTCCAAAGGTGCCTTTGTTTATGAATAACAAATTAAAAGGGTGATGTGGCACAGCAGGGGAGATGATTAATATTTCAGGTCTTATTATTTTTGTGGATGCAAGTATTGGTATGTAATTATGCATTTCAGGGATCAACAACTATGGGGAGTTGAACATTTAACATTTATCTGAATAAATGCAAATATAGCTTTAATTTCGCTCAGATATTGTAAAACAAGTAATCAGTATAAATTAAGAACACACATGATTTTTCTTCTCAGTGTTTATTGCCATTACTTTAGTGATGACAAAAAGCAGAAAGGTGATGGTACAGATGCAAGTTTAAAAGTTGTATATGCGTCAGTTCAAACCTTTTAAATTGATGGTGATGTGGAACAACTGTTTTAATTCACAGTCATTTGGAAGGATTTGCCATGACCTCAAGTTAACATGTAAACATAGCAAGGGATATAAGAAAGATTCCTCTGGCGTTAACTGAACTTGAAGGGAATCTTTCTTTGACATCAGTGGGCTCAATGTTGAAGTTCTGAGAGCAGGACCTGAGAAGATCTGCATTGAAACGATTTCCACATTTGGGATGGCACTGCCCTTACTTGCAGCCTGTAGCATTTATTGCTATTACTTAAGTAATTGTTATTACTTAACTCTGGGCAGAGCACAGAGAGGTCCTGGATAACCCAATTCATGATCATGACCCCTTCTGACTGTGGCTGTGATCTGGTGGTGGGTGGTGAAATGTGAGCAATTTAAATGTCAGCTTTCTTTCTCAAAAGAAAAAAAAACAAACCCAAAAAAGCTAAATAACTATTATTTGGATTCCATTAATGTGTACTACATAAAATTACTCAGAAATCAAACAGAACTTTAAAGGGAACTGTTTTTTTTCCTGTGAGAGGTTGGTGTGTTTGTCAGTTTGCTTTAGCCAGCAAAGCAAATCTATATTATGCTGTACTAAACCATACCAAACTGTACTATACTACACTACACTACACTACACTGTACAATGAGCCAGGATTTTGAGCCAAGGTTCTGCTAAATGAAAGGCTGCATTTCTTCTTCGAAAATACAAATATCAGTAATTGAGTTATCTGGTTGGATGCTGATTAGCCCCACTGATGCTGTGCATTCCTATTTGTGAATGTACATATATAGACATGTGAGCGTAGCGTACCAGATATTCTTGCCAGTGTCACTGACTCTCTCCTCTTCTGGAGACTCCAGAGTGCTAGGGAAGCAGGCAAGATAGTGAATAAAGAACTGAATTTTAATGTACTTTTCTCAGTCACCCTGAATCAAAACCACTTCAATCCATCTGTTACCGTGTCAGAGAAGTTTTTGTTGCACTGGGAGAAGAATATCAAACATTCTTGACTTTTTTTTTAATTAAAAAATCCCAAAAAACCAAAAAACAAGTAGTGTGAGAAATGCATTGCTCTGAAACACAGTGCCATGAGGAATAATTCCAGCTTGTCACAGAGAGAGGCTATAATTATGTCTACTGTTAGTTATGTCTCCATGTGCAGAGTAGAAGTTACCTTTTCAAATACATTGTTCTCTAATGCAATACCAGCTATTAAAATCTGAGGATATTATTTCTTGCTAATGAATTAAAATCAAATGAGACTGCAGAAGGACTGGGTGGTGTCACACTGAAAGCATGTAGAGGGAACAAAGAGGAAAGAGAAATGCTTGTTGCAGGGTTTTTAGATCTAAGCCCTGCCTCAGGAAAAGCAAAATTGCCCAAAGAGTCAGAATTTCAGCTTCTGTATTCCAGATTTTATGTTTTTTTAAATCTGCATGTGTATCGAACAGTGGTCTAGACCTGGCACTTTATAGGCACCCTGAGTGAAATGCTGCAAATAGATTGCAGTATCTTAAAGAAAAAAGCAAATCTTAATAGTGTTACAGTAGTTGCTGTGGTGTACTTCTCTGTCCCTTTGTTACATTCACAAATTCTCTGAAAGCATACTCACAAGGTCTTATAATAGGGAGAAAGAATTCATAATATTTTTCTAGGCTTGCTTTTTATTCTGTGACTCATTTAGAGTCAATTTTTTGAAGCCTTTAGTTAGGACGTGTGCTCATATTAGAGATTTCTCCTTGCTAAGAATTGGAAGGCAGTTACCACTAGAAAGTGATGCAGACATATACCTTCATTTTCAGAAGGGACTAACAGCTTCAAGTATCAGAATTTTAAATTGCCCAAGAAGGTATTTGGTGAAAATCAGAGCCCTTGAGCAAGTTTTAAATTGAGTGCCCAACTCGGGAGTATGCAAAATCACTTGGGAAATTAGAAAATCTTGGCCATATGCTTATATGTTAACTCCACTTGACTAAGTCCTTTCTGTATGTTGCTTCCCCAATTTGCAGTCGTTTTTGTGTTGTAAATAAGATACCCTTGACTCAGACTTGAAAGTTCCCCAGAAAAACTGGAGAACCTTTCTCTTGTTAAACAGCACCCTAATTACAGAAGCAATTTTACAAACAATCCCCTGAGGGAAACATTTTCATTCTCATCAGGAAGGCTCTTGAATAAAATAACACCTTTGCTAACTTCATTTATTTACAACAGGACACAAGACTGAGACTGGGTTAGATTTATTGCCATTACATCACTGATGCTCAGTAATTCATAAAACATTGGGTCTAGGAGTTAGCCCTGCTGTTATTTCCTCTGATGCCTGACCTCACCACAGTCTAATAACATACAGGAAATCCAGAAGACAAAGGGGGAAAGTAGTGGTCTTGAATGCTAAAAATAACCATAGAAAACTTGTACAATCATGTAATAGAGTATGACCTGATAATTTATTTAACATAATAGTAGAATCTGCTAAAGCAATTAGAATCTGTTCCAAATGTTTTTAATGGAAAATATGTTGGGGGTAAGAATAAGAACATTTAAAGAATTGAGAGTTTTAGGTTGTGTAAGTCAGTGACATGTACTGGTTTTAGATTTGTATATCTTATTTCTTACCTATGCACACCACTTAATAACTTGACTAGAACAGACAGGCATTGTATGGGGGTTATATTTCCAGAGGTCATCCTATATGAGCCAGACAGTCATCTTAGGTGATGTATTACACTTGACAACCCAGAAAGTTGCAATACAAAGGCATTCTAATTCTCAGTGTCCTCTGAGAATTGTTCAATATCCTTGATGATATCTAGTGTCTGGTATACCACTAGGATAACATTTTTGGTGTCTTTACTAATCAGTCAAGGTTAACATGTCATTCATGTTAACTGTGTGTTTGGTTGGTTTTGAGTTGTTTTGTTTTTTTCTAATCACTCTTATATTTTTGGAAGTGATAAATAGTATAATGCCACTATAACAAAATCCATGTCTGCTCATTTATTTGCTTTAGTATTGGAGCATTCTTCCAAAATGGGCAGATCTTTAAAACTGGTGCAAAAAAAGTAGGTGACATCATCAGGGTTAAAGAAAACGAAACCCAAAACACTGTTGCATGAAAGTCAGGTAAGTCTGGTGTCTTTGCTTTGTGAAATACTGCAAAATCGAGTTCACAAAGATACATATATCATT
Organism: Acropternis orthonyx; assembly: GCA_035583155.1. Lineage (NCBI taxonomy): Eukaryota > Metazoa > Chordata > Aves > Passeriformes > Rhinocryptidae > Acropternis > Acropternis orthonyx. Next base: position 8,014,520 of record JAWWEU010000040.1, read on the forward strand.
TTTGAACAGCTGCTCAGTTTGACTGTGCTTGCCCTCCTTTTATTTACATATGTTGTGCAGTGATTTGAAAGGGGCTATTACTCATATAAAACCCAGTATTAGTATGCAGACTAGTATGTTCAGGTGTGAACAAGTCTTCACTGTTTGACACTTCACTTGGTTTCTCTCCCAGTCAGAATCAGAAGCACTTACTGATCATAAACTAGGAATAATGAATAGATTGAACCAGCTGTTCCTAAATAGCCCAGTTGGCTGTTTTCCCTTTCACTAAATTCATTGAATTATAATTATGCAGATAGATAGATAGATAGATAGATAGACAGACAGACAGATATGAACCATTTCTCTTTTTGCAAAGGTGCATGGTAACTTAATAAATATTAATAGATTTAATTTCAGAAGAAAGCAGGGTAATGTGAGACATTTGTTACTTGTTTGAAAGGGAATTATTGAGAGGGTGAGTTGTCCAAATTCAGACCTAGGGAGTCAAGTTTTCAAAACTTATGCTTTCCAGAGTTATCTACTACATCTTAAGGCATCTTCTGAAGATCATAAGCTAGGAAAACTTTCCAGAAGAAATGACCTATAGGGATAAAAAAAGAAACAGAAACCAAGAGCTCTGTTCATCTTTCATTGATCTATGGAATGAAGTGTGGAGCTGGTCATCATTTCAACAACTCTCTTATCTTGATATCAAAAATAAGATTTCCAAGAACCAAAATGCCAGTGAATACCTACAACTAGTGTGGTTTAGTTGAAGCATATCTCTTGAATCTGAAGAGGACACAGGACAAGGTAGAGACTATTTAAGAGGTCTTAAAATGATTATACTGCCTAAGGTCTAGAGCTTGGGAGAGGATCTTAGGAGCTCTTCATTAGGTAAATGCTCTTTAACAAAGTTCCTCCTCTGTCCCCTTTAGCACAGCACAGCAATCCAAGTTTCAGTTCCGGGTCCTACAGAAGCTGGAAACCTTTCTTTGGGAACACCATTTCACTAAAGATCTGTCACTTAGAGTGATTTCCCACAGGATTTTAAAATTAGTTTCCGTGACTATAATTCTGCTAAACCTCAAGCTGGAAAAACAAAACATAATAAAGGTGTTACACCCAGTGTCCCCCAGATGTGTGCAGGTAAAAACCCATATAGCACATGGAGCCTGATGACTAAAAGTCAGAAGCCCATTGTGTCATTGTGTGCATTTCTTTTTTTTTTTTTCTTTTTTTAATCATTAATGTTTTAAAACAGTTGCATTATTGCTTCAATCACTTTTCACCTATTTCCCCAATGGTTACCACTTGCCTGAACATTTACTTTTGTTTTAATATTTGTATTTTTTGCATAATTTCTCACATTATATTTATTTGCACTTGCACTTTTTTAAAAATAAAGCACTCCATGGGGATGAATTTAATAAAAGTTTCTCATTAAAAGTTCCATAACAGCATGATTCCCAAACCTGAAACCAAAGTCCTCATATTTAACAGTATTCATGACGCAATAGATTAAGTGTGAAATAAAAAATATAATAACAATAACAACATCACCATATCCTGCACAGTTGTTTCACTGAAAATTATTCTTGAAAAGTGACACAATTCATCAATAAATCATTTCTCATACAGTGAAATTTACTTAGAAAGCTCTCTGAAATATCCTTGATATAGTAATAAAATGTGTGCACAAAAGGTTGTATTGGGCAAGAGGTAAATCAAAACTTCACTGGAATTAATA
>JAWWEU010000040.1:8024090-8065336 GCA_035583155.1 Acropternis orthonyx
GCAACAACTTTGAGAGGACAGCCTGTCGGCCCCCCGCCCCACCCCCCCAGCGCCCCCCCCCCCTACCCTGTAGTTTCATCTGATACTCAGCTCATTGATTAAATTAATGTCTTGGGAGAGACTCTGTCCAAAATGCAGTTTGAGTGTGTATGGCAAAGTAAGCTCAGACCATTGATGCAAATAATTCTATTACTATTTTCTGAGTTTCATACTGCCTGGATTTATATATTGTTAGTGTCCAGAGTAATGATCACCAGCTGGAGTCTAAAACCATGATCAGAAGAGCAGAAAGCAGGGCAGCAGCTTCAGGCTGTGCAGCACCTGAAACACGTGCTGCAGTTCACTGACTGAATTATGAACTTATCTAAAAGGAATAGTCTTTAAGTAACCCTATTTTGACCTCAGTTTGGGGGTGTTTTTGTTTTTGTTTTTCTTTCTTACATGTTTCTGATCACTTTTAAATTCTAAAGACATTTATTAGAAATCATGGAGGGGTATTTTACAAAATGAAATTGGTTACAGAGGTACATAGGAAACCATTACACCATTTTTTATTTTCCCATGTGCATTCTCCAGGTTGATTTTTATATTAGTTGAACCACGCGTTCCTACACGCTTATACAGATATTAATGCCCCAATTACAGAGGACTCAGATCAATACCATCTGGACATTTAAGATACTTAACTGAAACTCTAATTTGACCTGTGTTGCCTCCATAATCAGTAAAGAGAAGAGGCATCCCTTGAGAAGTAGTTAGGTCACCTAAGATTTGAATTGTTGCTCTTTTTACTGCAGGACATACCCCTAAGGTGGGTACTTGATTAAATGACTTAAGTTAAAGAGAATCAGCTTATCGTGTCTGTTGCCTGTTATCTCTTCTCAGGGCTACAACACTGCCTGGGACTGGTATGTACAGTTAAGGCTCTGTGTAGAACTCTCTGTGATCAGAGATTTTTGCCTGGAGAATGTGGGTTTACAACCCAGCTATGGAACTATAATAGATGGAAGCAGCTGCTCAGAAAGGGTTTAGTTTTCAATTTACCAGTAAATTTTCCTTTGGGTGATTTCCTTGTCATATTTTCCTTGAGAAAATACTGGTGTTTATATAAATGCACAGGATGTTTCTGTTACAATTAATAGGTCTGTATAAACTGCCAAGCCGCTGTCTCTGAAAGAAGTTAATGCAACACCTTTTGTGAGTGTTTTTGGTGTTGCTGTCTCCTGGTATCCAGTGCTCGTAATTTTGAGTAGGTAGGTGAACCTCAGCCATCTTCCATCCCTGAATTTCCTGGAAATGGTACCTCTGGGACATCACAATGCAGGAGATGAAGAATTTTGATAAGATTTCTTACAATCCTGTTTTTCACTTTATGTTTTCCAAGAAAAAAATCTGAATACAAATTTTTATTTTCAGGGGGGGAGACTGCTTGAAATGGGACCTTCAAAAGAAAGGTGTTCATCACTCCACCATGGGTGCTGTGTGACAAAGTTTAAGCTTTGGATAGTAAAATGTCAGTGTTTCCAAAACAGTGCCATGGAGTTTTGTTTATCTATATATCTTGTTTTTCCCTAGTTTTGCAACTCACTCATATTTATTTTCTTTGTGAATTAGTGCTAATCTGAAATACCTCTGGTTGGACTTCCACATGGGATCTGAAGTTCAGTTTTCTCATGTCCCTGTGGGGACCAGCTTCTCTAGTGGACCACATGAATTTGATATCAGAGAGGAAATTGAGAGAGACAAGATATTCTATTGTGATGCCATGTGAGGCTGTAGTTAATTTTGTATGCATGTTTTTTTATTTACGTCTGCATTTGAACTGCATCTTCTACTCAGCACTGGTTTTTATCCAAAATAAAATAAAACCTCTCCCTTCATTAGTTCCAGTTAGAGTATGTGACCTATAGGAAAGAGTACAGAACTCCAGAATTATCAGACATGCAAAGAAGTGCATGCATGGCAGCACTTCCAAACTGAAATATCTTAGCATCAGTCTGAAATAATTTCCTTTAGATTTCCCCCTCGCATACATAAACTAAGGTCATATGTAGGAAATTTATGTTGAAGTTTTTCTTTTTGTTTATATTCAAAAGCATATTCTCCTTGTGTTCTGTCACTGACTGTAGTGCTTTCCCAGTGTGAGGATCTGAATACAAAAGAAAAAATTGAAGAGTACTTTAATTTTTTTACTGTTTAGAGAAGCAACTGAAAGCTTCATGCGAAAATGAAGTTTTTCCTATTTGACTGTTTTTACCCTGGGGAAAATTCTGTTCTCATTCCTCTAGTGTACTTCAGGTTCATGATCCTTTATTGTATTTGTAATGGCCCCAGGATATGATTATATAACTATTTTATGCTTTCCTAGAAAAAGAAATTGTAATTTACAATATTTTTAAACTTTTTTTTCTTATTTATTTTTAAACTTGTATTACAGCAACAGCTCTACATTGGCTCAGCCACTGGAGTTTCACAGCTTCCTTTGCACCGCTGTGATGTGTATGGAAAAGCATGTGCTGAGTGTTGCCTTGCAAGAGACCCTTACTGTGCCTGGGATGGTTCATCCTGTTCACGTTACTTCCCCACTGCTAAGAGGTAGGGACAGTTCTGGATGGTTTGCTATTTGTTTTAACTGATGGTCTCAATATGACCAGAGGGCTTTGGAGATTTTTCATGAGATGGTTAACTGGAGCCCTTTCTCTTCCAAAGAAAACATCATTGTGGGAGTTACATGCAATATGAAGTCTTGGTTGATTTAAAGTGACCACTGCTACCTCTTGGGCTGGCTTAAGAAGCTCCTGTAAGAAAACATTCATGGAAGAGTTGTCTCTGAAATGAATTCATAACTTTATAGTTGTTGATGAACAGCAAAAAGAAAAGAAAATCCCTTTCTCTTTCTGGAGAAGGGGGCTTGAAAATAAAATCACAACTTGCCCAAGTAAATAATTCTGCTTTATCATGAATTCTAATTCAGAAGAAATATCTATAAAGTGTCTGGACATCAATAGAAACTTCTTTTTGTAGTGATGTATAACATGATTGTTATTATTCAAAAGTATAACTTGTATGTGTTGATGTGTGTCCAAGTGTGATCAGATCAGAACAACCACTTTTACATTCACTCTGCAGTGGTACTGAAGGCTTGGCAATGCAAATGTTAAGGAAATATTAACTCCACAAGCTAAAAATATCAATTTTATTAAAAATTTACAAGTCTAGTAGCCTGATATGAATGTTTAATATAATATTTTCTTTGCCTACCTTTATCTCTGAAATTCTTTCTCTATAAATATACAAGCTTGTTACTGAAGGACTCTCGGCTACTGAAGTAGAAATTACATATAACTGAATAGATGATCACTTGCAAATAGAAGCAGACATTGGTGTAGTATTGAGATTCTCATGTTAAATGGGCTAAAATGATAAAATAGCGTTCACATTGAATTGAATATGCCAGACATCTTCTCCTTATGAAGAAACAAGGAATCCAAGGGTTTAGATACACAGTGGTTTATATGGATAAAATTAATGGTAGCAAATACTGAGTTCAAAATGTCAGAACTCCAAATTCCAGGTTTAGATTGGTCGTTGAAGCAGATGAAATGTGGTAAAGGGTGGAAAGTTGAGTTTGTGTAATAGACTTCTCAGATGGAGGGGATTAAAATTTCAAGGCTTGCATTACAATGTATCCTAAACAAGTACTGATGACAAAATAAAAGCTGCTCAAGGAACACAGTGTTCTATTTTTGCACCAAGTAAGAGAGTTGATCTGAGACAAACTTTTTGTGAAATTCTTTAGAAAATGATTGAAAAGGAGAAACTGAATCCATCCCAAAGGAAGACCCAGTCAAAATTTCTCAGCTGCAAGGACTAAGTTCTTATTTCTGGTGTTAGCACAGCAGTTTCTCTGGAGGAGGAAAGAAAGGAGAGGGAACAGTGAGGTTTTCAAGGAGAGTGTAAGAGATTGATTTGATCTGAAAGTTTCCAGGATTAGAAATCAATATAGCTGAATACTGCCTCTGAGTTGAAGGAGACAGTAAGGTCAGGAATCACTGAATCACTCTTTTCTGCTACTTCCCTACTTCTCTTTATCCCTGAACCTCATCCTCCCTCAGCATTCACTAGCACCCATTCCTACTCCCAGCCCATTTCAAGATCCATAGATCATATCATCCTGTCATTCATCTGCTTGCACTGATGGAAGAAATAGGGTTCTTTGTCTTTCTCTTATCTGTCTCTCCAACTTAATACACTTCAGACTGAGCTCACTTTTGCCATCAGGGGTAAAGGGACTGGGACCTGCTGTTACAGGGATTAAGGGACGGAGTTACTGGGGCTAAACTACACAGCTACAGAAAAACCTTGGGTGCAGAATTTACTCTTATCAAGGCCTCTATGAAACAAAAAGTCACAGGAAGTTGGGATCTGAAAAATTGATTCTGAATAAACTAGTCTCCACCACTTCCCTACAATTTTCCCTCTGCAGCAGCAGCAGAGTAAAGGTCTGTGCTGCTGGGGGAGAGGATCCTCTGTTTTCCTGGTGCCTGCCTCAAGACAGCTTGGAATGCATCTATGATAGAATCAGCACTGCTGAAAACAGCTTAAATGTCACCATTTTCATAATAATAAATTCTTGTAATTTTAGGCTTCAAAAGTATTGGGAAAACTGAGTACTGAGGCAACTGTACAGATGCTTTACTAATAGTTGGTTTGGGAGTTTTGTTAGTGGGGTTTTTTGTTGTTTTGTTTTGATTTTTCTTCTTTTTTTTAAAAAAATGAGTTTTTATAAGCCTTGATTTTAATTTGCTTTTCTTTCTTTGTGTATTTGACAAGTCTAAATGACACTCCAGAGCTTCTGTTGTGGGACCATTTCACTTTACCCCATGCAGATGTGTTCTGGTTCATATTTCATAAATAATGTTGATACAATTGTGATATGTGCAACATTTTCCTGAGATTCTAACTAAACATCTCATCCTAACTTCATTGACAGCAATATAAATCTTTCCACAGACTTCTTTTCTACAGACAGTATCCAATAAATATGCCGTATTTCAAAATTTAGGAAGGGGTAGCAAACTTTTATGGATCCTTATGTCTTGGGTGTGCTTTTGTCATTGGTAATGAGTAATATGAAGATATCAGAAACTAAGATTAGATTTTTTGAATCATGAATCAGCAGAAGATTTATTCTTAGTAAAGCATGCTAAGAAGTGCTAGTTCATAAGTTTAAAGAAGTTTTTATTCAGAAAAGTACAAAAATTTCTTTTTTAAGAAAAAAGCTGTTGCTGCCCTTCAGATAACTAATTTTAAGTTTAACATTACAGTAGGTTTCAGTGGGAAAAAGTATGGTTAAAATCTTTCAGGCAAGAGGAGTCAGCTGTGCAGTTGTGCCTCGGTGAGAACTCAGTATGTGCTGATGCTGTTAGTGAGAGTCTGCAAATAGGGCTGGTGGAGAGAAGAGAAATGGTCTGTACCGCAGAACAATGGCCTTTAAAAATGTGGGCTGTTGTCACAAGGGAGTGACCAACAGGGCTTTTTACAAGGCTACTTGACTTTTGCATATCCCTTGCTGGATACCATAATCTGAAATCGCAGCACTGTTCAGCAGCCTAATCCTCTTTGTTCTCCTCTAATTTTGCAAGCCCTCAGGCTTTCTCTGATTCCTAAAGTAAAGTGCTCCCACTTGAAACACATCTTTGTTTGCCTTGTTCTTTTTTTCTTTCTCTTTATATGAAAGCTTTTCTCTGGCTCAGTTGAATTTTGTGTCACAGCTATTTAAATAAAAATAGGAGCAGACAAAGGAGAACAACACATGCAAAATAAAACTGTATTAAAAAGCTCTTCTTTTCTGAAAAAGAATATTTTTTTAGCACAAATCAATATGTTTTCCAAAAGAACCAGTAGAATTCAAACTAGGAAAAGAATATTCTATGTTAAAAGGGCATGTAATCAAAGGTAGAACTCAGACTCAAGCTACAATAGGCGGAATAAACGACATTTCAAAATCTTCCTTTTCAAGTGTTTTTTTTTTCTGTTTATTCTAAAGACAAAGCCATTTGCAACAGTTTTGTAAAAGGTTTTATCAGAAATGTTTTGATGAAATCCGTAGTGGCTGAAACTATCTATGTATTTTAATTTAGATTTTGTAGAAAATACCGCACTTCAGCATTCTTTCAAAGCTGCACATCCTAATACTTCATCTTATCTAAAAGATGTCACAGTACGCAGAGTATTCTGTACTTGTAAAAAAACTGTAGCTTCTTCATGGGTTTTGATGCATGTTGAGGCATACTGTATAGATTTTAATCCCTCAGCAGTCCTGTATCTATGAATCAAGAAAAGAATTTGTCTGTCATCGATACTGCCCACACAGTGAAAATAAACGTTGCCGTTTATTTAGTATATGTTTAATATTAATAATTAGTATTAAATATTATTTAGGTATTTATTTAATATCTCTGTGCAAGAGATATGTATTTACCAGTTTCTAAAGACTTTACCTATAAGAGTAAAGCCTGATCCTACAAACTGTGATAATACACAGAATATAGTACTAACAATATGATTTCCTTCCTAGTGTTGCTTAGATGCACTTGTGACCTCTCTAATTGTTTATGTTCCACTCATTGCTCTTCAGTCATGCCAAATGTGTGTGCTGACCACTGAGAAGGTCACTAACACATTTCAAATATGATATTTGTAGACGTACTAGACGACAAGACATCCGAAATGGAGACCCGCTTACCCACTGCTCAGACCTGCAGCATCATGGTGAGTTATGGGCGCAACCGAAGTGCAACTAATTTGTGTGTAATTTACAGACTGTGCATTAGTAGAGTAGGAGTCATGTGAATGATTTGTTGGTGAAATTGTCTTGAACATCTGTGAAAGATGAATATAATACATCATTATCCCAATTTAGATATCTTACAATGGCCTGGATCAGATACTAGGAACTGTTTGGTTTGGCTTTTTAATTTTATTTTCCTCAAGTGAACAGTTTTAAGCATTCTAATTTCCCTGCTTCTCTTACCTGATAATACTATAACCTACGGTTTGTCATATTATATCAGAAAAGATTTGTATCTCCTTAGGGATGGCAAGAAATGTGTACATATTGCTTTATATACTTTGCATAAGATGATAAGCAAACGTGTTTGCAACTACATTGGCAAAATATGGAATGACCTTTGTTATAGGTGTCATTCTAAAAGCTGTTAAGATCAGGATGTTCTTGCAGTAGGCCTGTCCCACGTGCTTTCAGAATGGGTTTTCTTGGACATAAAATATGTTTGGGGGTTTCTTGTCAGCTGTTTCATTTTTGCACTGTATTGATCAGATCCCTTTCTGAACTTGTTTGACCGATAAACTTTTCACAGTTACTAATTTGTTGCCAAATTTTTCAGAAGACCTTCACTCAGAACATTAAAAATGTCCATTTTGCTGTAAGTGAAGGGAACACTTAGGCAATACTTCCCTCTGCTGGAAAAAAGTGAATCCTCATGATTGTAGTACATCTGTAGTAACAGATCACACACACACACTAAATATTCTGAGTTGAAAGAGACCCACAAAGATCATCAGCTCCTAAGTGAATGGCCCATATGGGGATCAAACCCATAACCTTGATGTTATTAACACTATGCTGTAACCAACTGCGCTAATCTCAGGGTTACACCACTGGACAGATTTCTGGGGAAAATAAGGTGCAGACTGAAAATGGAGATACTTCAAAATCTTCATGTCCTTCCAGTCCGTGTAATAGCAAAAGTGATAAATAGTCCAAAGTTGTACTTTTGTGTCAGCTGTAATTCACCAATAAGTTTCACAAATAGTTTTTTCTATCATCCTTTCAATCATTTGAAACTCACAGATAACATTACCATAGCTTTTCTTTTTACTTCTTCATTGTCAGACTCATGCAAAGTTATTCAGAGGGGAAAAGGATTTGTAAAAATTCATGAATAGACTGATCAGTATGTAGTTGTCACATATTGAGAATTCATGAATGTACAACTATTTTAGGTTTGAACTAGTCGATTGGCACTAGCAGAAAGTTCACAGATTTTCCATTGCATGATATCAAGTAATGCTTATGCAATGCAGATATTAAGGCTGAGATGACATTTTCAGTTCCCCAATAGGAAAATTTCACCAGGCGCTAAATGTTGATTTTAATATTAACAGAAGCATGTCTAAGCTTTGCCTTTTTGCTGTCTGGACATTTTACTCATGAGTAAAAATATGATGTGGGCTGCCACATGTGTCTGTTCATTTTAATGTTCTCTAGCATTGTGAGCTGTGTTTTATAGAACTGTTTGCTCTATATTTTCATACTTTGGGTTTTTTAATATCTTCCCATATTTGGTAAGCATAGTTGTCTGAAAAAGATATATTCTGTTCAAAGGGAAGAGATTAATCCAGTTTTGCAGTAACCCAGAAATACAGTTTTTTCATTACAATAGTCTGAGAACTCAAGGTCCGGACAAAACCATTATATAGAACCCCTCATTACAAGGAACTCTAATACGGCTTTGTCAAAATGAGCAGAGCGAGTATGATACACGATAGTGAATATATTACTTAATGGGAAAAAGAAGACAGCATTAGAAGAATCAATAAGTTAAAAAATACTGAGAGAATGCAGTTCTGGATCCTAGACTTGAAGGATGCACTGTCAAAATGCTTAATCAATGGTTTAGGTTGGTCTTGAGAGAAATTTTCTCTAATAACTGAGTTGTAATTCTATTACATATCCCATATTTACTTGTCATTTACACACAATCATACATTGTACGAATGACTGCATGACCTATAAACTTCCTATGCCAACTTATGCCGAGTTTTTTCTTTGATTGTGACTAGTACTTTCCTGGACAACAGTTGAAGAATTGGGTTTGCCTATAGCCAAAAAGAAGCTCCAGCAATCATATACTACTTGTCTACATATCCACTTGCAGTAGTTGACAGTTTATTCTCCATGTGAACCAACAAAAACATGGAAAAAGAGCAATTGCTTAGTGTATATCTCACTTTTAAAGATATTACAGAAACCAGCTTTGGGATCAGTCTGAAGCAATAATGTTTTTAACAAGGTTTGCATAGCTCTTTCCATTGCCCTTCCATGCAAATATATAAGAACTAGTATAAAATGACTTCATAGCAACATTAGAGGGAGCTGAGGGTCCTTAGCTGTACAGGTGTTTGGCCAGACATTAATGCTTAAATCTAAAAGCATGGTCACCTTTGTGTCAGCTAAAAAACAAATTCTTTTAAGCATAACACACTACTGCTATCAAGAAAGTAATAAAGTTTTTTGTTTTGTTTTTTTCTTTTTTAAAGAAGGGGCACTTTTTTGAGATTATTTATCCCAGGGGAAGTTCAAAGAATCATTCTGACTTAAAATATATAGTGAAGTTCATTCATCTGCAAAGCAATCTTGGTATAAGTACTTGGCCTTTCATACTTCTTTGGTTATGTCAGAAATTATGTACTTAAAGCATATTTATCAGAGTAGTAAACTGATACTGCTGTTGGGTTCATTTTGGGAATTACTGCTCTCAGACAGGATTTTGGGCTGAATTTCATAACCAACTTCACGACTTCTATTTCTAATTCTTCCAGCTGCTTTTCTGAACTTCCTAGTCTTTCATTCTTCCTTCTAGTCTCTTCAACTTCTCCCTCAATCCCAAAGCTGCAGTCTGATCCTGTGATTATTCCATCACTGCTTATTTTCTTGCACTACACATGCTCAGTATTACATGAACTTTATAGACATTTCTGGACCTGCCTTCTGCTCCCTTAAATCTTGAAAACGGAAATTGAAGGATCTCTGAAATGCTTCCCTCTCATTGCATGCCTGTCACCCATACTATATTTTCTGCAGCTGTGAAGAACTTTAAAGAGGACTTCATTCACTTTCCATGATCTCTAACACATAAAATGTCAAAGATCAGGTCGAGGAAAACAGAAGTTGGAAATGGTGTCAAAGCACCCAGTTTAAAGAAAAAACTTGTGACTAGCTTCTTAGATACTAAGGATATCCTAGGAACCTAAGTTTTCTAGCAGAAACTTTTCTATATACTTAAAAATACGCTACTGCTCATGGGCAGTTACTTAGGATATGGGAGATGAGGACCCAAAGCCCACTTAGGCTTGAGAAATTGACTTCCAGTACAAACACCCAAACTATGAGATTGCTGTTGTTGAAGCTGGGCCATTCTGCAACCATGATTCATGGAGCCTGGGAGAGGCATTGAAGCAGAGCATGCATCCTAGGGTGAAATCCATGTGTTTCCATCATTTATTCTGGAAGCCTGTAAATCACTGTTTCACAGAAACAGATCACTGTGGCAGTAACATATGTGTCCTAGGCTATTAAAGGGGACATTTCCTATATACTGTTTTATGCTGCAGCCCAGTATGTGCTATCTGCTGTGAATCCCAATTCAGATATCCAACAGCTTCTTTCTGACTCTGTGAGGACCCCTGGCTGCCTGCTCAGCCATGTGAATTCTGTGTCTTAATTAGAGTATCTTACTTGAAACAGAAGAGTCATTATGTCATTCACAATGTTGAATCTGGACCCATAAGTCATCAGGCAATCATTCCCATTTCCAATTTTTGTCTTATCACTTCTAATTGTATTCAGTTAATATCTTCACATACTCCCAGTTCCTCTGTTTTATTGAGACAAATTCACCCATGCTTCATCTCAGATCTTACTACCCCTGGCTACACTGTGTTCCAGCTGTCTCACCCTTCTCTTGCTGCTTTACTTTCTAATTGCTCCCTATCTTCCTGACCCAGAGCTACACTGACATTCTTCATGGGAATGTGGTTTCTGAGAGATGTCATAAAAGTTGTTTGCTTAGTTTTTTACAGAACACCTCACTTACTTGCTTAAAAGGTCAGCAGTCGAGCAGAGGAAGGCAAGCAAATCTATTTCCTCTCTGTTTAGTGTTAATAGGCTAGTATGATGTTTTCTTACTGAGAACTGGGCAAGTTGCTATTCTGCCCCACATCCCTTTGCCCATGCTCTCAGGGCTGCAAGTCATTATTGAAAGGCATATGATTCTGTATCAACATGAACCAGGAGGTCAATTTTATTTTTACCTTTGGCTCAGTCATCTAGTAATCAGCCTGTGTTTGCTAAACACCATGGCCAATATGATAAAGGCACAGTTGGGAGCAAGCAAAGCTGGATGAAGGATTTCTCTGCGAGAGTTTTAAATAGAAATAATTTTCCTGTTAAAACATATTGTTAAAACAAACTGGTTCCTTAAAGATTTACAGTGCTAAAGATCAAAAGTGGAAAATGGAAAGAAAGACAAAGCATGGCAAAAAGTCAGGAAACCCCATGAGATCAACACAGTGTTAAATAGCCTACCAACCCCTTCCTCCACATCTACTCTTCAGATTATTGTTCTGTTGCTACTTAAGTCCATAAGAGCATTTTAAAGAGCTAAGGTGAAGAGTTGAAACATGATGCCTTACAGCCTCTGTGGTATTGGAGAAGAATCAAATACCATGTAAGTCCTATAACTATGTGATATTTCCAGCAAGTTGATGAATATCTTGAAACATTGTTGTTACAAAAGGAAGTAATTGATTTAACTTTCTTTTCCCCCTCCCATAATGTCTGCTTTATTAACCTCATTACATTTCCGTAAATTATATCAGTATGAGAGGAAATGATTAATTGAAGATCATTTCCTCAAAAACATTATTTCTGGTCATTAACAGCTTCAGCAAACTGCAGTGCCATATAATCTAAACACATTATACCACTTTTAAATAGCCTCATGTTTTATTAATTTGCTTTAAAGCGTTATGACCATAGAGCCCAGGAGGCATAATTACAAACATTCTGCAACTACACCCTGAGTTTTCTCATTGTGTATAGTTTGCTATTAAAAATTCTTGTTGTGTCCTAGATGTTTTCCTTGATGAATAATAATGAGGTTTACGCAAAATTTCACAATTAAATTCATTAATTTCCCGTATTGAGATGTTAGCAGCTGTTAGGATTTAAAATACAATAAAAAAAAAAAAAAAACAAAAACAACCAAAACCAACAAAAAACCCAACAGAAACAACGGTAAAAACCAAAAACTTACCAGGGATCCTTACAAAGTTGAAGTGTTGATGAAGATTTTCCAAATGGCATACTGATATGGGGAAAATTTTTTTTAATATTTTCATCTTTAAACACTTTAATGGAGCCCAATTTCTAAACAAACAAAAACCAAATAAACTTATAAGTGGAGGTCTTTCCCAGTAATTTTAATTCTCCTTTTTTATTATTTTATTTTTCCTTTTTTTTTTTTTTTCCATGCTCTACAGCTAACCCAAGTGGTCACACCCTGGAGGAAAAGATTATCTATGGAGTAGAGAATAGCAGCACTTTTCTTGAGTGCAGTCCAAAATCTCAGCGTGCTGTAGTCTACTGGCAATTCCAGAAGCAAAATGATGACCGCAAAGAAGAGGTACTGTATTAAAAAAATAAAGAAATGCAACTATCTTTCTCTATAAAGATAAGACTTCAATCTTGAGTCCTTCCCAGAATGATTTTAGTTTAGCAGAATTTCTCTGGAATCTTATAATTTACATTGTTCTTCACCATCTTCTCACTCTTATTGCCATAAAATCCTATAAGCTCTCAATAGATATTACGGATTGTTACAGCAGAAAACATTAATATCCTCTCCTTGTTCAGACTCCCTGCAAAACACACTCGTTTTGCATTAGAGATTCCAGAAATACAAAAAGCTAGCATATTAAGTGTCACCTAAAACATCATACAAGGATTATATGAACTTAAATATCACAAAGATCTTTAAACTGCCTTTGAGAAAAAGTTTAACTGCCTTCATGTAATTATACTGTTTGAATGAAGTGTAGTCTAGCAGGAGCATCCTATTTACTGCATGCTCTAAGACTGTACTGGAGACAAGGCAGAGACCTAATCAAGAATTGAGAATTGCAGCAGACACAAGAGTATGTAAACCTGTACAATTTTTTATCAAAAGCAATAATCATTGAGGTAAAAATACTGACTTTCCCTGTTTGCTTTACACTAAACTGATACTTTATTTGTCTCCTTCTCTTGTCGTCAACATTCTTGTATTATTAATCACCCAGGTTTTCAAGTCATGTTACTATCAAGCTTGGTCACACATAGCGTAAGAGAAAAAATGTGCTTTGGTAGGTAGGGAGGTCAAACTAGGAAACAAAAATTTGTTTCTTGCATTGAAGTATTTTTAAATATATATATATTTAAAGCATGTTTTGCATAGTTACATTAGTGGTTTTAAATATTTTTGTTTTGTTTGCATAAGTAGTAAATTATTAAAAATTATTCTTGGTGAAGAGAACAGCAAACAGGTTTGTGTCCCTTCTGTCTGCAGCCACATGTGCATTCAGAGAATGACATTACATGGCATGAATTAACTCAGAAAACTGCAGTATTTTGAAAAGTTGCTTTTTGAATATTAAAATGTTGAGATTTAACCCTTGATTGTTTCTTTGTAAATTTTCCACTTATGCAGAGCCCACTTCTGTGCATAAGAGCTTTTGTAGTAGGGAACAATAGGAAGACAGAGCACCTCTCCCACAAATGGATCTAGGTTTCACTGAAGGATAAAGATAAATGTGACCTGTGTAATACAGCCTGAAGAATTCATGCTAATTCTGCTGATTACAGGCTTGCATCTTCTGTAGTCTTACCAGCAAGTCCATCTCACAGAGTTGATACAGATCTTTGCTCAGCAGCAGCAGCAGGGACGAAGGAGTAAATTCCTAGTTCCCCAAAAACTATGCAGTACATCAGTTTTTCCAGAGTATTTGACCCTTTCATAACTATGGATGACTGGCAAAGGGTTTTCCATTTCTGTGGTATAGGGCATTTTTGTCCAAGTTTTACTGGTTAAAAGGAGCAGTACTAAGGAACTAGTATGATTAGAAGATAATGTGGCACATATATGAAAGATAACTATTAAAATTACCACTTTTTTCCAATACAGATAAAAGTGGATGATCACATGATCCGGACAGAACAGGGCCTATTGCTACGAAGTCTTCACCGGCGAGACTCCGGCATTTATTTATGTCATGCTGTGGAGCATGGCTTCATGCAAACTTTGCTCAAAGTGACCCTTGAAGTAATTGATACTGACCACCTGGAAGAGCTGCTCCATAAAGAAGACGATGGTGATGCCTCCAAGATCAAGGATGCTACCAATAGCATGACCCCCAGTCAAAAGATCTGGTATAGAGACTTCATGCAGTTAATCAATCACCCCAATCTCAACACAATGGATGAGTTCTGTGAGCAGGTTTGGAAAAGAGACCGCAAACAGCGCCGGCAAAGGCCTGCCAATGCGCAGGTGAACACAAATAAGTGGAAGCACCTACAAGAGAATAAAAAAGGTAGAAACAGGAGGACCCATGAATTTGAGAGGGCACCACGGAGTGTCTGAGCTTCATTACCTCTAGGAACCTCATCCAAGTAGAAACTTGTATAGACAGATAACTGGAAAAAAATGCAATATTCATGAACTTTTTCATGGCATTATGTGGATGTTTACAAGAGTGGAAAGTTCAAACAATTTCCACTAGGTTTAAATAAAATCCATTTCTAACTTTCCTAGCAAGTCCTTTGTCTCTGCTCTGACTCTAAGACCAGAAAGACCAGAGTTTCAAGGATGATAACTCACCTGGACCTAGCTTACTGCTCAAAAAGTTCTGCAAGTATTCAGCAGGCAAGTTTTGCTTTCTCTTTTGCCAGAGATATAAACAAAATGCTGTATTTCATACGGTCATCTTATAGAAAAGAAAAACAGCCTCCACCTTTCATCATCAGCACTACCACTTCTAGACTTGAAACTGCATGAACTCATTAAGCTGATGAACATCTAAACACGTGATTGGACACAAGGATTTTGTTCTTGTTCTGTCTACCAGTTCTCCTGTTTATATGTGCTAGAAGAGGAAAAAAAATACTGAATGAGATTGATTTGGAAATCTGAACAACATAAGCCATCCATCATCTGGAAGAAAAAAAATGTGGAGTACACTGGCTTACTACTGATGACTTCTTTCCGCTTTGATCTAAAGATGTATTTTATTAAAACCATAATTTAAATGTACCATGAGAAATAATGCAGCAAACATTAACTCCTTTCTAAAATAGATTAGCCTTTTTGTCTTAGAAATATTGTACTTTCTAATTATTGGTTTAGAGGAAAAAAAAGACAACTTGCAATTATGAGCTGCTTTACTCTTTTGTTTGGAAAAACTTCCAGGGGAACTTGTCACACTGCAGTTAACCTCCTCCCCTCTCAGTAATCGATATGACATGTAACTTCAAAGCAATTTTGAAACTAAGCTATTTTAACATGAAAGTCACTGTATAGCATGGAAGTATTCTGCATTCTGTTCTTCTTAGTATGGTATTTGAAATTATTCAATTTGTCTAATACCTTGCTATAGATTGAACCAATGAAGAGGAGAGCATTGATTTTCAATTGTATATTTTTTAATTAAAAAACCCAAACAACAAATAGCATTACAATACCCTCTGCTAATTACACTCTTGCTTTCTTCGTTTGTATTTGTAAATGCTAATATTTAAATACTATGGCTCATAAACTGTCATATATCCATGAGCAAGGCTCATACTCAGTTTAAGGAGTTGTGTTCCCAGCTCTGTGGTAGAAATATGTCCACACTACTGATTCTCAGTGCTCCATTCTTTCTGTGGGCCGGATCACCCAAATGCAATGATCCAGTACTAGGCCACGTATATAGTAACCTCAAAGCCCCATTTTAAGATCTCTTGGACAGTTTTATCTGTGGGTGAAATCTGCTGCAGCAGTAAATTGGTGAAGTTCAGCTTAAGACTAGTTTATATTAACAGATAATTTGGTCCTGCACTTCTGTCTTATTCTATATACAGGAGAGCAACGGGGTAAAACAGACAATGTACTTGCACCACAAGTGTCAGTTTAGGGTTATAAGTAGTGGATTTATTCACCTCAGCACAGATGTGCCTTTGGTCCCCAGTTCTATGGTGTCCAGTTCTTTTGAGATCATCTTTCTCCAGCCTCCCATATTTTATCTTGGTAGAGTCTGTAAATGACATAAGTTCAAGTAATGTCATTGTGGGGAAAATTGCTAGAACAAAATCCTTAGTTTGCTAAAGGAGCTTTTATATAAAAGTGTGTCTGCACTGATGACTGATCTGTTTTGTTGTTATTCACGCCAGGTTATTTAATTTATCAATTGCTACACTATCAATCAGGCTTATCAGATACCATATAACACAACTGCTGTGACGGCTTCTCTCACAGTACACCCAAGTCTTCTTGCCACTTACTAATTCAAGTATACTTCTGCTTAGTGAAGTCTTGACTTCTTGCTTCCATAGCAGATAGATTTTCACTGGCATCCCAGTTACTTTAGTCCCCTTTGAATCGTTTGTGGGGAATGAAATGACAAGATTTTTTGTCATTTATTTATTTAGCAAAAAATAATAATAATAATAATAAAATCATTGAATAGACAAGGACAAGACTGTAGGGCCATGATTTAAGAAAGCACTTGGGAAGTTAGTTTTGAAGCAACTTTATGTCTCTTTTATGATTAACCTGACTTGTGAACTTTAATATGTTGTTAAATTCCCATTCTTTCACGATGTGCTGAATAGGGATGGATTAAAACATATATTCAGCTATGTGCTCTTCTGTACAGTAGTATTAATTTTTCAGCTCAGTTTATGATTAATTTCTGAGCATTGTTGTCAACTGAATTATTTAATTTTAATCACAGAATACTCTTTAGCCTTTTATGTATGGATATTTTGTACCATCTAGTTACTGCAATCCTCTTTCTTACAAAAGGAAACAGTTTTAAAATGAACTTCAGAGAATTCAGTGGGAAAAATACAAATTGCTTTCAGTAGACCCTAAATTACTTTGTTTCCTTTTTTTACATATTAATGGAATTGCTATGTAACTTTTTTCTCTACCATGCTCATAGCAACTGGTTCTATAGCAACTTGCTGCAAAAAATCAAGCCCAAACCAACCTCTCACAATGCCTGAAGAAGAAACATGTTTAATTAAGACAGAATTCTAAGATATGATTTCTGTACTGAGAAAGATAATCCGTGGGAAGAAAGTACAGAAGTTGCAATGTGTTTACCATAATCTGACAGTCTCATTGAACAATTGATATGATCAGATCTTACAAACTTCAGTCCTATCATCACTGACATGACTAGTCTTGTTTAAGACTTTGTATTTGTTTATATAAAGAAAAGATCAGAAGATGAAGCCAGCAGTAGAAATTTCTGATTCTCAGGTTCATATTATGGTCAAGTTATAACAATATTTAATACTGATGTGAAATGACCTTTTATTCAAAAATCATAGGCCTTGAATTCATGTATAGAAAGATGCCCTGCAGCTTCATTAAGATTCATACCCCTATTTGTGTAATTATTATTTAAAGCACCATAAAGTTTGAAAGTAAATATTAAAACAGTATTTCTGTAAATTGTCAATAAAACCCTCTAAACCTCTAGTTACAGACTAGAAAAATTAAGTAAAAAGTTGTGTTGAAGCTGGAGAGAAATAAAGGATTTCATTTATAACCAGAAAGATCTATTTTGTTTTGTTGTGAGATATCCATCTGCAAGAAACAAAAATATACTGAGTCTGATTCTTACTCATCTACACTTTGCACTTGCATGGATCACTGAAATGGGAATTTGTTAAATGGCTCCTAAAAACTGTATGGTTATGTTAAACTATAACATCAAACTGAGAAAATGTGCATCTTTGCAGAACAAAGTTAAATCTTCATGACTCACTAAAGTCACTATGTAAAAAAAATAAAATTAAATTAAATGCATGTGAATGCGCATTTACTGTTCCTTTTTATGTATTATTTAGTGAATATCAATTGTATGTGTTTAATAGTTCAGTTTTTGCTACCTACACATTAGTCAAAAGAGGTGTAAATATTTTTGACTAGATAAGGAGGTACAGTGTAAAGTACTGTTATCTAGAGGTACTCCATTTTGGTGTGTTCAGCAAAATACTAAAATGCAAGATTTTGCCACACAGGTGATAAGGTGGTTTATTTGCTATATCAGTGTCTAAGTTATGCGCATATTCTTTAAACGCATTCCTCACTGGGTAGTGAATAACTCCAATTCTGTGTTTATCACTTCAATTCATATGGGAACTAGAAAACTGGAGAGAAAAAAAAAATGTAATGAAACTGCTGCTGTAAATTATTTCTTTTAGCATGTATTCAGTTGTTAAATAAACATTTCTTCCAAATATTTGAATTCTGCTGTCTTGACTGTTTACACAGAAATGTGCCCTGTAACCTTCATGAGCATATGGAGTGCATTGTTGCCAATATAATGCTATCAATGTATATGAGCTCTGTTTGTTAGGCCAGAAAGGTTGCTATTTTTATTAATGGTGGGTTTTGTTTCTTTTTTGAGGGCTACAAACTAATAACAAACTTATCTTCAGCCTATCTTTTGGCACAACTGCTCGGCTTGTGCAGCTGAAGCCATACATATACACCTTCCACTCTTCCCCTGAGCCAACCTGTAAATCAGCCTGGAAGCCAGTGAATGTGAGCAAGTTGCTGTACTTGATGAAATTTCATTCTGTGTGATGCTAACAGCTTAGGACAGCTACGCAGGTTCCTTTTGGAAACCACCTTGCAGAGACAACAAGTAGAATAAATCATGTTCTGTCTGTTACCAGCATACCCTTGTATCCTTAGGTAAACTTAGCAGCTGTTTGGAAGTGTTTAGAGGCTCTATCTAAAAATAATATGCCAAGGCACTAAGCATTGTGCAAACAGCTAATAAGACAAATGCTGTCCTGGAAGCCATGGAGTTTAAATACACCAGAGAAGTGGGGAACAGAAAGTATCGTTATTTCCATTTGGCACATACAGAATTGGAGAAACAACCAGAAGTACGTAGTCGTCACTAATCCATTCAGCTTCATCCATGTTCCTTCGTGTAAAGCAAGGATACAGGAATCCAGTTCAAAAGGATGTTGTAAGGATATTTTATGGTTACTACTGTCTTCTGAAAATGAAAATAAGTCCTCAGCAGCAGCCAAGCAACTCAGTGGGTTACAAAACAGCCATGCAAATACAACAAGGACAAAATTAATATGGCAAGCCATGAGTCTCCTAACTGAGAAAACAATAATTTTGTTTTTCTCTGTCCAGTATATGGATTATAAATACTCACGGAGGAAGACCCCTTTTATTGGATGCAGCCACGTTGTGTCCTTTGCTAGAATTCCCTGCAGAGCACAGTTAAACTGAGTGTCCTCTGTTATGACTTTACGTTGCCAGGAGCATGCAGTGCCTAGGGACAACCTTCATTGACACTGAGTGGGAAGAAAGAAGAAACATTTGGCATTTAATGCCTCTTTGTTCTTACATATGTATGCATAGATACATAGATATACACATACATTTAAAGAGCCAATTTTCACTGAGGTGAAATCCTCTCTTCTCCGCAGTATTTCAGGCCTACATGTAATTCTAGTACATCTCAATATGTTTGGCAGCTTCAGCTATAAATTGTTATAAATGCTTCCTCTGTAAAGACTGAAACACACTATTCTGTTTCCTTACAGGTCATATTCACTGAGCTCCCCATCAAACATCCTTTTAATAGCAGGCAAAGTTATGATCTTTTTACCAAAGCATAAAACAAAAGGACTATTCTCCTAGAATGCTGAGTAACAGGATTCAAGTAGATCAGAGTATTAGTGACACAGCCAGCTTCTTTGCTCCCCATAAATACGCATGTGAAAGGTTGGAGGAGCTTCACAGAAAAAACTGGAAACTCTTGCAAACAGGCCTATTTTGGACCTTTTTGTCCTAGAATTTATCAAAGGTTGACATTTTGGAGAACTTAAGGATGATCTGAGCTAAATCCCAAAGCTCTAGTGAAGCAATATCCAAAATGAAAAAGTTTCACTTAGGTTAAGAAAACAAACTCCCTTTCTCTCTTAGCAGTTTTTCACCCCTTCAGGAAATGGGTTTCCTCTTGCATCAACCCAGAAAGGTCATTTTATAGTTTCTACGGTCCTTCTTGAAGGCAAATATCTTCTACAACACACATGGAGAACCCCATTTTTGATGACCAGCCCTCCCCAAGTTGCTTTGGGTCAAGGCACTCCGGTTAAACTAGCATGCAGTCTACTCTTCCCACATCTGTTAGTACTGGACCTTAAAAATGTCCTGCTCGTATCCACAGGTATAAAGTCAGGTTTTGGTGGTCAGTAAAAAGCATGTCTTCATCGGACTGTGAGGTATAATGCAAGAAGATGTCTGTTGGGGAGTCACAAGGGATGACAAATTTCTGGGCTTGGGGTAGTGATGAGTCCCTGGGGTGTCAGGGCAGGATCTGACAGCCAGAGCCTGTTCCCCACATGCAGGGCAAGGCAGCCCAGGGGACAGCTGGGGCAGATCCAGCTCCCAGGCTTCAGGCATATCCCTGCAGGTGGGGACTGATCATCAGCCCACAGTTGGACCTGGCTTGGCATGGCCCCACGGGCAGGGTGGTGTGTGACAGGGGGTGGCATCCTGCAACCTCTCTGGGGCTGGCACTGATGGCCCTGTAGGCTGGACTGAGGTCTGGGGCTGTGGACAGGGTGGGAGGAGTCCTGGAGTGGGCAGGGACATTAGGGTTCCTGAGTGCAGTCAGGTGAGCCTGGAGCCTGGTGTTTGCAGTTAAGGAGGCTCAAACCATCCTTCCCGAATTGCTTCCAATACCTGAGGTCATTTATCTTCTAGATTTAGAGTCAGTTCTAAAAGCCTACAATAAACCAACTCAGTTCCAGTTTGATTGACCCAGTATAGCTGACACTGAAAATAAAAGGTAAAATGTACACCTAAACAGTTACTCAAAATTAATGTCCATAGGGTTATAACACTTTGTCTTTGAGCAGGGAAGCCCTCATGAAAATAAAGATCTTGATCTTCTCTCCATATGCGAGCCTGCCATGTCTGCCTGTGCACAACCACGTACCACTGAGCTGCATCTGAGGCACTTGGATTGGATTTTGAAGGATGAATCTAATTTCATGAACAGGCCCAGTACTTTTTCAGGCCATTCCACCTTACAGCCTGGTGTAAATTAAATCTGATAGTCTGCTCTGGAAACAAAACTCCTCTTTCCACCTCTCAATATGGGGTAACCCTGCAGCCTGTGTTACTTTCATGCTTTATCCAGATATATTATATTCATTTCTCTGTGAGTTTCATGGTCATTTTTTCTTGTAAGTGTGTTAACCTGAATTATGATTGTTTATGCAGAGGCAAATGGAAATGCATGTTTCTGCATGGAAAAAGGACAAAGAGACTATGGTAATTCTGTTAGATCTAGTACATCAAGTAAATATCCAATGAGTTAAACTTCTCATTTTTTTGCTATAGCTGGGGGCAGGAGAGGAAAAGAGCAAACAAAAGAAACACAGATATTTCAGTTATGTTTTGCAATGACCAGTCCCTTAAGCCCTTTAGTTTCACATGTCAATTTTTTTCTGGGTTTGTAGCACTATGTAGAAAAAAATGCATTCCTATAAACCCTGCTTTCGCTGAACAATACCACATTGAACAGTTCCATAAACCAGAAAAAACAGACAGACTGTGCCAGTTCCTCTGAAGAAGGCTTAGCTTTCCTCTTCTGTTTGTTATTTTATTATTATAGTAGGGCCACTGCTGCTCTTTTCGTTAGGGTTTTGTCAGCACTTTTGTTCTAAAACCCTATTTTAGGGCTTTATAATTTTGCCTAAGGTATTTCATTATCAGGTTAAAGATTTTAAATATCAGCTTTTAATTGACAAATCATTTTACAGTACCTAAAAGAAAATTGCTAAAATGTGATCAAAATTCCATTTTGAAAGCAGACCAAAAAAGATTACAACTTCAGCCACATCAGGTGGTTGTTTTAGTCACTGCAGGGCAAAAAATTATGAGCTGAGTAAAGCTCAGTGAGCACAACAAAAAGCTTCCTACCTCACTGGGCTTGTGTTTGTTTTTGAAACATCTGCATGTTTATCAGTGGTCCTGAATGAGACACCAAGCTTAAGCACATTCTTGTATAATTATTCATAATTTAATCACATATTGCTGTTCCTAAGGTATGTCCTGGAGTAGAATGTTTTCTTCCTTCATGCCTGAGTCTCTTCATTTAAGTTGATTTTTAATTGCTGTTGTATGTGAAGATAATGTAAGCTCAACTCTTGCCCCAGTTTATCAGCTGTTTGATGTCCAGTACAGAAAAAAAAAAAAAACCAACCAGACTGCTTGTGCTGTTTTGAATGCTAGACAGTTAAGGAGAAGTGATCTTTTTGTTCTGTGGTATTTGAAATTTAAAGGATGGAACTGATCTAGATCTGTTACAGCACTGTGAAATTTTTCTCTGTATTTCTATTTATTAACAAAATATGTGCACACATCACCCTTTACAAACATGCCAGTGCTTCTGTAGATCAACAAATTGTATTTTTTGTCTTTAATGCTAACCATATATTTAGCTAGGTCCTCACCCAAATAAATAAAGCTCTGTGCTCCACCACCGGTTTTGTTGACTGGAATCTATCAAACAGTCAGGGCACTGAAAGGTACAAATTTTAATCCTTGTGCTATTCACTATGGCTCAAAATGCTACTTATGAAAGCTAAACAGTTTGATGCCAGTGTAAAGCAATGGAATAAAACAGGACTTCAAAATATGATGAATGTTTCACATATTATACATCTCTGTGATCTTCACTAGCTAGAGAGAGAGAAACGGCCGACTGTAGAAAAATTAAACTATTTATAGTTAAGCTCACTGTTGCATGTCAAAATAACAGACATAATGCAGCTGAAAAAAATCTTTGGACACCAAGTGGAACACAGGCACGCTTGGCATATAATAGTTCTTTGTTTCCTAGAAATTCTCCTGTTTGGCATTCACTGCGCTTCGACAATGTGTTGGCAATTGTACATACTGTTGCCTGACTGAAAAGCATTTCTGCAAATATTTGGAACTATTGTTAATGTTAAGTCCTGTTTTGTAGCTCTTGTATCTGGAAGATGCTGAAACCTTAAATTAAGGCTCCAGGGATACTTCCAGGTATGGTACCCTCCCAAGTTATAGTTTACATTTAATCTCTGTGTAAATCATGGCAAATCTTCCTAGGACCACTACAAAGGTTAAAGGTGGGCTGTGGACAGAAATGAAGAATACTACAACATAATGTCTGGATGCTTTTTATTGAGAAAAAAATGGAAAAATATAATTTTATTATTAATAGGAAACAGGACAACAAAATGCAGTCCCTGTTCAAGTCTCACTGTTTTCTATACTTTTTATTTCTTTTAAAGCTAAACACATTGCTTTCTGTTTTGTCTAAAGTATGAATATCACTTCTATTACAGGCATTGAACACTTGAGTTCCTTGGAAACAAGTTAAAAATGAACACCACTACAAAAAAAAACCACTTATCAAGTCTGTAAAATGGACTGTATAGCTGCTAAACCTTGGCTCTTAGACTGGTTGGGTCAGTTAGGCTTATATAGTAGAACCAGCACACATATCACAAAGAGGTAATGTGAACTATTCAGGAATACTTGTTCATTTTCTCAAGGCAAGGAGTGTGCTACTATTTCGCCCTTAACTGCCTTCCCAAAGCGGAACTTAGTTTAACAGTGCCAAGGAACTGCATCCCTACTGCTTTATTCCAATGACTTCTGGCAGGTGGGTGATCCTGAATGAAATCTCTCATGTTTTATCTCTCTCACTCCTTCAAGCTAGCATTTTACCCCAACACCGGAGATGTCCAAAAGGATTTATCCAAACCATCACAGTAGTATTAGAGCTACAATGCTACAAGAGTTAAAATTCTGTAATATTTCCCTAACAAATATAAGAAGTGGTTGCAATTACTGGTAACCTCTAAAGACCTAGTTTTGTACTTGAAGGATAAAGGGGTACATGCACGTGCACTGAGCTCTTCTAGTTCATTTGAGTATTACAGACATAATGAACTGCTAAAAGTCAGGAAAGTTCTTGGAAATGAGGGAAATTTGCTTCCATCATAGCTCTTGGAATTTCCACCATTATCTTTAATGGAAGGGGATCAAGCCAGGATTTGTATTTCCTGCCATGAGTCACTAAAAGCAATGGCTTGAGGCATTCAGGCCTATATGGAAACCTGTTTTGGTAGTGACTGAAAAGAAATGGGTGCAGAAACAGTGTTGCATTTCTAGTATCATCGAGTTGCTATAGATAGGACAAGTTTTAGCCCTGATTTTGAATTTTAGGTACAACACCTTAGAAATGTTAATTTTATCTCCCTATTTGTTTTACATAAAAGTTTATGTTTTTTTTCTCACTCTGGAATTATGTGTCAGTTTGTGGTGACTTGGAAAGGGGACTGACAACACTTTCAACACCAGACAATGACTCCCCAGATCTTTGCAGAAGATCTTGATATTTGAAATAGACTTGCAGAAGAAAACTAAATAGAACTGTCAGTTTTTCATATAAACACCTCCAGGGAGTATAAGCTTCTAGTATTACCAAAAAGGATATTTTCACCTCATAAAAAGAGCTCAGCCTGAATTTTAAGCCAACTGTTTCAAGTCTGGGTTTTCTTTTTTCAACTTCTTTCCTGAAATGATGCTTTATAAGAATGGATTAATATAGTAACTACAATACTGGTCTAAAAAAATCGGTGTGTGTCATTCAGTTCCATATTTCAGAAAATAAGTACAAGCTGCCCCAGAGGAAGATGTAAACTGTTCTTCAATCAGCATTAACGAGATAACCTGCTCACAGAGGGACTTTGTTTCTAGTGCTCCTTACTTAGACAATAGCTTATGATTTGTTTTCAAATACAGTTTCCTCTCTTCTTTCTTGAGAAATGTGGAAATATAGGTTGTTTGGCTGCATTCAGGACTGTTCATTCAGTTAGAGTAAAACATACTCATGACAGAGCTTTGAGAGGCTGAAATAAAACTTCAACACATTTATTAGCTTGCACGTTATTATCAAGGTATTGTAAGCCAAAGTTTCCTTATGCTGGACTGGATATCCTTCTGGCAACATGGTAAATGTCTGTATTATTTTTATGAAGTATGAGTATCTTTATTTATTTGTTTGTTTCATCAGATAATTGTGGTTAAGATGGTGTATTAGGCAAAATGGCTTCACTGACTGGATTGTCAAGCAACAGAACAGACTTCTCAGGGAAGTAGTTGAGCCACCATCCCTGGAAGCATTTAAAAGTTTTGTAGCTGTGTTTAGGGACATGGTTTAGTGATGGACTTGCAAGGTCTGATTTACAGTTGGACTTGGCAATATTACAGGCCTTTTCCAAAGCCTAAATTATCCTATGATTCTATGAGTTCTAAATTGTAATCCTTTTCCAGAAGGGCCCAATTTTTCTGATCCATTTTTTTCCCCCCCTGTTTTCAGTGGCTGTTTTGTTCTTACACAGTTCCTGTTTACAAATAAGAAGCAGGTTTCCCCAAATATGACATAGAAGAGTACTTTCGGCTATGTATAGCTGAGACAGCATCAGTAAATAACCCTCATGAGAATGCTTATTTTCTTATGAAACTGTAATTTTGCAGAACTAGGAATTGGACTAACTTCTGATAACATCTAAGATAGGAATTTTTCTAGCTAAATCAAATTTGAGACTTCTTAAGAGTTTTTAACTTACCCTTGAAGAGTGAGCAGGTTTAATACCGTTTTAAGGAGATCTATGTGTCGGATCAGACCAGAAATCCATCTTGCCCAACTACCTGTCTGAAAGACTGATCAAAAGTCAATGTGCACATAAGACTATTTAAAAAAAATAAAATAAAAAAGGCAAATGTAGTGATAATTCCCCAGAAAAATCTCCTAGCTTGCAACAGTGTATAGTCCAGAAGCCCTGATATTTTCTATGCTTGGTATTATCAATGCAATCCTCTGCTCCACAAACCCATCTGGACTCCTTTAAATCCATAAAAGAATCACCATCTGCAATAACTTTTTGTAAGTGGCTGCAAATCTTTAACCTACCTTGTAAAGGAGGATACCTTATTTGCATTTTCTGAACTTGTTATCTGATAAATTTGTATAACGGCACCCCTTTAGTTTTACTGGGACAGTCCGAGTCAGTCTGTAGTCATCCTCTGTTTGCGTCATTTAAATAATTACATTGGAAAATTCACTCAGGCATTGATTTCTACCACACACACAGTAGTTCCAAAATCTACTTGCTTCTGAAGTTTGCTGATTGCATTCTGTCTGTCTGATATTCTCTATGTATTTCTGCTTAGGTTAAATGATAATTTGGTCCTTGTTTTAATATTAGTAACATCTACTGTAGTTTAACAACTGTTCTACTTCAAACTGAATAATTTGATTCTTCAATATAAGACCCTAAGGTACACTATGTGTCTTCACATTGAGAAATATTTTGCAAGTAAACAGATAAATATAAATATCAGATATTAAAAATTCAATTGTGCCTAAAGAGGCATTTTAAAGTGCTATGTAGCATTCAGTACTAGTTTTTATTACTGCTGTATATTTTAAGACCATAAAAAGAGTTATGAATTGCAATGTTTAATCATACAATACACAAATAAGATGACCTGTACCAAAAGTGTGATTACAGCCTAAAGCAAGAAAGAGCATGTCAATACAATTGTCAGCTGGGAAGAAGCACCAGACAATACTGAGATACTACTGATTAGTCTAATAAGCAACTGCTTTAGTAGAACAGCTAACGAGCTATTTCTGAGCATTGTATTATGAAATGAGAAAAATGCCAAAGACATTTTCACTGAAGACTCTGAAAAAACCAATTGCACAGCTGAAATTCTGTAGAACAGTGCAAAAAAATAGGATTATACTTCTTCTATTATTATCCATTTTATTTTTATAAGCATGATGGGAAACCAATTATGATGACAGCTGTGATAAGTCTTCTTTAAAAATTGTACTGATTATGCCTTGTTTCAGATTACCCATATGAGAAAAAACTAGAAAGAAAAATAAACGTGATCCTACATGCACTGTGCAGCCTAGTGTCTTCCTAATTCACTCTAACAGCTCTTTAAAAACAACTGAATTCAGTGAATGATTAAATTAATATTGTATTTATAAGTAACAACTTTGTTTCTAGAAATATGATTTAAGTCCATAGAAGAATTAGGATTATTTTATGTTGTTTATTATATGCATTTCTCTTCCAACATAAGTAACTTTCAAAATACCTTCAAGGTTTCTTTGTTTTCTGTATGAACTTCTGCATCTTCCATGATGGGGGTGAAGGTTGCAGTGGATGTCAGTGTATATATGTGAACATTTAGCACATTGCCCACGATCAGAATTCAGGATTGGAGTGAAATAACAGATGACTGAAAGAGGAAAGACATCTGTATATATTTGAAACCACAGTAATTATTTATCTTGGCCTTTGTTCATTACTAGTAGATTAAAAGTACCTATTCTATAAAGAGTCAAATAATTTTTTAAAGTAAATTGAAGGATTATTTATTAGATCCTTATAAAATATTAACCTTTCAAATGTATTGTAGAGACAGCCAAAGTACCTTCAATATTTTATTAAAAAGCATGTATGCATTTCTTAATCTTCTTTTATGAATGGTCTTTCATTTCATGGGCTCATTTTAATATTACAAGAAATGGCACAGCTCTTTGTAGGGAAAGAGTAATCAACTGAAAAAATCACTTCTTAAACAACTTGGATTTCTCCTAAAAATCTTCTGGATAAGCATTATTTTCCCCAAACAGTTTGTGGCTTACAGTTATCACATTTTGACAGTTAAGAGAACTGAATTTTTATTAATTATAAGCAATCATAGCAAACTTTTCAGACATATAATCAGAATATGACTGGATCTATAAAGGCACTTAGACACCCAATTTTGTCATGTCTTCATTAACAGATTTCTTTCTTCCTCGTGACACTTATAGGAAATAATGCTCTGGTTGCTCTGCAGCTGAGAACTCAGGCCAGGCATAAAGAGCGTGGCTGGGTAACATTGCCTGTGCCTCAAGCAGAAAATGAATCCAACTTTTCCAAGTCTGAAACCACAAGACTGTCCGCCCTTCCTAAATAAATGGGCTTGCAATATGCATTTCCACATGCTTTGTGTTTGCACTACCCCAGAATCATTCACAAAATAACCTAATCATCTACAAAATAACCTAAATTCCTTACCACAATTTCTGTTTGATATGAAACTAACTGGTTTTTATTGTTGTTGTTGTATATAATACAGCCTTTCAATCTTTTTTTTTTTAAATATTCTCACTCATTTTAAAACATATCTTGTTCCATAGCAGAGATTATATGTGGTATGCTCTCAAGTCAGCTCTGTTTAAACTACACAGTATCTTTCAAACATATGAAATATATTTGATCAACTATCTGGGAAATACGATTTTTCCATATGGCCTAGTTTTCACATAAGGGAGTTTAGTGTTTCTATGGAGAACATAATATGCTCAGACAATTATAATAGGTAAAGAGTTGCAAACCACAGAGTGGGAGAAGCAGGTGTCCAGCTGGATTTTCACATAGGAAGGTCTTGAAGGTCACTGTTGGTGATGAGGTCTCAGAGATTCCCAAATCCTCATAAAGCTATTTCTTCCTTTCCCAGTACACTAATCTCCAATTCCTCTTGATAATCCATTGACTCAGAAATCAAGGTCTGTTTTATCCCCTTTTGTTTGTCAGAAGAAGACTAAGTAACAACAATTTTTTAATTACCCTTTATTAGGGTAGAATGAGAGCATTCCCAAAGGTCACCACCCAGAAGAATATTCATTCATTGATGTATCAATATTTTTCTTCCTGCTGTCAGACTAAAATCTCCAGAGAACAAAAGCTTAATGGTAGTAAAATTTACAGCCAGGTATGACGTTCCCCACTGCCCTAAAATGGAAGCACGGACAATTTGATACCCTTGTCCTGCAGAGAACAGTGATGTCAGCCCATTATAAAGGGAATACTTGATGGTCATTTCCTTCTGCTTTCCATTTCCCTCAAAGAGATGGCTTCCATCCAGATGAGTTGGTTGATCTTTGTCAGTTGTGTTTTACTCTTTCTTACCTTTCTTTCTGTTTATATGATTCAGCTTGTGTTCTGAGTCACAAGAAGGTTTTGCTTGGTGTTTTCCTCCACCTGTTCTCTTTATAAATTATCCTTCACCCCCTGATGTCCTCAGCTACCTTCAACTGAGGATTGTTCCCACAACAGAGAAAGCAACCACTGCAGGGAACTGTCTTAGGGAAAAGCATAGAAACAAACATTATAACCTTGTTTGATCATTTTATTACTGTTATTGCTCATTCTCAGTGCAGCAGACTTGGAACAACTTGTGAAGATTAATGAACACTAAAGCTACTACGTTAATTGAACATTGTAAATATTACTAATTTTTTGGGTTCACAGAGGTAATATATTAAGAACACTATACAGATGCAAAACAGTTTTCAGAAAGCCCCCTCAGTTAGCAGCATAGCCATTTGGCAGGCTTTGATGTTTTCAGATTTAGCCTTTGGTAAATCTGCATCTGGTTTTTCACAGTAAAAATTGGCTGAGAGAAGGAACAGTGAATATATTTTCTCTCATATAATCAGAAAACCCACATCCCTTCAGAAGTATTGCCCTTTGAAAAGAAGATGAGTAGATAACCCACATCTCAAATCAATTGGGATGTGAGAAATCACAGACAGGGACACTGTTGGAGGAGAGAGAGCAGATCCAGGACATAATAAACATAAAGATCCTGTGGTATCTCATGCATGCAATTAACACTGTGTCTGTTGCTAAGAAGTTCTGCTGTTAAGCAACTCTAAATGATCATGAATGAAAGTGCAGCATCAGGTTAAAATATACCTTCAATCTAAAATCATAAGAGAGCTGAAGTGGAACAGATTGGCCACCAGATCCCTGTAATGGAGAAAGCTGAGCTGATGAAGGTCTGTGTTTCATGTTGGCAGAAATCAAGAAAGATGTGCAAGAAGGTATTTTCTGTTTTGGAATAGTTATTCATTTCCACATGCATATTTACATAACAATAGTTATTCATTTCCACATTCCAGTAATTTAAAGAAAAAAATACTTACAATGTGACTTTGAGAAATCTTACAAGAAACACTAAATATTTTCAGTGCCGACTGTTGTTGTTCCTAATTACTGGACTCCTGTTGTGGAAAATAAATTTTTGAACATTCTTTGTAAATAATAATTACATTTGAAGAGAAAAAGAAAAGGAAAAAAAAAGAAAAATAAATAGAAAAGGAAAGAAAAAGAAAAAAATTAAGAAAAGAAAAAAATAAGAAAAGCTTATCAGTATCATTCTACATCCTTCAAATTTTACCTCCAAACAAAAAGCAACCATGGATATTATTAAGTACTTGAAACAGGAGGGACAAAATAGTGATTTTGTATGTATTGGTCACTCTGCTTGCTATTGCTACTTGAACAGAACACATAAAGCATGCTGGTTTTATTAGTGCTGGAGGACCCTGGAGGCATGTGGCACAACGTGATACCTTGTACGTACCTGAGCTCTCTTATCCTCCCAGGGCAGGCACAGCCAAATTGCCAACTGGGAACAACATCTTCCTTCCCCAGTCTATTCCAGAGTGGATGGAGAGCACTAGTTGACAAGGGCCAAAAGAGAGAATTCATTAACAATTAGACATTGTGGAGAACTGTGAGCCAGGTCCTGAACCCAAATTCTGGCTGTTATTTACTTACTAACACTGATAAAAGCAAAATCCCAGTTAAGACACTGCCACCTTTACTTTTGAGTTCATGATTCACCTCATTCAAGAGAGATGAAGGCCTGAGGTCTGATCTTGAATTGGTGATAACTCTAGTAGCCCAGATTGAGAGGCCTGACCTTTGTCAGGAGAAGAAAACTAAAGGCTGAACCTTGATGCCGTCAGAAGTCCCAGACACTACAGAGCTCAAAGTTTTAATAAGTATTGCTTCCCAAAATGGAAATTTTTTATTCTGCTGAGTAGTAATTTTATTGTAAACACACCTAAACCAAAGGTCATACCTACTACTACCAAAATCTATTTTATCTTTTTTTTTATTTTCCATCAGTTGTGATGTGTTTGATAAACTCCAAAAAAAACTCAGATTAAGGCCTTAGCATAGTTAGACCCAAAGCCAAATTCAGTAGGCCTCAGTTTTGTGGTCATGGGGGCTTTCCGTAGATTCAGAGGGAAAGGTATCACCTGACTTAAGTAACCAACGAGGTATTTCATATCATCTGACGTGAAGTCAAGTATAAACCAGTGGAGGAGGTGTTCCCTTTTCTTCTCTTCCTCCTCGTGGCAGTGGGGTGAGGAGATAGGCTGTGCAGCTCCAAGAGCGATAGGCCTCACCGTTCCCTTGAGCAGCTTCAGTCTCTGGAAAGTAAATGCCACCTTCTTTGGGATTGTTCTTTCCCTCTCCTTGCTGGGTGTTCTTCCCAGGAAACATCTTTTGGGGTGTTTTTCTGGGGTTCTGGGTGGTGGAGTTTGTGTGTTGTTGGGAGGGAAGCTTGGGGTACAGTTATTGTTGGTTTTTATTTTATATTTGTACATATATGTGGTGTAAATTTGTGTAAATATATATATATATATAAGTTTTTCCAGTTTCACTTTTTTTTCCTTCACTCCTTTGCTGGGACTCTGCACAGCTCATAGGAGGCTTGGGATTTTGCTAAGGTCAAAACCAAAACAATAGTCATCATCACCACCCTGAAGGGGCATGTTATTTTCTGATGACCTAAAGAGCATTTTCTATTTTTGTAACTCTGTTAATGAAAAAATTGTTCCCTGTCACTGCTAAACCTTCTGTTTTTCTTTAGCGTGACCCAGCTGCTGTTTACAGCAATCCAGGATATTAAAGGTGGAAAGAGAGTTTTGTTGTTATTTCCTTAAGAGTTTATCACCTATCCTCATTATAAATAGGTTTACTACAAGGCAATGACACATAAGATCTGATGAGATTTTTTTTAGCCTTAGGCAGGTTGCAGGGTGGATGATAGATTTGCCTCTTCAGATACAGTGTCGATGAAGTCTATCAACAAAGTCGCTAAGGTTGTGGACATCTTTCACCAGGCATGACAGGCATGAGCCTAAAACAGTGACAGTGACTTAGATTTCCTTTAACACTTCTTGTACACCTTACTTTCTGGTGTGCTGAATACTTAGAAAGAACGTGATATGTGTTTTGGCTGTGTCTCAGTGGATAGTTCTTGCCGTCTAGGGTTGTATTTCAGATGTGGTAACTGCTCTTTAAGAAGTGTATTTTTGTACTCACTAATGCAGAGTTAGGCTCCAGGGTGGCTTGTGTTCAGATTGCATTGATAAAGTGAGAGATGATTGCTTGCTCTTGGTCTCAGCTGTGCTGAAGCGTTGTAGTAACTTGTTGTGGAGGATTTTATCTTCATCTGATTGTGTTTTCTACTGAGGCTCCCTCTGGAGCAACAGAAGTGATAGCTGCATATTCTACAGGCAAATCCAAAGCTCTCGAGAGACAGCCACCTGGCCAGGCTTGAAGTTTTGAACATGTTACATCTGCAGCACAGTACAATACTTCAGCATGTGCAAAACAAATGTACAGGAACAGAAAACCAGTAAGTATCACGGAAATATGCAGTATGATTTAGATAGAAACACTCAGATCTTGACATCTTCATAAAATATGTGAAAACAGAAATAATCCTCACACTGTGGCTTTAGACATCCAATTGAGGTGACTAAACGATACCCTAGGCACTCTCCTCCACTCAGCAGAGCTCCCTGTCACCAGTTCACCGCTTCAAGCACCTCATCTGCATAGTTCAGCTGAAATGGTGTGAATTCTTTACATTGTCTCAAGCCTTCCCCCTGTATGAAAACCATGAAATATGGAATATTGAATGTTTTTAATATTGCAGTGTCTCTTTTCCGGTAATAGACATTTCATTTTGCAGACCTAAATAAGAGAGGAACATGCTTGTGTAGAGAACACACATTGTTTTGTGGAGAACTATTCTGTGGCAGGGGTTTGTCATAAAGTGGAACAAGTATACATGCAATATTGTCTTACCTAGACTGGGGCTTGGACACCTGAATATCAGTTCATTCTTTGATGCATATTCTCCTTTACTTGAAACAGCAGACAATTACGCTTTTGGAGCAAGACTTTTTCAGAGGTTCATTAAAAAAAAAAAACGCAGGGACAGTTTTGCTTGGGGTTTTGCATGAGCTTGCCTTTCTGTGTGTACCAGCCTTGTTACATGGGTATCAGCTCTGGAATTATCACCAGTACCAAAACTTATAATGAATTTCCTTTACATGCCACACGCAAACAAAGGTGGGTCAAGAGCTCATTCACAAGCAGAGTACTTGTTTTTTTCAGTGGGAAATGGATGGGGAGAAAAGGCAGCAGTCTCCTTAGTAATCCTCACTGATTAAGCAGTGTCCTTGCTCTCTTGTTAAAAAGTTGTTTTGTTAAGCTGTAAAAGCACTGCCTGGCCACACAACAACACACAGAAATTTTACTGACCGTGCATTTGCTCTAATAGTGCACAGACATTAAGAAGGTTTTGGAACAGGCTCTACTTCCTTGGGACTGAAATGCCAAGCACCAAATGGTCAGCAGACAGCAGCCTGGTAAATCATAGGGTGACAGTATTGCTGCTTAGAGGGTGACAGACACAATAGGGAAAGCTTCTGTGCCAGCTGGAACAAGCAGGTCATGGAGGAGGATCATCTTGGTCTTTGGCAGAGTCATGGCAGGGGAAAGCAAACAGGGAGAGGTAACCGCGTCCACCACATGTCCAAGGCAGTAGAGATGATATTTCTTCAGCTGTAATCTTACTGGCATGCTGACAAGTGATCACACTTATTACTGGGGCATCTGGATCCTACAAAGATTTTCATTTGTAGTATGTTAATCTACCTACTCTGGCCTACCCTTTTGCCTCCATTTATCCCTCTGGAGAAAATCATCTCACAAAACTGTGAACAAATCTAACTATTGTAGAAGCAGTAGATTATTGTTTCAAAACTTGTATTTCTGGTGCAAAGAATTCAATATCAAACTTAGTAAGGTAAAATTCCACACTGATGTTAGCAGGTTTGTGGCTGAGACAGCAATAGGATATGTGGCATCTTGGCAAAACTCCCCAGTTTTTTAAAGACAAAGTGGAATTTTAAGAGGAACTTTTGGTCAGCTTTTTCCAAGAAGTCTGGAGAACTTATTTCCACCTGGGGGAACTTGGTCCTACCAACTAATTTGGAGAACAGGAAAAAGGAAATTGCACACTGGCGGGCTTTGGCAGGGTTTACAGTAGACACCGGCAATCTCCTTATTGCTTAAACATGCATGCTGGATACTTTTGACTCTACCTCTCTTTTGTTGTGGCTCCTCCTCCCTCCTTCAAAAAAGCTGAATAAACATGAAAGATCAGCGGACGTATTACGTTTTATACAACTGAGTGTGGCTTTATAGGGCTTTGTTACATCTTGAAAAGATTAAGTGCGCCTGCATGTGAAGAGTCTCCGTCCCTCTGAGCAAACAGGCAAAGGCACCTCCGTTACGAGGGCACAGGCCAGGGACACGCTCCGGCTGCAGGTTTAGCAAAGGCTGGCTCCTCTAAGTTGCAAGGAGCAAGGTTGCCATCCAGTGGCTCTTCTCCAGTATGAAAATGAATTCAACAGCAATAGATTTGCAGAAAGTTCGTGTTCTCTTGATTTAAATGGGGATCTGGGAATCTGATAATTTCCTTTTTTGCTTGAATCTTTAATCTAGGTAACACACCAGCTGCAAACTGACCCAAGAAAAGAAAGGTTACCAACTTACTTTAAATCATCAGTAGTTTTTGTTCTTCTTGATTTGGATTTTAAATGTATAACTTGATAATAATTCTCTCCACAGAAAGTTGTATATAATTACAATTATTTTTTCTAAATACCTCCTAGTGAAACAGTAGTGTTCTGTTAATGCATGCATCACATTTTAAAATGGAAGACACATTTATAAGATTAATAAGCTTAACTCAAGATTTGAAAGAATAATTTCATTCTTCAACAGGCTTTGAATCAGTCACTCTTTGAATACAAAGGAAATTTGAAGTTCTACAATCTGGAGGAAAATGATCATGCATATTACATATACTCATCTCTGGGGACTGACAGATCCACAGGTAGCATTAGGAGGAAATTTCCTGATGTTTATCCCCTTGAAGATCTCGCTCAAACATAAATGTTTTTATCTACTGAAAAGCTGAAGCTCAAGCTGGTGAATAAGGCAGAAGGATAATCTGCTCCTGAGGCAAATTGTATAAATTCTCCTTGCCTCCATTTCCCTCTGTCTAAAACAGGGATAATGCTCATCTAGCTTGCAGGCAAGATGTGAGATTCAATACACTGTGAATTACAAAGGATTTCAAGCCCCTCAGAAACAAGAGAGTATTTGTGTACTTCTTAATACTGTTTATACAAGACAAAAATCTATCAAAAGCTTGAAGGAGACTGCATTGCCCAACTTCTTCCACTCTGCCTCTCAGCAGCTAATACTTCTTAGCAGACCCCCTGGCTCCAAGGGCACCAGTGAAGATGGGGGTTTGTCCTTTTTAAGGGTTATTATTAACTTCAAGTACTCTTGCTTCAATAAACTCACTAACAAGGATGAATCAATATGTTTAGTTTAACCAAAAGAAAACAAAGACATGCTTTCACTGCAGTTTAGGAGCTCTTTATTGGGAGACAGAATTCAGCTAATGAAAAGCTCTGGACCACAGACTGCAAAGTTATAGTAACATTCAGTACTAAGATGAAATGGGATAAATTCAGATGCAAACAAGGGATGAATGCCAACAGTAAGAATGGTTAAAAAGCAAGTTAGCTGGAGTTGTGGTATGTTCAAAATCGGACAGATGCTTAAACAAAATTTATTCCAGAAATCATCCTTTTGGAACATGAATTTACTGATAGAAATCTGAAAACCTCTTTTACCCCACATATCAAACTAGATTATCACAAGGCTTTATCTGACCTTAGGTGCTGTTAATATATGGAGTAGTTTATAAACATTGATTCGTTGTTAGAATTACTTGTTAGGAACAACAGAAATTGTTAAAATTGATGAAAGGGAAGAAGAAAAACATTTGAAATAAGTTAAAAAATGGAAATACAGTCTAAGATACAGCTGCTCACTTTTATTGGAAATTAATAAATTGTTCACAAATGAATCATATGAAAAAATGTCAAAATATCTCCATCAGTCATATATTTAGTAACACAATTTGGTATGGGATTTTTTGTGGGGGAAAAAAAGTTACTCCTATAAATGTTTTTTCCTTTTGTCGTTTATATTTTCTATAGAGACCACAGAGCATCTTGGCATATTATTTTTCTTCATACAAAGGTGCACCATTAAAACGTCCAGCATTTTCTGTTTATGGTTGTCCGAACCCTTCAAATGGAAGAACCTGATTAGAGAGTGAACACTAGCAGAAATGAATGTAATTTTTGATTTCAGGATATTGGGAAGATAAGCACTTTTTCCGGGTTTTGATCTTTCTGAGCAAATTAACCTTGCTTCAGCTTTGGACATGTAAAAATCAGATATTTAAATATGAGGCAGTTACCCTCTAAGGTTGATCATCTTTTTCTAACACACTTGTGCTAAGATGAGCTGAATTTCCCTCTCAAGGTGCCTATTTCTCTCATGTGACTGTGTAAAGAGCCTGTCATGACTTCAACAGTTCTAGATTTCTAACTTTGAGATGTGTAAGTTTGACAAATGAATTTCTCCTCTTTCCGGCACAATCTAAACTAGAACCCCCAGGATGAGCAAAAATCTCTCTCTTTACTCAAGGCATGTTTCATAATGGTTTTACTTAGGATGGTAATCCTACTAATGTGATGAAGCTATTCAAAGAGAGGGCTTCCAAAAGACTGTCATTTGTAGGAAAATTAAAGCCAGAATAATGAAGCAGCTGTATCTCTCTCATCTGAAGTTTACTACTAAGGAATTCCTTTAAAATTGCTATACAATCAGAAATTAATACCTCTTTCATAGATCAGACATTAAGTACATATGTAAGTTGTCAAATACCAGCACTGCTCTAACTTCTATCCTTAAATACAAAATTCTGTATAATAATATGCTCTTATGGATATTTCATTGGTCATGCCACAGTCATGTTACAGTTCCCTAAAATTAACAAGTTATTTGAAGTATGTCACTGTAAAAATTATAAGGTTATTCAGCAAATAACTCCACAGACACTTGCTTTCTATACTAATAATAAAAATAAAAAAAAGGCAATTTAAAAAAAATAAAAATACAAGAACAAAATTTGAAACCAAACCCTCAACTAATCCTGACTCTGAACTATAAGGAAGGTACAAATGGCTTTCCCTACATGAAGACCAAGATAACAATAATTATCTCATTTTTCTTCTAACATTTCATGAATTATCAAGTATATCTGTCTCTTTGACCTGGATTCTGAAAACAAAAATGTGCACCTGAGTAAGGACAGCAGATCCTGGTTTAATGGTGTGCAGAGTTTTAGCTGCCTCATGGAAACTTCTCAGATTTTTGCAATGAGGAAAACTTAATAGATGCAGACACACTTAGATAATTTTTATTTTGCACTGTTTTTTCCTCATTTCCCCATGACTTCTGTCTGTGATATGGGATAGTCTCAGCTGGAAATGATTGTACTGAGCAAGAATACCCTCTAGTGGTAATCCATAGCCCCAGACAGACCTTTGCTTGTTTTTTCATAGCTTTTTTTTCCATTTTTATTTCTCAAGTTAGCACCAGGGAACCTTTGGTTGTTTAGAGGTCCCGAGGTACCACATCTCAGCTGCCTCTGCCTTTGTGGTGCCTCACAGCTAGGGCTACATCTCATGCATATAGCACATCACCATGGCATCCATGAGCTGTCATCTTCTCTGGATATGTGTTCTAAGGATGCCCTGTGATCTATCCTCCTATAGCTGGGAAGAACACTACTGCAAAGCAGCGTTCTGGGTTCAGAAGAAGGCCTCTAAGCGGTGTCTGTCCCTTTTACAACCTAGAACTATGCCTTTTTATCCACTTTATGACCTAGTATCACAGTTTCTTGTCCCATTACATGACCTACTGCATGAAAGTCTGTACACTAGAATATTAGGTTTTTAAGACATCTGAGATCATTGCTTGTCACAGACTCGAAGTTGTTGAAGCTAACCAGACCTGTAGGATTAGCCTAGTGAAGACATCAAATACTAATTATGAAAGTCCATTTTATTCTGTCATAAATCTCCATGAAGATCTGACATTTCCCTCAAAGGTTAGCTGGTAGGATGCTTCCTAGAAGGCCTATCAGGAAAAGAGCATGGATAGCTGAAAGGGTGTTCCTCTCTTACTGGATTTCCAAGGGTTTGGGTACTTAACTTTGAAAGTTCCATAGTGGTCAGATACCATATCTCTCCCAGTCTATAGATAATCATACAGCCCTTGACACTCTAACGACCAGAATACCCAGGTGACTTGGAAGGAAATTCCACACATCAAAAAAGTGCATAGAAAAAAAAACACGTGGGGTAGCACATGTGAAACAATCCAAACGTGTTTGAAATGTAAAGCTATTCCAATACATGTAAGTGACAATAAAAGAACTATTTATCTTTGAGTGAAAAGAGCAGCTGTGAAAACATTAACTTCTCTCAACAGGGGCTTCTTCCAGGTGAGCTCAAATATTATCCATAAGTATATCAGAACTGAACAATTTTTTTTTTTTTTTGAGGTTTACCAAGTAATTTCTGTGGTTATTATTTATTATTTTTAGTTCTATTTGAGTTTTCAGATTTTTATTTTCTTAAAGACTGACAAATTTAAATCACAGTTAAACTAAAAAGGAAAGCTCATGTTTGGGGTTTGTCTGGTTTTTTTTTTTTTTTATATTATGCAAAATATCTTAAGCAGAAATTCTATAAAAACATTATTGCACCATTTCTTTGAGCTTTGTTAAAAATCCTCTCAAGTGCAGTCGAGTTGTAAATGTATGAAAAAGACAAGTTTTATAAAGATAACATCCTGCCAGGTACTTTCCATTAAATAAAAAGCTCATTTTCATGGAGATTTGAGCAATTTTGCCCAATACTGGTATTTATTTTACAGTATCATTTAGAGATTCTGCCTGAAAGCTAAACTGTATGAAGAAATATATCAGTTTACAGTAAATGATCATGCTTTTTAAAGAAAAAAACAAATTACCAATAATCCAAGAAGGAAAAATTCCTGGCAATCTGAACAGCCATGAGGTATAATACAGAAGAGAAGAAATGACAAGGCCTTTACAAACCAGGCTTCAATAACAGTCCTGTCTGATTTTTCAGAACCTTTGAGTACTCATAATCCTCACAGACATGAAATAGAAAAAGGGATGCTCACAGCTTTTCAAAATTAGGGGATTTTCCCAGTCCTTTACAAACATATGACTGAGTTGAAACTTCAGTCAGTATTTTATGTCCAGATGAGTACATTAAGCTAAAAAAAATAATCATTATTCTGTAAAGGTAACGATTTATCTTACAGTTTAGCCTGATCCTGCTTTTTACACTGAGTAGTTGTTGCTTCGTTGGTTTATGTACTTGAGTTTATATATTTTTATTACCACATAATGCCACATTAACTTTTCTTAATATTGCAGGTTACTTAATCTGTTCTTTCCCAAAATAACTCATTGACACTAGATTTTTGCTCAATGGCATAAAGTGTTTTACTTTTCTTTCTCCCAGTTTTCTAACCATACTGTGAAGAAGAGATGAGAAGTAACTGAATGCCACCTGGCTTTTGAATGTCTCCAAAGCTTTTATCTGTTCATCCAGATGGCTCAATTTGCATTGACAGTTTTTGTGGCCACTTCAATTAGCTTAAGCTGCTTCATGGTGCATCTAATTATTCTCATATGCATTTAAAAAAGAGCCTTAAATTCAAGAGCAGATTTTAAATAAAATGATGGAAGGAAAAAACAAATCTCATACAAAACCAACAAAAAAACCCCAAACAAACCCCCCAATTCTCCCCAAAATGTTTAAATATGTGGCAATGAATTTCCAGTCTTGTAGATTAGATAATGTTAGAAGACTTTGTAATTATTTAATATATATATATATATATGTATATATAGCTTGCTGTGGTACAGAAAGTATAATT
The DNA here is from genome assembly GCA_035583155.1 of Acropternis orthonyx. NCBI lineage: Eukaryota > Metazoa > Chordata > Aves > Passeriformes > Rhinocryptidae > Acropternis > Acropternis orthonyx. Next base: position 8,064,379 of record JAWWEU010000040.1, read on the forward strand.
ATTCTTTTTTAATGTTTTTCTAACTTGTTTTTATTTCTTTCTGTTAAATTGTAGCGTATTCTGAAAATCAGTATTCCAGGCAGACCATTGTTATATAAATATTCCTATGGAGGAAAATTTTTTTTTTGGGGGGAGGTTAATGTGAAAACATTAATTCTAGGTAAATTTTCACTGATATAGAGGAGACCTGTTTGACTGCAAATAAATATATTTGCTTCTTAACGTTTAAGGAAATCAAGCTGGAAATTTTTAATTATATTTTGAAGATTAACCTAGTCCCAAACATTTTTATAAAGTAAATTTTGCACAGACTAGGAAAACAGTCTTCTTGGTTTTCTTGTCTTAAAAAAAAATTTAAAAAAGAGTTTGGGTCAGATTGATCTAGAAGATAATATTTAATTTTTTGTGTGATCGACAAAATAGTTTTGATGTGTCCTATTGTAATGAGTTTGTCAGAGCATTTACACTTGCCAGCATTGACTAATGTGGCAATTGTTATAATTTGTTAAACTTAAACCATGTCAGATCTGCTGCATACGTGTAACTGAGCTGTATCCCAAGTCCATCACATCCTAGATACTTCAGATTTACATGTGCAAATTAGCTAATTTTGTGAGCTATGAAGAGGTTTCTTCTGGAGTTCCGATCTATCACCTACTAAAGGTTCCTGTTCAAAATTTTAGCTTACCATGCAAATTGGTAGAGCTGGTATGTTGCTTCCCTGATAGTGTGGCTTCAGTGTAACATCCCATAACCTACCTCTGTTTCATTGTACTATTTCAACTACATTATGTGTATCTTAATTGTATAAATGCTACTTGAAGTTTTAATGAAGATATACAGCGACTTTTGTATTCATTAGCAACTGGAGAAGGAGAATGGAGAAATGTAGATGGAGCAGGGAAAAAAGATAATATAGTGAAGTTATTTCAACTTTACTCTGGTTCAAGCACAAACC
>JAWWEU010000040.1:8065436-8089724 GCA_035583155.1 Acropternis orthonyx
AACCAAAAACCCCCCCCCCCCCCCCCCCCCCCAAAAACAAAAAAAAAACCAAAAAACCAAAAACAAACAAACAAACAACAACTGTAAGATACAATTTGAGTACAAGAGAATAATCTCATTTATCTCATTTGTAGTATCATTGAGTTTAAATTGGGGTTCCACTGCCTTAAAGCACTTTTTTTGGTTTTTTTTTTTTTTTTAATCAACCATAACTGTTCCTGTTTACCCACATAAAATGAACAGAAACCGTTTAATAAAATAAAAGGTGGGAATAAAGAATACCTGTTCATAAGTGTAAGGAGCCAATAGCATGACTGATACTTTTCTCCTTCATGATTCCAAAGCACATTTTACATCCATCCAGTAAGACTGTGTCTTGTTTTAGTTTTTGATGAAGTTGACAAAACTCCCTGACCTCTAGTTTCCACTGGAAGGTGTTGTCTCCTTAGTGATGTCTATGTGACTAATGATGTATATATGTCATTAATGAGACTTACTAACATTGTATTGCTCCAGCTTCTGGTACAGAAACCAGATAAACACATTGAGAGAATGGTAATTTTTCAGGAAAAGCCCAATGCGACTGTAATTAGCTTAGGTAATAGAGTTGTATGATTTTACCAGAGATTTATTTTAATGAGCACATTTCCTTTTAAGTCTCAGTTTTTAAAACACTCCCTTATTCTTTAAAGGACGTAAAGACAGTAGAGAGTGCCCAAAGGAGGGCCACAAAGGCGGAGAAAGGTGTAGAGAGGAAGCCTTATGAGGGGCAGCTGAAGTCACCTCTTTTGTTCAGCCTGTAGTAGAGGACATTGAAGGGAAAAACCTAATCAGGGTCTGCAGCTCCCTGATGAGTAGAAGCAGAAAGACAGGCACTGATTTCTCCTCTGTGGTGACCATTGACAGGACCTGAGTGAACAGCATAAAGGTGTGCCAGGGGAGGATTAGGTTGGATATCAGGAAATGGTTCTTCATCCAGAGGCACTGAAACAGGCTCTCCAGTAACTTGGTCACCACACCAAGCCTGACAGAGTTCCAGGAGCATTGGGACAATGGTGTCAGGCACATGTTGTGATTTCTGTGCTTGTCTTGTGCAGAGCCATGATTTGGACTCAATGATTCTTCTGGGTCCCTTCCAACTCAGAATATTCTATGATTTTATGATTCTACAATGTTTTTCTATTGTTTTCAGTTTATTCACTTTTCTTTCTTCTGATTTGCTGAGTCTTTCCGTATCTGACACATTTTGTATTATCAGGTTATTATTATCAAACCAAACCAGAACTAAGCCCATGAAAAACTCTGAAAGAAACTCAGTGTGGATTCAGCTTCAAGTTTTGAATTCATTACCAAGCTATGCATAGCATCTCCATGTAAATGTGAGCAAATCCTAAAATCTTATCTTCCTTGTTTGTTTGGAAATGGGAAATATAATATTTTCTACTAGCACACAGTCATCACAACATTCATACACAGAAATCCAGCACAAATGCCCATATTGCTACTCACTGACAGGTTTTATAATGTCTATGCTGTGACAGTTGAGATTCATATGCAGACAGTGGGTTTTTGGAGCAAAGAAATGAATGTTAAAGCAGTATACTATGGCTAATAAAAACAAGTCCCTACTAACACATCAGAAAACAAACATGTTCCCATGGAAATTTTGGGAACTTCACACTAAAGTGTGAAAGTTTTAATCCCCTTTTAATGTATAAGCACACCACAAAACCAAAATAATGCAATTTGATCGATCATGCAGTGAAAGTGAGTTAAGCAAAGTTACCAGATGTTTTGTTGCCATAGGCTAGGAACACAATTACACCGGTTCAATGCATGCTCAGAAACTTGTTGAGCAGTGGGAACTTGAACGTGTCTGAGCCTTCTGTGCAATTATTTTGTATCTCACATTGCTGATTGATTCTGACTAAGCAGTTTTCCTTTCTACTTTTTGCCATGTGCAGCAGTATGTGTTCTGTGTTTTCTATGTTACATTCCTTACTCCTCAGACTTCTTTTCTTCATTTGAGGTCCACACTGCCTTTTTTAAAAATTTCTGTGTTTTTTAACAGTGTGTTCACCCCAGCAACAGACAAAAGAAGTCCACCTCTTACACAGCCAAACTGGAAAAGATCCCAGAATAAAGAAAGTATTAAATAGAGCAGAAAAAACTGTCACCATATGGATGCTGTTGGTGCAGAAAGGAAAAAGCCAACTGCACTGTAGAAATTCCCACTCGGAAGAGATACAAGGAAGCAATGTTTGTTTAGTTCACACTGCTGCCAATGCAAAGGACTATCATGACCTGTAAAGTAAACCCCGGAGGTGGAAGGATTGTCTCATAAAGGGAAACACAAATATTGTAAATTAGGTTTTCATTATGACTGAATGTGCATGAAGAATGTATTTAAAATTTAGAGAAGACCTCTCAGTGCTACCATATGTGAAAGTGTGCAATCAGCCCAAGATCCAGCTAACTCAAGGTTATGAGGCACCTCTAGTGACAGACGTCCTCAATCTAGAAAGAAGTTGTAGAGTCAACAGCTGGTATGAAGGCAAAAATCATATCAATTTGGACTGGAAGAGAGACCTGTATATAAAAACAATTAACCATCATTAACTACCATCTGACTAGCCACCATTAATCATATTCTAATAATACTAATGCATTTGGATCTCTGTGGGGATCACATTGAGATCATATAAGTTCCATACTAAATTTCCTAGTGAAATATGTAATGATCTCTGAAAAATCGCAGCAATTTGCATTTTTGAAATGTAACATCAGGTCTGTAAGAGGACGGAGGAATGAATGAGGTATGAACCCATCAAGATGACAGACTCTGTACTGCAGTGTGCAAAGAGCCTGAACTTTCATTAAAAGACTGGAAAAGAAAATCATCCAGAGAAAAGAGAAATTGGAATAGCCTGTGAAGCTGACAGTTGAAGATGGAAGACTTAATCTTTGTCTTTCATTTACCTGGCAGATTAATTTACAGTAGATTTAACTCATTATCATATGAATCAAAAAATTTACCTTTGAACAAAATATTCTATTGAGCAAGAGTACAGACTGCTGAAAGATTATACAGTAGCAAATTAATGTCTAGCATCAAAACCCAAAAATGTGTATTTTCTCTGAGACACTGTTTTTTTTATAACTCAATGGCTTGTGCACTCTTCATTCCATTCCTTTGTTTCTGAAACATAGCCAGGGTGGGGATGTTTTGATAACGAAAGATGAACAATGGAAGAAACATGGCTAGTGAATCACAGTTCATACTACAAATCCACCCTCATGTACTGAGTCTAAGGATATTGCAATCTCAGAAGCTGGTGGAATATAAAGTTTTGGTCCTTTCAATGTGCATTGTCACTTTTAGCTCAAACACTGAATTTAAGAGTGTGTGTTTCTGTCACAGTGTTCTTGTTCTATAACATAGAATTTTTTTTTTACTTTATTGAGAAAAAGACTTGAAGAAATGTTTTGAAGTTGGATAGGTGTGTTATATTAATAGGGAATACATACACGTTTTACCATTTTTTTTTCACAACTTCAAAACTAGCTTCTGATATTAAGTAACACCTTAACATCTGTTGCTGATCTAATACTTGGGCATGATCTTCAAAAAATATCTTGCACCATTTGCTTGACAAAGATCAAAGAAAAATCCACTCTCAGTCACTGAAGAAGTAGAAATGGTTTGTGTAAGTATAGAAATACTGCAGATCATAAAATACAAAAAAAGTTGTCTCATTAAGCTTTTAATGACCAAGACTGAATGCAATCTGGTAAAAATTCATCATATGGATTCTAGCCTTGATGACTGCATTCTGTTATTTCATTAATTATCAGACTACAAAGGTCATCAGTTGCACTTCTCTTCAGTGAAAAACAGCCACAGAAAAATGTTAAGTATGAAATGATTCATAACTGTATGTGCATTTTCCCATTTTGCCTCATGGCACCCTATGTTCCACAAATCATTCCTGCTGAGCAAGAATGAGTCTGAAACCTATTATGTGTTGTCCCAAAGATCAGGCATTGAATAAATGTTGAGTAGTTTTAAAATCAGTTTGATTGAAGCATATGGACAATATATTCCAGTCTTTGATACTATAAGACATCAGCATTGAGGAATTGTCTTAAAATTTGAGCAGACATAATTTACATTCTTATAGTTTCCAGAAACATCATTGAACACAAGAAGATGCAAGTAAACTAATCAGCTAATCCAAATATCTTAAGGAATGACTCAGGATTGAGTTATCTTGCTTGACAGAAATAGCGTATAACTTGTATATGGATCAACTTAAAATAATCGCACAGCAAATTTTATTGTATTAATTCTGCCTGTCAGAAGCAGAACAGTTTTAAACTTATTTTATTTTTGGTTAATATTTCTGCTGCTACTACACAAGGTAGCAGTTAGGACACGTCTGTACTGGATTCTGTGCCTCTGACAGCCCTTGCAATCCAAGCAGTCAAGGGTTCAGGTAAATAACGAAGTTAGGACATTTTAATAGGTTACACAAATAGTGACTACTATACATCCTTTCTTCAATTGTTGTTAGTGAACTGTATAAAATTGCAATTTAACTCTCTATTCCTGAACTTTATGTTAATACATTTACCTTAATCTTTGCCACAGTTTCAAATAAATCAAGTATAGCAATACTAATTCCATACCAACTATGTGAAATTCAATTTCTAATTTTTTTTTTTTAACTTGAAAATTAATGTCTATTATTCTAGAAATAAGGACTTCCTTGCCTGGAGATATGCTTCAACGTTAAAACTTGAGTAGTTCTAAGTCTTTCTGTAGCTGTGTAGGGAAATTCACTGTGGTTGCTTTGGCATTCTGAATTAAATAAATGCCAATCACTGTTTGAGGAAGTTTATTTTACCCACTTCCTTTCTGTCAGCTGGAAGTCAAGAAACCCAACAGTTCTTTGAAAGATGAGATTCAGAAGCTATTAAAGTTTAAATGGTTCTGGGTTCATGTTAATTTATTATTTCAGTCAAGAATGCTAATGATTAAACATCCATATTAAAGCTGTAAGAATTGTGCTATCGGAAACATACTCAAAATTTCTATTGAAAATGTTATTCCTTTGTATAATGTAAAATGTACTGATTGAAAAAATATTTTTTAATAATTTCATTTAGTTCTAAACATGTCTATAACACATAGCATAGTGCCCCAAGTCTATTTTTATCAGACTAGTTAACAGGCTGGAGTTCTGACAACTGTTTCCCATTTTGAGTCAAATAACTTCTTTCAAAATAACTCCTTAGGAAGAAACATGGAAAAAAAAACATAAAAAAAGAAGAATATTTTAAATAAAATCTTTCAATATTTTGAAACCATTTGTGATTTTCTGAAGCTCTAAATTTTTTCTGTTTAATGACAAAACAATGGTATTAAATCTCTCTCTAAACAAATATAAACGTACATTCAAACATAGTAAGACAAAATTCAGTAGCAGTAATTGAAACTCAATGCACGTGGATCACTGATCAAAGTATTACAGAGATTTATTTGTCTTTCTTAAGTCCATCCATCAGGTGTTTTTTCTCATATAAAAAGTTCCTGAGAGCAATAATAAAACCACTGAAGTCACAGGCAAGTTTTCTGTTTGTTTATGTGCCTTTTTGGGTGGAGGAGGTGGGTTTTGACATCTTGAAGCTGTACTTGTAAAAGTCAGGTAATAAAATAGAAGAGAATTTTTTACTATCCAGTATCCGAGTTAAACATAATGTAGCTGATCTGTGGATTCAACCTGGAAGCCAGAACAGGGCTGTACAAAAAGCTCTACGGCTCACTGTCATTCAGCCTCTGGCCACAGAAATCACTGATAAGGACAACTTTTCAGGAGCACCAAATGTGAAAGTCTCTCTGTACTCAGCAAGCAAGAAAAGATGAGCATCCTACATTTTGTCTTCATCATCAAGGGAAGGAAGATTTTTCACCTGGATTCAGAGGACTCCGCATCAGGCACATGTCTCAGGAAGATGAATAAGCTTAAATTCTATGACCAATATCCAGATCAGATTGTGACTTTCTGAGGGCTGTTCTTGGGTTTCCTACGAACACTTCTACAACCCCTCAGATAGAATATGTAGTGCTAATCATACCCCTTACATAAAAAAAAAAAAAAAAAAGGAGCAAGGATAACAAGAGCCACAGAGATCAAAGCAGGCTATAGTTGGTACAATTCTGCCACAGAAATATGACCTAGACATTTGGACATGAAGAAGAAACCTATTAAACTTTATTTTAGCTCCAAGAGAAAATCAAATAAGAATATGTGATTGAAGTATAGACTCCTAAGTAGAACTAAGGAGGTAATATTATTTTTAATATTCTGTTTTGGTTTGACCTTGACAAAATGCCAAGCCCCCCCAAAAGCCGTGCAGAGTCCCAGCAAAGGAGTGAGGAAAAAAACCTGAAAACTGGAAACTTATATATATATATATATATATATTTACACAAAAGTTATAATACATATATGTACAAATATAAAGAAAACCTAACAATAACTTTACCCCAAGTGTGCCCTCCCAACAACACACAAACTCCACCACCCAGAACCCCAGAAAAACACCCCAAAAGATTTTTTTTCCCAGGAAGAGCACCCAGCAAGTAAAAGGAGAGAGTAACAACAAAGTATTTACTTCCCAGAGACCAAAGCTGCTCAAGGGAAAGGTGAGGCCTATCGCTCTCAAAAAGCAGCAACAGTATGTCCTCTCACACCACACACCAGGAGAGGAAAAGGGGAGGAGAGCACCTTCCCCACTGATTTACACTTGCCTTGACGTCAGATGATATGAAATACCTCTTTGGTTGATTAAGTCAGGTGATACCTGTCCCCTTAAATCTACGGAAAGCCCCGTGGTCCACAAACTGAGGGCTACTATATTTGGCTTTGGGCCTAATTGAACTAAGATTTTAATTTGAGTTTTTTGGTGTTTATCAAACCCATCACATATTCTTACATTTGAAGTTTAGCAAATGAAAAACTTAATGCAGTGTTCAACATGTTTATATTATTGCTTGGAATCATGCACTATGCTCACAAAGACACAGTAAACAGTGATGCAGAATGAGGTTCACAGTTTCATATCAAATGATGTAACTGAACAATGAGCCAAACAAACTCATACTAAAGTGACTGGTAACCCTTGAATCCAGGGATCTGAAGAGACACAGAAGTATGATTTTAGGTACCATGAGGAATATTTATATAGCTCAAAGAATCTGCTGGTGTACTGAAGAAATGGAGATGAGGACGGTGTAAAGGCTTCATTCATTTTCAGAAATCATAATATTTCTGGTATTATAAAAATGAGTTATTTGAGAAATTATATGCCATTAATAAATTTGGCATAAGTAAAAAAATCCAATGGCCATCTGTCTTCCAGTTTATAATGTTAAGAATTCTTGGAATTCTAGTAGACTCTTCTGGGCATGTCAGAAGGGCAAATTCACTTACCATGAGGTTTCTTTCAGTAAGAAGTCTTGCACTCTTATCCTTTACTTCTGCTTAACATCAACACATACACATACAAAAAGATTTTCCATGAATTTGGCAAAACATTAAAAATTAATATTTGCTTTTAAGCAGCTGGATTACTCAGAAATGATATCTGTGGTTCTGTTTATGCCTTTTCCACATTCCAGAGATGTCAGTATGTAGCCCACACTCCAGGAGTCAGTAGCCCACAGTCTTTCAGTCTGTGGCCCAGCAGATTGTGACCCAGAAGTGCAGTTCTAACAAATATCTTCTTATGGAGTATACTAAATTAATCATTGTAATCCTTTCTCTAGGGTTTTGAAGGATTAGGGAAAAAAATGGGAGTTTGTTTGGTGGTTTGTTTCGATTTTTTTTTCCTGATATTTTTAAAAGTCACATTCCACTTTAAATAAAAGTATCCTATGATCTGTGTTAGAAAGATTCACTTTTACAATAAATCTTTCTGGTTTGACAGTCTATGTTTATAGAAATAAATACAGCATTTAATGATGTACACATCCACCTCTTTCTTTTGACACTTATAAACCTTTGATCTATTAATTCATCCATTAATGCAATAAAAAGCTATTAGTTTCTAAATACATGCAGCTTAACTTTCTCTTTTATTATTCATTAAATTTCATTTTCCTTCCATCCAGCTAGTCTCTTTTCTTGATTATGATTGACTCCTGCAGTGCTGTAAAAATGTTAACACAAAACATGTCATTGCATGAGTAATATTTTATAATTCATTGAATGCTTTATATATGATCTATGGTTTTTTTACAGTTCAACTACAGCTTCACATGAAATGAAACCTGTACTCTGAAAGTGTATGACAGATAGACTGTTTCCTTTCAGAAATTCTATTTTAAATTCTGCTGAAGTGGTTGCTCACAAGTTGCATTTATCTGTTACTGAAAAAGAGGGAACAGTAGCAAATTTAAATCTACCTATTCACCAAAGACTTTGAGATCTCTGTCCTGAGTGATAGTAATCAGAAACACATGTAGGATAAAGGACAATTTGTGACCAAGTATTCAATAAAAAAGGTAACTCAAAAGGATCAACTTTCATGCTTCACGTCACAGAACGTTAAAAAATCCCTTAAGCAGCTATCCTTAGTACAGTATATCCTGAAAATACCTTTTTTGGGGGGTAAGAACAATAATCCCATATTTGTTCTTCTGTGTCTTTCTTTTTGATCAGTTTTAGACAAGCTAGAATCAGATTTCCACTGTTACTGTAAGCAAATCACTTTAGGGGTAAATGGGCAAGTGTTAACTGAAACTTTTTTGCAGTGACTGCAAGGTATATACACCTCTTAATTGTACAACATCAGCAGTAATCTCAAATCTCTAGGTAAATAAGATCTCACTGCCTGGAGCTACTTCCCTGAGCTCATGAACTTCCTATTGGGGAGAGATAGTACTTAACCACAGTCCAGATGAGGATACAACATCAGTGGATGCAGACCTATTGTCCAGTAGGTTACTCTTTGTAAGTCTGCAAGGGGTCTTTCTCCTTGCCCGTCTCAGCCTGTAAATAAATGATGGCATTTCCTGCAGAATGTCTGTGTTTGAATATGTGCAAAGTATGAGCGTGTAATATTTGCTGTGATGGTGGTGTGCTTTATTTTGCTTTGTCATGGAGATATATGGGAAGTGACTGGATAGCACAATGTGTACTGAAGTTATCATCTGGGTCACTCAGATACTGTTTTGAAGCATCAGGTAGCTACACAACATGGCCCAATGGGAAAGTGATCTTTTTCTTACTTCTTTTATGTAGTCCAGAAAGAAAGAAAGAAACAAAAGAAGTGGTCACATTTACCTGGTATTGTCTGCCATTTCAACATAAGCAGCAATCACAAGATTTTCTTAATTAGGACAATAATATTTTTTTTTCTGCTATCAATACACCCTTTCTCTTTTTATTTGTCCAGAATCATTGAAGGACTTTTCTTTGTTTAGTTGGATTTTTTTGATGCTGGTTTTTTTTTCCCCAGTTAGATCCAACTGGAAAATCATTTTTTAAAGGTTGTATCTAAGCAACAAGGTATTAAACTCATCAGAGAATTAAGTTTGCATCCCTGAGTCAAAGCACATAATGTCAACCAGTTTTCTCTTGAAACTACAGTAGAAAACAAACCACCTTTTATACACTAATATTTGTTTAGTTCAGATCCTGTTTGCCTTGGAGAGACAACCCTGATCTGCTTGACTGTTAAAAATAAGACAACAAAAAATGAAATCCAAACAGGCAGAAAAGTGGAAAAAAAACCCAAAACCCGAAACTCCACCTTAGATGCAGACTGAGTTATGTGGGAGTATGGTCACACTGCCCTGACATTCACCTTACTGTTCTCATGCACCACCTCAAGACAGAGGAATCCAACCCATGACAGATTACCAGAGCAGAGGTGCACATATGCAGCAATAACATCTTTGCAGATGTTCTTCGCAAGTGTATCAGTACATATGTAAGTATAAAGTCTGTAGCCATACCCCTGCACAGTTATGATTTCATTCATATGGAATATATAGTCTACATATAGCATTTATTATACATCTCTAGTGTTCATTAAAAGGAGTTAACAAAAATTTGTGCAAGTGATTTTGATGGGGTCAACATTTTTCAATTTAGTATAATAGAACTCATAAGTGTAGGAAAGGGTGAAGATTTTTTGAATTAAAAAGTATTTAAAAGTGCTTTTGATGAAGTTAACGTTCCCTTTCATTACCATCCTTTCCTGTTTCCTGATACTGATTTACATCTTTAGTGACCCTCATTTGATACAAGTCAGCTATTTCTTGCTTCAGCTGTCACTCTACAGGAACTGCATGTTGCACATCACAGATGGATCACTTTTCCAAGTTATCTATACAGTACAACTTAGTATCATATCAGACAGAGGAGGATACATAGGAAAAAGACTTCAGGACTCAAAAAAGTCTTTGGGTTCCTGTCACTGCACATAGATGTCATGCTGATTTATCTGACACTTTATGGCAGATACAGTGATTTTTCTGCTTGCAAAACCTTTCTTCATAAGGTAGCTCAGCTTGGTAGCTCAGGCTGTTTGCACTAAAAAGAGCATAAGATGTTCTAACAAATCTTAGTAGTCACAGCAGGGAATGGTGAACTTCAAAACTTTTAGCATTTGGCTTTGAATGAGGTAAGAATCAAAAAGCCTGGATAGGTAACTGGACCAGTCTGACATCTTGAGTTAGAGATTTGAGATTGGGAGTCTCCATTTGCAAGCTTTCTCAAAATATTTTTATCCTTTTAGCAGTGTTCTTGACAGAAAATTGCAGAAGAACAAGCTCTATTCATGCAAATGACAAGGCATCTGTGGTTTCTTTGCTAAAAAATATTACGGAGACCAAAATGCTGCTTGATTTAAAACAAGGCTAGACATTTATATACAAAGCAGAAGAATTCAGAGTGATGCCTCTAAAAATTATCCCTAGTGTTCTGGAACATACAAAAAAATGTTAAAAGGGTAAATCAGAACAAATGGTTTAAACCGCCACTTTTTAAAAAGTGATCAGGAGCTGTCAAAGGAACCACTAGGAAATACCACTAGGTTATACTGTAAATACTCTGTTGAAAAACTGCTTCTGTTTTGCTTTTTTTTTTAACTCTGAAGTTGTTTAAAAGGTGATTGAAACAGTTTCCCGCTAACTTTTGTGTCTGAGTTAATGGAGAAGGTAGTGGGAAGAGCTGAGTAGAAAAGGACACACCAACTTCCCAAGGCCACAGCAGATCCATCATCAAAAATCCAAACGAACTTTGCTCATGAAGTTCCCTGAAGTCTCTACCTTGGCAAAATTTCAAATATGAAGCAATTTGGGGGGAAAAAATGCACTTCAATGAACAAATATTATTAAAATATCCTCCCTCTATTAAAAAATAATCAGAATTTATTCAGTTTTATCAAGTTTTATCAAATTAGTCCCTTGCTTTGTTAGTGCACCATGGAAGCATGAGTTCTTTCTTCACTGTGTTAAATGCTTTCCCCTTCTTTACATCTCTAATGTGGTATATATCATATCAATCCAAATGAGTATATGACAACAGAAACAGAACTTCAGATAAGCATATGAAATTTCTAAATTTCATCGTTATATAGGTCTCTTACCTTGCAATAAGGAAGACCCAAAACTTGGATTAATAATAAAATATTCTAAAATTCTCAGGTGATGCAGAAAGAGGGGGGATAAACCAGGGAGCTCAGAATAATCAGCTTTGTCCTTCTCTAACAAGAGTCAGCAAAGAAACTGTTAGTGTAAGGCTAGAATCTCTGTATTTTGATGGTGATTCAGACCTAGACTATCATTTAAACTCTGTCCTGTGTTGAGAGAGAGCTCAATGTGAGATTGTTTCTTATCCTACTTTTCCCCTGCAGCTGCCAGGACCACAGGGCTTGTTCTGCAGACAAACTTCTGTGTGCAGCACCTCTGTGGAAAGCTGGGAAGAGAAAACGGGCCATAGAGTGTCTCTTCTCTTTCTTCACCTAAAGGAATCACTAAAGTATGCATATCTGTCCCTTGAGGTGACACACACATACTTCACTTTGTTTACTGAGGGGACAGCCTGTGATTACAATAAATGCAACTATTCTTTTCCTAGAAAAAGGGCTTGAACTGGACACTGTCCATAGTTGTTGTAGAAATGAGGGCTGGAAACATAGACACTTGGATGCAGATATGGCAGATTGAAGTGTCCGTACACAGTATTTATTTTCCTACTAGTAATTTTCTTTCTGTTTTCTATCTTCTCCTTTTTTTGATTGTCAGTTCTACAGTGAAAGTTCTGGTTGATTTAAACAAGTAATTGGATTAATTTAGAAGTACAAAAATCTTGGATGAATATACAGAAAGACTCCTGAGAGCAAACCAAATAATCAGCAAAGTCTCCCAGTGGAAGCTGCAGAAACTCTGACTCTTAGAAGGTACTCTGGGGAACAGTTTTGGGAGATGGGCTTGATAGCTTACTGGGACTTTCCTATCATTAAGCCTGGAAAGGCAATCATTATCACCAAGAGTAGGAACACGGTTCATTAAAGTTTATAACGAAAGCTGAAATGCCTGCCTATGTGACATGAATGCTGATGAAACAGAAAATGATGCAAACACCACCAGACACCAAGGGAGTCCCAACTCTCCTTTAAATAGTGGGGGAAGAATGGTGCAATATGAAGTTTTTTTCTTTCCACTGGCCCTTGTCATTCCTGTGCACCTCACGTGCAGATTGACCTGAGGGTTTGGCAGTTACATTCCATTCACCTGAGTGAACACATGAGGCTGCATGTCCACATCGTTATATTTTGATGCTCCTTAAAAAGGCAACATATTTTATATCAGGGATTTACAGCCAGCTCAGCAGGCAGTAAGACACACTGCAAAATTATGTGGAAGAAAAGAGGGGACAGAGGGGAAAGAGTAGTTATGAAAACAACTTGATAAGTGAACGTTGATGAGTGGACATTTATATTTTCAAATTTGCAGGACACATTTTTCTACTTTTCCATACTACCTCATCTTCAGATTTAGGCTTTCTCATTCAAGACAACAGATATTGGGGAGATTAACATCTGATGTTAGCTGACAAATTGCATCAGGATCCTCTTCCATGTCAGAAGTAACTGCTCTTGTCTACTTTAAAGCACTCTAAATTATTTCTGTGCTAAGAAGGGTAAATAGGGCTTTGGCTTAGCATTCAGGATAATACACCCAGTCACAGCTTTTGTAGACCATATGAATTGGTCAAGCATAGTCCACAAAGACATGTAAGAGCATCACTTCTGTAATTTCAGACAGAATTAACTAGCTAACACCCTGAAGGATCAAATACTGATTTCTTTGTGTCTAATTCTATATGCAGAATGGGAATAGTAGTACTTCCCATCTCACAGGATATAAATACATAAAGATGTAAGATATTTCAGCCCTGTGTCAATAGACCCATATAGTCTCTAAACGAGTTAGGTTGCCCAATGCATGCTGACAGTAACACACAAAAGTCTCTGGCCCAGTGACATTTATTCTGTGTTGCAAATTGTGATAACAGACTCACTTAAATTAAGGAGAACTTTACTTAGACACTGTCATGTTCTTAGCATACTATAGAAACATTAAGCAAGGCTTAGAGAAGATTTAAAGTGGAAAATATTTCATTTTGAATGAATTTAAAGCTTAAAAAAATTATTAAATTTTCTCAAAGTAATGAGTTAGTCAACTCTCAGTCCTGCACTAATTATAGCTACCTGACACTGCAAATTCTTCAGTGTCCAGTTGCAATTTATATAGTACATAAAATATATTTTGTTTTTATTGGAGTTTCATATCCTACCTTCATTATATTAGACAGAGTTAATCTGACAGTTAGAAAGCCCTATGCACAGTAATTCTATGCAGGGGATTTAATTAAGCCTAGGTGATGGTGTTTTAGCTAGCTACATAAGATTTGGAGGAACTGGAAATTCTTAAACTGACTGGTGCCAGAAGCTGTATGACATTTGTGCTGTTACCAGGAAAGAAGGGCATGGCACTTGTTTTGGAACAAATCCTTTCTGGAGTATAAAGCAACCCAATAATCTGTGGAATGCAGGCTCAATACCTGTACCTAGAAAGATCCAGATACAAAAATCTTTTGTGACTGGTGGGACTCCCTGCAATGAGGAGACAAGAAAACAAGAGAAGGGAGATTTGGCATGTGAGTATTTAATTGTTAACATGCCAAGTGACACTGAGCAAGACAAAGTCCAGACACAATTTATGGTATAGCTTGCACTAGGGATTATTTAGAATAAGCAGTTTGAAAAAACTTGCCATGCTGGTTTTGGCTGACCTGAGCTGCATCACTTGTTCAGAGAGCCCAAGAACAGACCTTGGCCCATTTTCCCTACTACCATGAACGTATTCCCTAACTCTTCTCTCTGCTTCCTGTCTCCCCTTTGCTGAGCCTGGGGAAAGGGCTGATGGCAGTGAGAGCATGTTGTTGAGTGATCCTGGTTCTTGTGCGGTTTTGGCAAGAGAGAAGAGAAAACTGGCAGCAGTGGCAGCCCTGACTTCATTGCCTTCATCCTTTCTGGTAGACCAGGAGTGTAAGTCCTTTCTGTCAGCAGCACACTACAGACTTGCAGATATCCCTCCCTGCTATAGGCCCTCAACACAGGACCTTGCTGCTGCACCTCAGTTAGTTTCTCCTTGTTTTCCCAACATCACTCTTGTATTGCAGCAGCTGTTTCCAGAGCTCCCAGGAGCCCAGTGCAAATGTAGTCATCCTCCAGTACTCTTGGGGACTACTGACTGCCTACTCCACTACAAAGTTCTTCTGCAAGGAACAGTGCACCTGGAAGACATTAGTCAATCATTTTGACTCTGTCTTCTCTGGAGAGCTGGAAGAACTGGTAGTTCTGGTTTCTTTGGATACAGTAAGTGTATTCTTGCTAAAAGCTTAAAAAAACCCTAACAAATTTAACAGTTCTGCCTCAAGCTAAGGTGAAATGCAGTAGATAGAGTCAGCTATTGAACTTCTCAGTGCACCTATCTGCTGTTACCAGATGTGATTTTTGAGTGAAGCTTAACAACAAAAAGTTTGCAAACTACTCATTAAACTCAGAGTGACAGCCTTGACCTGATCACAAAAGCCACATCTTTGCTCCAGAGGTTGAATTTTACATTCAGCAATGAAAAACAGAGATTTTTTAACTTATTATTGTCCAAGTATTCTCCTGCTTAGGAAACATTCTTCTGTGGGCTGTAAGGACCTGTTTGAAAACCTTTTGTGCAATTGTAATAATGAAATGTATCCAGAAGAGCTTCAGACACTCTGGACTGACACAGGGACTAACTCTAATGCCTCATTAATTTCAGTTGCCATCATAGTAGACATCATAGTCTAAGTCTAGTATTTGAAGCAGACATTTCTGAGATCCAAGTTGGTAGGAAGGATATTAAAGATTCAGTAGGTAAACTATAACTCATTTTGAAGTGGATGATAAGAAAACACTGTGTTTTGTGTGTCATCATTCAGAAAAAAACAGATCTTGACTGAAATATCAGAAAATAACTGAGGGGAAATATGTACAGAGCCTTTTCCTGGATCACCTAGATAAATCATCTTTGACTGATGAAATTTTTCTTATGCAAAATTACCCTGTAATTTCATGGGTTAACATTACTCTTAATTTCCTTTCCTAAAAATGAACATGGTATCTGATGGTGATGGCAGGGGATGTTACATTCACTATGCTTACACTTACGGAGAGATACATAAACAAATTGTAAAGTGGTTCTATAGAGTGAAAGATATGCACTAAAAATAAGGTATCATGTTTTAATATGATTCTTACAAAATGTAACTTCCAGGAATTATGTCACTGTTTTAGCTGGGATATCTTGTCTGACCTGGTAAAGCCATTTCTCGAAATCCAAGAGTAAATAAAACATGTAAGACTACAAATAGTTCAACAGCATTCGATGATTTTGTGATAAAGTAGATAGGGCACATATAATTCCAGTCTATTTCCTGCCAAATGTTAGGTCATACTGATGTTAGGTAAGATACTACAATGTATTTTTAACTCATTGCTTCATACGATTATTTCTGCACTTTGTACAAGTTGCATATGTGTCTTTGTGGTAAATAGTTCTTGTGAAATGTGTGGCAATGATCACATCAGACATTATTAGTGAATCCTGATGCCTCCAAACAGTTTGGAGCTGAGTCTTCTCTGCAAACAAGCAAAAATGTTTAGGAATTAGTCCTGTGATATGTTTTGTGTTTGTAATATGTTTGGGATGTACATCCTAAGCAGGACTCCTATTATAAACAAATTATAAACATGTTATAAACAAAAATAACATTGGAACAGCAAGGTGTCTGTGTTACTGTCACTGATAGTAACCACTGCTAGCTGCTTTTGTGAATACCATGAAAAAAGCTCACAGTGAGCAATGTTTCATAATCTGGTTAGAAAGATATTTTGTTCCTGGTATACATTAGTTTACTGAAGCTTTAAAGATGGTACCCCACTTCTTCATTTATTTGGTTTTCATAATATCTCTTCTAAATAAATAAATATTTATATAATATGTTTTGACTTTATGAGTTGGGTTTGTTCCACCATAACTTAAGGAGAATAATGCAAATCCTAAGATTTTGGAGAGGTATCTGAGAGGTATTCTGCCATAGCTTGAGGCCTTATTTTTATTATAAAACGGGTTTTGTTCCTATTTGAAGACTTTCTTTCTTCCTATTTTCTTTGGAAGTTTTATATTGTTCTCCTATACAGAAAGGATAATGTTTTTATTATTGTTATTCAAAATAATTTTATGAGAAACTCTCAGTGTGAGGACAATCTTATTTACACTGCAATAAGGCTGGTACTTGTCTGGAATCCTGACCTTCTGCTTTTGTAGAAGGCTTCTTTCTCCTAACAAGACCCTTTCTTGAAGAAATTACTATCTGATTCATATCAGCAAAGGATCCTGGAAAAATCTTTCACTTATCAATACTGACCATCAGAACCAGCTGTAAGAATAGGCCGAAAAAAAATAAATAGTTATTTTCCTAAAAAGCAGACTTCTTGGAGCTGTAAAAATCCCCTGTGCTTGCTTCCCAAAAGAGCACATCTTGTGTATGGATGTACCATTGGGTGGAGATGCACTCAGCCTCTATTCTGATACTCCATGATGGCAAGGCCGAGCTGTTTCTGTCCAGATATGATTTAATCCTAGTATTGCAATGAAATATTTGTACTGTTAAAAGCTTGGCTGAAAAGCAGAGTGGCACATAGCAATGTGCTGGTGCAGACATTCAGCTTCAATCTGCAGAGCTATAGAAAGTTGGGTGAGAGCCTGAGACTGTTTGGTGGTGGTGTTTAGAATGGGACTGAACAATACAGGGAATGTACAGGAACACCTCAAGTCAGCCAGGAAAGGGTGGTTGTTTACCTGCCTGGTGTATGACTCATGTCTGGAGCTAAAGTTGGCCTCTTTCTCAGGGCTATGAAAAAACAAGAGGAAAAACTGCCTGGAAAACTGTTGCATCATTTTGTTAGAGCAATAAATTGTTTTCTGAGAGTAGGGCCTGAACCAGCACTGGGAGTGGTTCTGGTGCCTTCCTGAGTGACTGTCCTTCCACCCAGCAGAGCCAGAAACAAGCAAGAATGACTGCAGGCTCATGGGCACACAGGAGGTATGCAGGACTGCCAGAGGGGATGGGGAATGAGTTTTTCCTATGCAGAGGACAGATTTATACATGACAATGACACAAACATCTTGATAACGTTTGACTCCAATCATAAGCAAATGGAGATGTTTGATCATATATTTGTTCCCATGAATATTTCATATGATTCAATGACCTGAATAGTTAGTGTTTACATAGTAAAGCTCAGCCCCTTCAGCACATATATGCTTCTGAAACCTTTGAAGATAGCGGCAGAAGTCATCATGCCTGTTTTCAATAAGGGCCAAGGGAACATAAGTATGCATCAAAATGCCTTCAGAGGCATCAGTCTCATACTTTAATCTCATTGAATCTTGCTTGCTGCTTAGGCTTCCCTTTCTTATAATGGCCAGAAAGGTCCAGGAATTCAGCATTAAAATGTCCCCAACTTGATCAAGTTATTAAAGGCCTCTCCGTATTTCCCTTCAACCTTCCTTTGCACAAGTGGCAAGGTCTCTCCTGCCTTTCTCTGTCCTGTCTTTGTCTCAACCATCTAAGCAACATGGAATGCTCAGCCCTTCAGAAAATTTACCTAGGTGTTTGGTAGCTGCAGAGCTCAATGTTAGTGATTAGGTTTTGTAAGATATGGGGACAGTAGCCACTATGGGCTTTGTAAGGCTACTCTTCTCTGCATCTTCAACATCAGCATCCTAAGACAACATGCATCCCTACAGAAATCTTCTGTTACTTGTACCAGAATGACTTTTTGATCAAGCACCTACTGTAGCCACCTTAGAAATGTTCCCCAGGCTAACAAATACATCTTGTGAACTTGATATGGTTCATATAGCATCATCTGGATCTGTTGAGTTTATGCTATTACTTATGTTATAGGTCTAACATTTCCGGGTACTTTTTGAGCATTTATATTGTGAGTTATGTTTTCAGAAAGTGTTGACCATTAGACTTTAGTTCAAAGCAAATATTACCCAAAATTTACAATCACTTTTAAAATTCTTTGATATAAAGAACAGGATGGAAGAAATTCCTTCCAAAAGTTGGGGTATCACAGAGACTAGAAATGAAAGTAAATTAAGTTATTGCATTTGTCAGGCCAACAAAAAGAAGATCACAGCAGACCTCCTGAGAAATTTGTTGATGCTAGTGTAGGCAGCCTCTCTTATGTGGGTATAAATCGGCCGAATGGGGAGCCCTTTCACTAGAAAGACCCAACACAGACAGATCAACATTGCTTTTATGGTAGAGTGGTAACTACATCTGGATTTAATCTGCCAACAAACTGAATGTGCATCTGTATCAGTTGTTAATGTAAGTCACCATGTCAATTCAGAGTTTAGTGAAGCAAGTTTCCCATGAAAACTAAATTTTCATCTCTTTTCCCTTTATGTTTTATTTCCCGCTTTCCCCTTCAATGATTTTCATCTGCCTCAGGTTTCAACACCTCTGTCAAGCAGCCTCCAATACCTCAGGTTTAACATCATTTTGGCTTTCAAATATAACTACAGAGGTATTTGGTTTAGCTCAGTAAGCTTGTCTGATTTATGTGATGGCAGCTTTGCAAGTATCCAGTTATCCAACAGCAAAGCTAAATGAGGGAGGTAGAGAGATTTTTCATTATACAGTTCTGCCTCAAAAAGGGAGAAACACACTCCTGCATGCAAACTTGTTCTGAGAGATCTTCTGTAATCTTTACAACTTCACACATGGGGGGACAGGAAGTAAGAAAAACACAATTTATTTAATCAATTTATTTATTTAATGTGAGAAGATTGACTGGTTTGGTTGAAGGAAAGAACACGACTTGAAGATTTCCATTGAAAAGAACCAAATCCAAAAGCCTTTTATAAAAAAAAAAAAATAAATTGAAAGCCTTCAGTTAATTTTTTTATTGAATGAGTTATATTTATCCTTTGCTATATGCAGGAACTCAAGTTTCAGACTGCCAAGAACACAGGATGGGATCATGTGGTTATTGGCTGGTCTACCCTTCAGTACAACAAAGTCGTCATTGAAGTACTTACTTTTGAAATGGTTCAGTGTATCTGCATCAACCAACGCTGGTTTAGTGTAAATGGCTCCGTCTTCCCACACACGCCACTCACAAAACTCCAGACACTGTTCCTTCCTTTCTAAACTGTGCTTGGAATTACTCAGGGTATTACATTTTTTATAGCTTTTTAAGGAATACAATTCTGCTCTTTCCTGTTTCTCTAAAGTTTGTAAATAAATTCTGAAGTTTCTCAACAAAAATCCAAATAGTTTCAAAAGACATCCAGTACAGAAGAATGTATTCTTCTTACTTTTTTTTCCCTGAATCTGACAACTGATTAGACATTTTATTTGAGAGGTGGAGGCTCAGCTCTCTGCTTTGCTGCAGAAATTTTTGAATTCTCTTAGGCAAATCAATTAGCTGTAGTAAAAGAATGAATATACAACTATATATAAAAAGCTAAAATAATAGAAAGAAATTAAATTAATTATGCAAAAGGTTATGTATCTTATATAGTCGCAAAATAATATTGTAACATTTAACAACATGTAACATATATTGAAAACTATGTTATAAGAGAAAATAAAGGTTAGCACTGATAAGCTATTTGAGTCTTAATCTCTAAAAAATTATAGGTAATCAAATGATTTGCATTCTTCAATATTAACTGCATCAAAACCAACTGAGTTCTTATGAAATCTGCATTGTAGTCAATAGTTTGAATTACTAACTTTGCTACCTGTTGAAACAGCTGTTCTCAGCTGGTCACTCTGAGACTGCACAGAGCAAACTGGGTGATCCAGTATTCTTGATATTTCTGTTTAATGCTGCTTTTCAAATAATCAAGAAGCTCTGCCAGAACAGACTCAAGACACTGCAAAGTTCAGTCATTGAAATAATAATTGCTAGACTAAGCACTGCCAGAGAGTTTGAATGAGTGTGGAACATTCAGCATCTCCTGTATCTGGACTCCAAGGGTAGGATTCATTGCCCCAGATGTAGAAAACTTTTGAGTAAGTTCTGCTAAGGTGGGTTGATGTAAGGACACAGGCACTACCATCTCATGCTATAATAGTTTTCTACATGTTCTCTCTGCTATGTTTAAGGGATAATACCAGGCTCAGACAAAAAGTCTACATTTTAGATACATAAAATGAAACTAATGAAATCCCATGTTCTCCTCGCTTACTGATCAGAAAAGGACAACTGGAGCCTGCCACTGATAAAATTGTTACTTCCCTGTACAGAGCTGACAAAAGCCATAGAATCTGTGTACTTGTGCTAATGAAGTCTCAGGTGAAAGACTTCCGGATGTTTTGACTGATGCTCTTGGGATACTCTAAGTGGCAGCAATGTTACTAGGGAACAACAGCAAAAAAAAAAGAGGCTCTAAAATTGCTACTTTGCTGCCTCTTGTGTATCTCATTTCAGCATTGCGTGATAAGTCAGTGTTACAACTCCTGTAACGAATCTGTTTTATCTGAAGCTATCATAATACTTACTGACAATGGATTGAGTTCGGGAGCACTGAGAATATGTCCTTCTTTTTTTTATCTGAAGCATCATGTATTTGGAATTATTACTGTACTAGAGAAAAACCTCCTAGGCAGCTGGAGAGGTGTCAGCAGCCTCTTTATGTCTTTGTTGAACAAAAAGTGTCTGCAGGCTTTGGGTGAAAGATTGTCAAAGCAAGCAAACCAACTTCATCCAGTCTGACAACCATCAAGAGAGGTGTAGGGACTTCTTCTAACATGCCAGGAGGATTCCTTCCAGGCTTCATCCAGACATCTGGTCAAATGCAGCCATGTCAGCTGATCAATAAAGCAAAATTTCATTTCATTGTCCTGACATGGTTTGCTTTGGTTTTGTTTTGTTTTGGGGTTTTTTTGGGGGGGAGGGTATTTGTTTGTGGGTTTTTTTAACAAAATAAGTTCAAGACTTTCATTTTTTTAAATCTTTGGAAGCCTTAAATGTCTTTTGTTTGTTTGTTTGTTTGTTTGTTTGTTTGAAATGAGTTTGTTCAGATGGCAGTTCTGTGGAATTGATAAAGGACTGAAGTGATAAGCAAGCAGGAAGAGGCACAAAGGACAGTCTTTTTAAGCAGTGTGGATAAAACTGAAAGATAGGAGTAAGGTTTTATTAACTAATCACTCAGCAAAACTCTCTGCAACTCTTTTACACTCATTTTCAGCCAGACAGGGAAATCAACAGTGGTGCTGGCAAGACAAACTCTCAGAGGAATCCCTCAGTGAAAAGTGTATTGCAGCTTAATCCTGTTCTTACTGTAGTCAGTGTCAGACTGCTACAGGACTTCAGGGATATGATAGGAGGGGTTTGTTATGCAGATATCTATTCCATAAACATGTTCAGAACAACCTCTCCTTTGTAAAGGGAAATTCTTCTAGAGGAAATGTGGCAGAGTCTTCTGTTAATTTCAAATAATTAAAGGTTTTCTCCATCTGTCTCCAGTGACTCCCTTTTTCTGTGCGCATTTTCAGTCCTTTCTAGAAGCATGAGCAGAGTAATTTTGGTTTAAGTTTAGCTAAAGTAATTTCTTAAGGCTTTGTAAAATTGAAAATTTGTACCAAAGTAGAAATGCAAGGATTCTGATTCTTGAAAAAAAGCACAAACAAGGCAATAAATTTCTAGTACAAACCTGTTCAACAATATATTCCTAATAAGGAACTAAGCTGTTGCTGTTTTCCCCTGAATTTCAGCTGAGCTCCTTTTGACTTCATTTAGTAAGTTTAGGAGCTGTGTTTGTTTGTAAATAAGGTGTTGAATGCCTCTTGTTTAGTTCTACAGGCATTAGAAGAATGCAAATAATGAAGAAAAATGATAATTACTTGCCATTCCCTGGAAAAGTTTATGAAGATCATTTTGTTGAAAAGAGCTGTAAATAAGTACCCCAGAGTAAATCCAGCATCTGGGATATGTCTGGGGACTGTGTCATAGAGAAGTAACAGTTTCCCAAAATTCTTCAGTGAGGTTCTAGAATAAGTGTTTTCTGTTTAACACAGCACTGCTCCTCTGGCTCAAAAATTAATTCAGCCTTCATTAAGCCCATGATTCTGCTCTTCTTCTGTTGTCAGACTGAAGCTGCACTTTATTTCCTATAGCATAAGACACTGTCTTTTGAAATCAGAAATGGATCACTATTTTCCCTAAAATAAGTCATAATTATAAAGTTCTATGTATGCATCCACCTGTTATATTATTTCTTGATCCCATTGGGTGAAAAGCATACAAAGGCTCAACATAGCATGCAACTCAGAATCAGGTTCTAAAAGACAGAAACATTTTCTGCAGCTACTTAAATAGCTTCTTTCTGTATATTAAACCTATCAAGCACCCATAGGCTGTCCTTTATCTGAGTATGATCTTCAACCATGTCTCACTTCAGTATGGTTCAAGAAACACATGTTATATTTCAGTGCAAGGTATTTCTTTCTCCCACATCTCAGTTGTAGAAACATTTGGTCACCCAAAAAGTGAACATTTACTAGTTTGAAAGTTGATTCTCTTACATTGCTGTAATAGTTCCTAAGCTATATGGAAGGATGTCTTACATTTAGGGCCAATAATTGGGGAAAAAGGAAATTATCTTCCTGGTCACATTTCACTTAGCAATGTACTCTCAACATTTTGCAGAGGATGCTGCATGTTTTAGAGGAAAAAGTTTTGTTATTCTGGAAATACTAAACTACTATAAACAATGCCAGTCTCAAAAAAAGTTACATGAAAGCCAAGGCAATTTGTTCTGTACATAAATTCATGGCAGAAATTCAGAGCAATTTATAAGGGAAGTAAAAATCTTCTCCCTTATATGCTATCCTTAACCAGTTTTTTGAATTCACAAAGAACTCCTTCAAGTTTTCTGCCGCGTAACTTTCTGTAAGGTGTCTGAAAATGTGTCCTTTCTCTTATCTCATAACTCTATGGATAAATTTAATGAGTGGAATATAGTTTTCTTTAACTGGATTTTAGGTGTTTGTTTTGAGTCCTAACAGGGATACACTTCTTTTATATGTGTTACTTTTTTAGTCTGTTATTTCCCCCCCCCCCCCCCTTTTTTTTTTGTTAGCACTAAATTTTATCTGTTCCTTCAAAGCAGTATAACAAATATGTTTTCTATCAGTTCTGAGTGCTACTTTGCATGTCAATCAAAGAAACGTTTCACATTTCATGGGAATTAATTCCAACCTACATACAACCTTGACAGAAACTTGTGACACAAAAATGTGAAAACTAGATCAGATTTCTACCAAAATCTTTGGGCTACTGTGTTAATAATGGCTGCATTAATCACTTCTGTGCTTCATTCTTACGAACACTAGTCAAGCTTCCATCATATAACCTCACCAAAAAGGGGGCTATCATTGATATCACTGTTACTCAGAAACACCTTTGGTGACTGAATCTGCTTCTGGCAGGAGCTGGACTCAGAACCTGCTTTAACAGGAGTGTGGCAGATGGTTGGATTCCCCCAGGAGTGGGCACCTACTTGATTTCCTGGGGGCTGCTCTCCCCCGGCCCCCTCCCAAACACGTGGCCCCCGTGAACCCAAGAAAGGCCACA
>JAWWEU010000040.1:8089824-8116427 GCA_035583155.1 Acropternis orthonyx
TTTGTCTCTTCGTTCTAATTAATATTCCATCTTTGGCAAGGTTTTTATTCTTTGAGATGTTTCTTTTTACCACATCACAGGAGGGTGGATTAGATGATCTCCAGAAGACCCTTCCAAATTTGGAACCTGTGATTCTCTGAACAGTGAAAAAAACCCATCAAACTGCATTGATCATTAGAGCTAGAGAAATAAAATGGAAGGGAAATTCACAGTGAGCTGTACATCTAATGAAGAAGGATGAAAAAATTAACATTCTACTTTTGAAATTTAACAAATAGCATCATGTTGAAAAATATACATGAAACTTCCTAAAATGTTTCTACTGACTTTTTTGGTAAGTTTTGTTTAATTTAATTTAAAAAAGAAGTAACAGAGAAAAACAAATGCATAATAATAACTTTTCATAACATAGAAATATTTTCAATGCAACATTATTCCCTTCTAGAAAAAAAAAATCATTGCAATTCTTGCTCTTAAAATCTTGACTTATGAAGGAAAATATTTTAAATTGCTGATGTCAATTTTCAGTTCTTTTCTTGAAATGTTGTTTTTCTGCAACAAGGTAACAAAATTAGAACAAATGATTGAATAGCAAGAGAATTTTAAATATATATATATATACTTTTTTTTTGGTGCACCTTAAAATATCATTTCAACATAACTAATATAGAAAATAGCCATCTGCAATTTAAAAGAGAGAATGCTGATATTGGTCCTCTATTTTCTCTTCAGTAACTGTATATTACTGTAGTTTTCAAGTCCTGGAAACTGTTTTTTGGGGTACAAGATTCTGTTTACTTAAAGGGCATTATTTTATCAGAAATTATATATTTGACAATATTTAATTTTAACCCTGCAAAAATCACTTGTTACATAAGATGACTGAGGCTGAAACAACTTACATGATCAGTAAGCACATTTCCATAAGAGCAAAATAAAGTTATTATTCTTCATAGCATTACTATATCATATGAATTTGGAGACATAGAGGGTTTTCTTAATTTTGTAAATTTTTCAATTTTAGTAAATTAAATTATGATTACCCTATTTGATATTGTATTACCTACATAAAGGGAAGGTGATAAAAACATCCAATAGGACAATAATTTATGTCAGAGACCTGAAATCTAAAAACAATTGTTCTGAATGCTTATTTCTTTTTTTTCTTTTTTTGAAAATGAGAAATATACTAATAGGAAAACAACCTTAATCATCTTAACTTAGGCCAAAAGAGTTTGCTTTTCACATAGCTTAGAAAGAAAATGAGAGCTAAAACCCAAAATATGCCTTAGGTATGAAGAAGAAAGAAAAAAGAGGCTACAGTATGAGGAAAACTGACAGAGAAATTAAATGATGCGTGGATATTTCATTGAGTCCTATGATCTGCTTCTCCCTTACAGATGAAGGGAAAAGTGAGTGGAACCTGAGATGTAAGAAACAGTTAAGATTTACGTAAGCAGAAACTGATGTGTAAATGTCTATTGTTCTACTTACTGTCCCTTTTGTGAACATAACCTAATTCTGAAAAGGCTTCTTTGAGTCACTTACTGAGCTAAAGTGTTTAAAGGATAAAGAGACTTTCTGTGTTAACTCAAGTGGGTAACAAGGCCGGCTACCCTGGGCTTCACTCCAAGTGTAGATTGCAAAAATGCAAAGGTGCAATCATGCTCTGAGAGAAGTGAAAGAAACCTGTCATGTCAGAGGGGCCATCGGGAGGATGAAATGGGATCTCCAGAAAACTTCATTAATGATTCACTTCTTGATTCTTCATGGTTAAACACAGAAAGGAAAATACATCAGTTTGATTTGGCCCCTGCCCAAGATATTCCTTATATTTTTAATCAAAAGGGAAAATATAATTGATTTCAGGTTCAAGAAAATGAGATAAAGAAATTCCCCAGCATACTGGGGAAATAGTTTTCTTTCCTTTTTTTCTGAAGACAGTTCATTACTGAGGAATTTGCCTTGTTACCTCCTTATTATATTACCAGGGATCTATCTGTCCCTGCTGGAGTAGGAAGGTTGAACCAGGTGACCTCCAGAGTGCTCTTCCAACCTAAACCATTCTGTGATTCAGAACACAGACTATTCTGCAGTGTTCTTCATGCCTCTTCTTCTACTTTATGTGAACATTTATCTACTAATTAGAGCAAAAACTGAAATATATCCTGGCCTGTATCAGAAATAATGTAGCCAGCAGGACTAGGGAAGTAATTCTCTCCCTGTACTTGGCACTGGTGGGGCCACACCTTGAGTATGGTGTCCAGTTCTGGGCCCCTCAATTAGGAAAGGACATTGAGGTACTGGAACAAGTCCAGAGAAGGGCAACAAGGTTGGTGAAGAGGGTGATTAGACATTGGAATGGACTGCTTAGGTAGGTGGTGGAGTCACTTCCCCTGGAGGTGTCTGAGACTGGATGTGGCACTTAGGGCTGTAGTCTAGTTGACAAGGTGGCATTTGGTCATAGGTTGGACTCAAGGAACTCAGAGGCCTTTTCTGACCTAATTGATTCAGTGTTTCTGTGTGATATAAGTAGGATTGAATTACCTAAACAAAACCCTCTAAATTACCTATTTGAGGTTTCTACCTGCTTTTCCACATGGGCACATTTATCCTCTAAACTCTGTATCCAAATTATAATGGCCTTAACTTAGATATGCTATGAGATCACAAGTGGCTCTCAAAAGCTTAGTTACACATGATGAGTATCATTAACAAGTCTGTAACCTCACTATTTGTTTCCCCCAGTTCAGTCTGGATCTAAATGGCCATTCAAGTTAAACAAGTACCACAGGAGAGATTGAGGTCAATCTGTCATTAAATAATTGACAGAGTCATCATCAGTTACTAGAATACGTCTATTACTACTTTTTCTCTGGTCAAAAGTTAAAAATCAATCATGAAGGAAGTAGTGTTTTGATGACAAGGGCAAGAGTGTTAGGATAGTTTAAAGCTCCAAGTGGTCTTCCTCTCCACTCTCTGTAAGAGTGACTGGTTTATACGCAGAACACAGAACTTGCCTATATTCAATTTTACTCCAGCAACTTTACTGCCTGACTTTCCAAATATTACTTCAATTTGAAAGCACTCGAAGGTACTAAAAAATGATGCCATTGCTTTCTTTACTTCTAGAGCAAAAAGATGGCTGACACTTAACCAAAGTCTTCTGACAAATGAAAATTTCTCTAGCATTTGGTATCATTAAGGTTTTGTTTTGTTTTGTTTCCTTTTTTTCCCTCCCTTGGACATAGTTGCCTAATAGGCTAAAAGGAAGTTTTCCACTTGGTATTATTTCTTGTTTCCTGAGCATGCAGGAAAAGAATATATAAAAAGAATATACAGTATATTGAAATCAGTAGTAGATTCATATTAACATCACAGGATTAAATCTCACTAATGTGTAACCAGTTATTTTCAATACAAGTGTACAAACTAGCAATCTCATCAGAAAAGATACTACATTGTGCAACACATTTCTCAGTGTCTGAAAACATTAAACATGCAGCTTCCTTACAATGTGTCTGGAACAGCAATTTCTGTCTTTAATTGTTTAGTTTTGGGCTTTTTTTTTTAATTCCATAATAAAATTTTATACAAAGTAAAGAAACACAATTTATATTGAGAAAAAACGAGTCAGACCAGACTCTCACTAAAAAATGAACACTGTTAAAACAAAGTTTCTTATGTTAGTTTCTTTGCCAGATTCTTCTGGGGAAATTCCTAGCTTTCAACTTTCTTCCTCTTTTTAACCTGTCAAGACCAATTTCAGACATGTACACAAGCATAATTTTAAGTGCAATCTTTTTTGCACTACAAAGTAAGTCTCCCTGCATCAATGTAAGCCAGTCTGAAAATTAGTCATATCATGTAAATTTGCTCAAATATTTCATAACTCCACAATTCAAATTAAGAGATTCATAGTAATTATAAATTAGTTTTGCAAAATACCATAGCTCCTTTAGGTTAGTCATGTGAGGCTTTTCAAAGACACATCCTGCTAAATTAATGAAAGAACCCCTATGCTCTCAACAACATCTAATATTGGTTGGATGGGATGTACTACTTCAGGTTGCAAATATATTTGGTTCTTAGAGCATAGTTACTGTATTAAATGGGCTGCTGCTTCTTCAGATATCAGTGACTGTTGAGTAACTCAAATGTGAGGATGTATAATAGACTGTATTTTAGGCACCGTGTTAGAGCTCCTGTGTCAAATGGTGAAAATAATTCTATGGTTGAAACTTAACTAATAATAGGAGTACATTGATTATTCTATCAAGACAGTAGAGAGAAGTACTTAATTCTTATGTATATGGAATTAGTCTTCAGGTCCCAATCACAGTCTTATAAATCCTTAGCATTTAAAGATTGACTTCCGTTTCTTTTTATTGCTCAATTCTAGTTCATTTATCAGTCATTCTTTTAAAAAAATGCTAATTAAAAACAATTCCTTATTTTATTTCCCTTTTTATTCCTCAAAATGTTAAAAGATATGTGCACCCATAAAAGAAATTACTTAGGCAAGTAGTCTTGGGAAAATAAGGAAATCTCATTAAATAATACATTAAAAAAAGCATAAGGAAAAAGAAAAATCAACAAAAATCCCTCAGACTTCTTAAAAGCCACTGCCAGAAGTGGAAGAAATTGCTTTTTCCTAAAGTTGTATTTGCTTCTTAAGGCTTTTCTTCATCCATCATTTCTTCTGCAAAGTGAAGGGTATTTCACCATCAAAAGCGACACATAGTGTGTGTGACTCTCTATTTTTGGCATTCTAGAATGGAAATTTACTACCTTCCTGAAAATTTCATGGTTTTACTTTTCTGTTTCTTTTTTCATGAAGTTCTGAAAAGTTTAATGGTGGCATTCTCTTTCCTGGACTTTTTATGCTGTATAGGTAGCAAAATAGTAGTAAACTGACTTAGGAGATTTCATCACTTATCAGATTTTGTTCATTACTATTTTCTGGAGGAAAATTATGGACAATGCAAGCAGAAGATTTCATTTTACTGTTTAACAAATAAAGCATGTTTTGTCTTTCGTACATTTGAAATTACACATTAAATGAGCTGTTCTGACTCATAATATTCCAGTGTCCTGGTACCTAAACTAACTGAAATTGTTGGAGGTTATGGCATTCACTCAGGCTGGGGAAGAATTAAGAACTAGATCCAAAACCAGGCTAGAGACAGAGATACACTGCATACTCTCAGAGGTTTATGTATAGACCAAGTGGTGATAACACACCTTTTTATGGTACTGCACTCAAATAGATACAAGCATGCTGCTTTTGGGACATGACCTGGGTGAAGTCCTTGAATTAGCTTCCATTGCAAAGTCATTTTAGACTGCAGTGTAAAGTCACTAGAAGCTCTGAGTATGACTCTTTTGATAGGACAGAGAAGTAACATAAGAAAGGAAAAATACATTTCACAACTGGACGTAACTAAATCTTTAATAAGAGATACAGGATTAGACAACATTTAGAATGTAGTCCTAATGTCTTATGGGTTTCATTGTTTCTTGATTTTTTATTTACCCATACCTCTCATCTGCTCCAATAAAACTTCCATGAAGAGTCTGCAATCTAAAGATCTGTAAGTCCTGCAGATCTGGCCAAAATCAACCTCGTCTGTCCCAGAGTGGGATTCATCCCGCCAGCTTCGAATTGCACACATGGATGTTATCACCCAAGATTGACAACCCATCATCTCTTCTTAGTTAAAGGAGAGAAGTGGGGATCTCCAGGAAGGATTCAAGTTTTATCCTTAAGTACAATAAAATTAGCCAGTTATACTGCATTCTCTATCTACCTCTTTCTCTCTCTACCACTCTCCAGTCCTAAATTAAATACTTATTTACACAGATGCAGCTTGGATGCATGTTCTGGCACTTCGAGGGTGCATTTTGCAGGATATGTGTTAGATGTCTTCTTCAGAGTGAGATGAACCATTCCCTACAAGTACTTATCTCAGACCATCGACTATAAACAAGATCAGAATGACTCCTTCTGTAGGCAGCTGAGTTTGGCCAGATGATTCCCATACACTGTCTAATGCAGCACACACAGCTGGAGGCAGAGTTAGATCATTTCAGAATAATGAACATCCCTAGTGGTTTGTACATCCCCTCTGAGGCTAAATATAACTTAGCATTTATTGAAGCTGTTCTGATACATGTTAGCAGCCAAACTGGCACTAAGATCAAGGCAGAGCAGAGGTAGCCTAAATCACATTTCATATTTCGACTTCTGGCCAGTCCTGAGAGCAGGTCACATTCACTGAATCCATTCTTCATGAAATATACATCTGAACTCAGGATAAACTTTATCCAAACCCACATTTTGTCACAGGATAAATTTAGTGGTGCTTGCCAGACCCAAGTTTGATGGCATTCCAGTCTGTGGAACACAAGGATAATTTTGTGCAAGTTTGGCCAAGTTTTGGATAAAGCCTAGATAGTAGAGATATAAGTTCATGGTGTTTCATGAGGTGAAGGGAAATTTTAGGGGAAATCTGACACCTTTTCACAGATTTGCTTTTGAAAAATATCAAAGAGCAGTCTAGTCATTAGCTACTTATTTTCATAATTTGGTAACACTAAGCTGTTAAGGAAGCTTGAGATGTTAATGTAATGACTTACTAGTTTTTGTGTATTTTGACTTCCCATCCCTCAATAACTTCATCTGTAGATCTTAAAGCAGCATAAAAGAAAGAAGTATGTTCTTCATGTTAGGCAGATAGAAAACAGAAGGCATCAGAAGGTTTCCTAAGTATAGCAAGCTCTGGAAACTTCAGAATTGCAAAACCTGTTTTTTCAAGCTCTAGGCCAGGGTTCTTTACACGGAACAGCACCCCTTACACTGGAACTAATATAAAATGTGTGCACATGCATTCAAGCATGTCTAAATCATCAGGATGTTGACATGACAGCATTTAAATTTCTAGACTTAATTATATTCCATTTCTATTGCATGGTGTCATAGAAGTTGGTAGAGAATATGTTTTCAGGCAATGAATTTTCCTCCAGTGACATAGAAACTGAATATATTCCTGAAAAGCTGTATTGATCCCAATGCTGGTAGCTGGCCTGAGGTTTTGCTGAATTGTTCTAAACACTGCACCATACATTGCATGACAAAATTTGATGCTGTAGGCTACATCCTAAACTTTTTTTATATATATATTACCTGTGTAAGCACAGATACAAAATAATACAGTGTCGTGACTTGACTCCTCATTTTAGTTGGCAGTGTTCAAAAGCAGATAGTGAATGAAAAACCAGCTAATATTAAGTGTTTAGAAATTAGTAACTAATGGAAAAACAAATAGGGGGCCAACTGAGAGCATACTGTTACAGACAGGTTAGAAAGATGGTTATTTTTTGAAGAATGAAATTATTCAACTAAAAAAATATAGGACACCAATCAGGCAGTACAGTGGCAATAAATTCAGAAAGTCACACAGTAAAGGAACATAAATAAAGTATCTGTATTTACAGGGGTGCAAAGCTTCAGTCTTAACAGCTCAAGAGCTTTGTATTTCACTTTTAGAGACTGCTGAACTCGTTAAAAGAGTTTGGAAAAACATATTTAAAGAGCATTTAAAAAATGAGGGTATGCATATGCCAAGCATTACTCCATGGAGGCTCAGAAAGGCCCTGAAATAGGCTCTGCAGAGGGGCCACCTTGCAGTGTGGGTACTATGTGGATTGACCCCAGGCAGCACACAACCCCAGCATGGTCAGTGACAGCTCTGCCAATCCTGTCAGAAGAGTAATGGGAACTGGGCTCGGCTGGACAAGTAACACTTCCTTGTTTTCACGACTTTCTCTTGCTTGAGATACAGCAAAGCAATCATGAGATGTTAACTGTATTTCAGTTGTCTATACGTCCTGAAGTAGTTCAAGGAAGATGAACAAGGATTCCCCTTTTCTCACATGCCTTTCACTTTACGAAATTGTCATTAAAAAGTCATTCTGTCCAAGGTAACTTAAAGAACAGCTACAATGTCTTTAAACAAGGCTTGCTTACACTCAGGATTTGATTTGAGATTTTAGAGCCAAGTGGCTTCAATATCTTTAACTGTACAGTTTGTACAGCTAAAGCTTGACAGGGGACATACTTGACTTTCCCAGAGTATGGTTAGCATACAAACCAAAACATGGCTCATGAAGCAATGAAGAATTGGCACTTGAATGTGCACTGTAAAGTAGCATCAAAGTTAACATGATAATGCGATGCATTCTTATATCTTCTTTATCACTTTTAGATTTATACATAATATGATTACTTAAAAATTTCAAAATCATATTTTTTTTTTAATATGGAAGCTTTAGCTACGCTTTTCAGTAGAGTTAAAATATGATTATTCTATGGAATTCAAAATATATAAAAATCTTATTTTATATCTTACTATTGTAGACACAATCTTTTCTGTCTAAGCCAGAGAGCTTCCATCTGTGTCTGCTTTAGACAGCCCTAAAATAAACTAATTTGGAATCTCTCCTTTTCTCCCTCAGCAATATCATCCTTAGTCCATGTATTTGCTTCTCCACTTTCTTTAACATTGCCTCCTGTATACTGAGCTCGGCAAACCCATCCACAAAAGTATCACCCTTTCTCCACTGAAGTTGCTCAGACACTTTTGCTGTCAAGCCTAATGTCTCCAGTTGCTTCCCTTACTCAGCTGTGTCACACACAAGTACCTGCGGATAGGGTACACAATGGAATCAGTGTTTTTCCTGCCAGGAAAATTCTCTCCTTAGTATTTCCTATCCTTTTTGATTTATGGTAATCTTCTACATTACTAGGTTAAATATTGTGTCATTTACAGTATTGCTGACCTCAGATACATGAAAGAAATGTGTTAGCCCCTCAATAATGTTGAGATTGGTTTAAAAAATATGTATTTGCATGATCATGTTTACCCATTTTATTTGCCCTCTTCGATTTTACATGAGACTTTACAGTTAATGTTTTAACCACGAGGGCTAAGATGAGGTGGTTTTTATAGGAAAGATGAGATTCTTATATAAAAAATATTACTCTAGGACCTGGTGGTTAGAGAAAATATCAGATATCCCAAAAGCTGTGATTAAATTAAAATACAGTATTTATTTGTGTTGAGGAGACATCTGTTTGAATACTTGGTATTTACTCCATCATTATTTATCCTCCAGGATCCTACAGCTCAAAGCTCTCCTTTTGGCTGAGTTCTTTGTCTACTGATCAAGAGATGATAGATCCAAAAAAGCTGAACCACTGATGAAGTTCTTCATTCTCTGAGGAAGAAATGCCAAGACCCTTTCAAAGTTATTCTTTACTTTGGCAATTAGATATGAAAGGAAGAGTTCAGTGCCTCTTACCAAAATTTCAGCCTCTTTTATTACCACAGCTGAAACAAGAACTTCACACGGGGTGTACAGAGAGTGAGAAAGAGCCTTCCTAGATAAGACGGAAAATTTTTGTTGCATGACAAGCCTGTGATGTAAATCTCTAAGAGAAGACTGGATGGTGGACCTTGACCTTAGACTAGATAGAGAAATTCTGCTGCATCTGGAAAGAATGAATGTAAATGGGAAAACAAATAGCTCACATGCCTAATTCCTAGGGAACATAATAATAACTGGTAGCCCATGTGTTCCATCAAGGGCCTGTATCATCATTCTATATAGAGGATTCAGGATTGGAAATCTGGTGTTATGGTTTTACTTCACTGCTTCCATGGTTTTCCTTTTTAATGGTGGGAGGGAGGGAATCTAACACAGTGTGTTCCTGAAGGTGTCTAACTAAAAAGGGCAGACTGGTAAATATGATTATGAGCAAATATATTTTCTTAATTCCCTCACCCATAAATTATGGAAATTTAAATTTAGATTTTTTTCCTTCAGGTTTGTCAAACTAATCCCAAGTTTTTCAAATACTTATGATTAATACATCCAGTAACATTTCCATTAATTTTAGTGGAATATTCGATGCACAATATTAAATACGTGCATGTTATTTATGGGTTATGATTTTATTAAGTACAAATAAATAAATATCAGAGGTCAAATCCAAATTGGCAGATTTGCTGATTAGAAAAACTCCCAGGAAAATCAGTGTACCAGGTTTAATGTGATTGAAATGTTCCACATTTTATAAAATACATTTAAGACCCTGTTGCATTTACTGCATTAGGAAGCACAGTTTACTCAGTAAAATCAACGTAGTGCAAAGCGATAGACTATTTCCAAAGAAAGATCAAGTTGTACAATCAGTGGAAGTCCTTGAATTCACCCCAGCCATCTAGTTGTGCAAAGAAAACATCTGCTTGAGCACTCTGGCTTGAGAACCTACACATTATCCTGTGTGATGAACAGTGAAGAGATTCACAGCAGTAGAAAGAACATCTTTATGCAATTTCAGAGAAGAATGGCTAACTGATGTTTTAAATGAAGATATGACAAAACAATTAGGCTGAGTGGAGGTAACTTACTTCCAGTATCTGGCAGTGGAATGCAATTTCAATTTAACAGCAACAGTTCTCTTCTGAGATTTGACCAAAGGGAGTACTTGAAAAAGATAAAGATCAAAGGATGGTGGGCTAGGTTGTGGGAATCTTGTAGATAAAGTTCCAAATCTGGATGAGCAACATCCGTTGCTCTCAGCTTTTTGGCCTCCTTTCATTCCACCCAAAATACAGCTGCACAGATTTTCTATCTTGCTATTTCCTTATTTTCCTTACATATTAGGTTCAAACTTCTCTTCCTCACTTTCAAAACACTTCACAGGTCCACTCCTGACTGCAACACTGCCCTCCTCACCTCTTCCTCTCTCTGCAGCCTGCCAGCTCTCCTTTTCTGACTGCCTTCTTTGTCTTCCAAAACTACTGAACATTTTGCACCTTTTTTACAATGCCACCCTGTAGCTCTGGAACAGTCTGGTGATTATTCCAGGCCAAACAGCTCCTCTACTGCCCTCAAACCCTTCTTTAAAAATCCCTCACATTTATATTTCCATATGTCAGGGAACAGGACTTCTTCCCTTGATCTGATGTAGAGAGGAATAACTTCCATCTATAATTTCTTGCAGCCCACTAGCACATAGGGAAGGAGATAGTGAGCCAGAGTTCACGAATGGAGGTGTGGAGGGCCTCAGTACTCAGCAAACCATGACAACCCAGGAATGGAGGCAACTACACGACTTTAAACAAATGGAGTTAAAACAAGCTGAAAGTGCGTGGAGACACCGTTTCACAGTTTGTTTCACTCTTGATTTAATTTAATTTAAACCATAGCTTGCTTTGAAGCAAGCATAAAACACACTAATCAATATGAAGGTGACATATAGCAGCTTGTACCAATTAATAAATTACTCTTTTATGACGCTTTTCATCAGAACACGTGAGAGCAATTTACAGGGAAGACTGTTCCTGTACAGCTGGACTGTTCCCACTCTGAAGAAGTGGAGACTGAAGTACTGAGACATCCATTTCCAAGGACACAACTGTCAGTAGTAGAGAAGGAGAAATAAGTCCAGGGTCCTCTGAGTTCCAGTTTTGAGGCCGATCTAATACAGCGTGTGGTCAACTGCTTGTTGTATCCTACCTCCTAGCAAAGTTTTATAACTGTAGTAGGTAACAACAGAAGAAAATTCAGTGGTCAGACCAAAAGGCCAGTTCTTTTTTCAGACTGGAAGATGTTTATGAACTGGTTCAGAATAGTCCTCGAAAGTAAAGTACACTAAAGGTTTTGTTTTTTTCCCCCTCCCTACTATTTGAATTCATACTTCTATAATATTTGATAAGTAAATTCCCTAAATGTGTTCTTTCCTCTAAGAATGAAATAGAAGTCAGATACATTTCCTCAGAAAATGTTAAAAACGAATATCCATCTCTGCATGGTTAAGGAGTCATTCTCTCCAGTTAGTGGAGCCTGCAAGTTACTTTTTAGTATGGATGTCTAGATTCAGTAGGAAACTAGTTTTGATTTGAACACTATTGAAGTCATTAAGAGAAAAAACATATTTGGGAAATAAGAAAATCAGGTACTGTACTCACTTGTATTCACTTATGAATTTCAGTAACAGGGGCAGAAAACTGAAATGAAAGCAACCATTTTAGACAGCTATAAATAAACTGGAAATATAGTCCTGCTGACAGAAAGAGCTCCTGGGGCTCTTTATTTTTGATTTGCCACTGAAGAAAATCTCTTGCCTTTCACAAACGCTTTACAATGAAACTGTGTTCAGGCTAGATAGTGTTATAAGGTCAACATATATATATTCAGAAAAGAAAACTTGTGGAAGACATATGAACAATTTCCTTTGTTTAATACAGAGAGCTGTGTTGGGATCTCCAAAGAGAATGTATTGGTGGTTTGATTCAGAGAATGAATAAAAACATGACCTTTTGAGAACCAAAGGTTAATCTAACACAACAGCATCCAGAGGAGAAGTTATAACTACTCAGAAGCCCCACAGAATAGCCTGAGGCAATAACTGGCAAACAGTGGAGAGTGGCCCAAGTAGGATAAAAACTTTTTATTTTTCATAAAAAATATATTCCAAGCTGATATGTAACCTTGACTTAAGTCAAGGTTACATACACTGTCAGGAAGTTGCATATAGGTTGTGTGCTTAGGTCCCTTGGGTTCTCAGGCAATCTGGAGCAAAAACTAGCCATTCTGTGACTTTCAGGCTTTTTATTAAATGTTGAGAGGAACATAAATAGCTCAGTCTACCCAGTGGGGGTTTTTTTATGTCAAAGACATAGTTATTGATATTTTGCTTCTGAAATTTACTTTGTAGGATATGCAGTTCATCTCCTAATTCATACAGAGCAGTGTCCAAAGTCCCTATAAAAACAGAACAAATTCAAGTGTAATTACAATAGGTAAATCTGTATCCTCGGCTGCATCACAAGCAGCATGGCCAGCAAGCTGAGGAAGGTGATTCTGCCCCTCTGCTCTCCTGACTCCAGTCAAACAGTTTCCATCCCTGCATGAGTTACATCTCGTTAACAATGCCATTTGCACTCCTGATTCCTCTTGTCATTCTCCAGCTCTTGAGTGGGTAATTTTAAAAAGTGTCACTATAGACTGTGATGTAAAAGAAAAACATTGGCAAAATGATTAAATCAAAGTAGAGGAGCAGATGTTTGCTCTCTGGAAAAGTTTAAATATTTGGGATTGGTCAAACCAATTATTTTGGTTTTCAGTTTCTGTGTGACTGCAGTTCTTCATGGAACTTTGTGATTAGTCATTCTATGTTCTACTTCTGTCATTAAAACCTTTTACTTCCTGAGAGATTCTGTCAGGAAGTACCAAAACATTAATACAGCCTCAAATTCTGCTACTTCTAGCAAATCTCTATTAGACACCTGGTTTTTCTCTTTTTCTTATTCTTTTTCTTTTGTGTATCTGGCCTTCCAACAATGCAGATAACAGGAATAGAATAGCTGGTGGCAATAGTAGCAATTTCATCTCTAGAGTTGCCATATTTCTAAAAAGCTGAATCCTTTTTCCAAGTCTTGTTGTAAAGATTGTAGGTTTCTATGAGAATATCTTTTGTTATGAGGCCCATAGCACTACTTTAAAACATTTTTCAGTCTGTCACATTCAGTTAAAACTGGTCATTGTATTCCAGAGCTATTTAGAGGGCATATAGGCAGACAGACACATAGAACGCTCTCTTCAGTTTCCTTCCAAACTTTCTCTTTTATTCCAAAATTAGTTACCTATCTATGAAAAGTGTTTGAGTAGAGAGCAACCTACATTATATCAGAAATGTGATGCTCAGGGGAAAATAGTAAGAAATATTTCTGAAGAAATTGAATGTCTAATTTAAAACAAAGTCCCTGTTTACCACCCACAGTTAAAGAGGAACTAAATATATCAGTACTGTCAAGCTAATTGTCTGGGATTTAATGTACCTTAATGCTTTTAATTGTATAGTTAATCCTATCTGCAACGTCATTTTTGCTCTCTTCTCCTGGGACTCCTAGGATAATGTTTATTTCAGCTGTCATTAGGCTGTGTAGCTTTGATACAAATTATTATGTTTTTTCTTCAGTTATATCAACAAATCATCTATATTAGTATTATAGAAAATAAAATCCTCAGCAAAAAGCTTTAGAGTTTGACAAATTAAATAGCAGAGTGCAGTTCAAGAAAGAAAGTCTTGTTAAAATAAATCACGTGCTGTATTACCTTAAGCAAGCTACTGCCATTTGTTCCTCTCTAACATGGGGATAATGAAAAGGATTTCTGCATAAAGTGAATTAGGATTTACAGATAAAACACAATAAGAAAATAAAAGAATTATTATGAACTTATTTATTCAAGTGAATATGTATAATACTTTTCAGTATTAGTAGTATATTATTATTATATATTTTTGTAGAAAGTCATAGAAGATGATATGAATAGAAGTTGGTTCTGTCTGCCAAGACCATCGCTATACACATATCCAGACTCAGCAAGCTGATTGAAAAAATAAAGTATCAAATACAGGAAAAGTGCTGCACTGCACGTTTTTGTGAAGATTAAAAAATTTTGGTCCTTCCAGTAAGTAGCAGATAAATTTAATAACCTGATATTATTACTCTTTAAATTTGTGTTCAATTGGAACTGTAAAGAATACACAGGTAGCCTGAGTGGAACAAGCTGTGATTATTCATACCAATAAACTGGAATAGATCTGAACTCTGTCTGAATGTAAGATGGAAGGCTAATCCTTTGGCCATGTGGTTTGGAATCACTATTACTCTTATAGTCTCAGAAGTTGGTCTCAAGGGGTCATTATGGTTGTGCAACATCCCTTGTGGCTCATTAATTAGCTTAGAGGTTAGAGAGATAACTGAACTGTTATTAAAACAAAAGACTTGAGAATTGCTCAAGCTATGGCAAAAAGATCTGGAAGGAATTGGTAATGGGATCTAATAACTTGAAAATCATTAAAAAGAATCATGTTCTCTGCTAGGAAAACAAGTGGGAACAATTTTCCATAATTTGGTAAACAGTCATTAATTATACCAAAGAGACAGGAAATATAGGATAGAGTTTTAGCTTTATGTGGCTTTTACTGTGGTAACTTCAGGAAAAATTGTTTACATAACTGAGAATGGAACTTAAGGAAATACTCAAATACAAAAGTGATTCTTGTGCCTCATAAGCTACTAACTTGTCTTCAACAATGAGCTGTGATTGATTTTATTCCACGGAGTACCAAATACCCTAGATATTGTGCATAGTCCAAAAATTATTTTAGCTTAATTCAATTCTAGGAATAGGAAAAAACTTTCATTCCAGAGTGAAACTTTCCACACACTTGACTTTAAACTTTTTAGTTAGGGGAAAAAAACAAAGAAACAAAAACTAAAAAAACCTCTTCCAAACCCCCTACCCCCACCATTAATAAAGAATAAAAATTAATTGTATACAGGACCAGCAATCTTCACAACTGCCTCAGAAAGCAGCATTTAGTTTTAATGTTTCCAAAGGTGAAGAAGATAAGAAAGCCTGTAAAGTAAGAAAGCTTGAGCTGCAGGATAAATACATACTCTTTACTGAATTAGTCCAAATAGGTATTCTTGCAAGCCTTCAAACTAAGTTATTCACTTATCTGTGAAGGTAAGCATTATACTGATACTTGTAGCATTAGGACTCTAAATAATAACTGCAAAAAAGCTTCCCAAACACTCTGGAAAAATACAAACCATAGAGCAGAAGGCAATTTGAGGTAGGAATTTGTAAAACACACAAAACATTCCATACATTTCAAGGATTATAGGTGGACTTTATCTAGTACACAAAGAAAAAAAATCTACAGCTGAGTCACAAAAGATATGTCTTTCCCACTCTAAAGCATCCCACCCAAACCAAGTTATGTTTCTTTAAAACACCAATGAATAATTAAAATATTTCTTTTAATCTTTGTGTCTATTGATTGTAAGTGTCTTTATGATTATTTTATGGTAGTATTGATAATGATGGCAGTTTTTTACTGCCTTTATGTAATGATCCTGAAAACAGTGATACTAGTGGCTTACTTCCAGTCTGTGCCATGAATATTACCACCTCATTGCATTTTAATGAGGATTATTTCTAAGGTTCTACTTCTATTCAGACAGCTTTGAGAAAGGCAAAGGGATGTGAAGGCCCTTGTAGTCTTCTCATTAGCATCACAGATAACAGATTTGATTGTGGGACATGGGAGAGTCTGTGGTTGCACATCTTTTCCTAATCAGATTAAAGGTATTCTTGTCTGCATTTTTGTTAGTGTTGAAATAGGAGAAGTGTACATAGTGAGATCTTTGTACTTTCTAACCACCACATCTACCTGAAATGCAATTAATCACTGTACTGACAACTAATTCTATCAGAGAAGTACATTGGGAAAACAAAACAAGGAGAAAGTCAAAAGAGATGATGTGACTCTAAAAAGTGTCAGTAAATCAGGAACTACACAAAAATGTTTGTCTCTCAAATAAACTGCCTTGTGATTTGTTTCATGGTCTTATGGTTAACACAGACCTCCCACCAACGCCCAGTACATTCATAGGACTAGAAGTTCACCTCAGTTTGTAGGTGTAAACTTTATACTGGAATAGCAATAAGACCATGAGATGGGTGCCAGGAGTAGGCAACCTGATTATATTCCCCTCAATGTTAATAGCAGTTGAGTTATTTGTTCCAACTGAGCATAGCTTTCTGAGACAATTAAACTAGGAGGCAAGTGTCTCAAAGCTGTTTCTGTCATTAGTGGAGAGATGCAAAGCCTTTCCATACCAATACAGACTGAATCTCTGGGAGATCATTAAATCCACCTATCAGCCATACTACCTTCTCAAGGTGCCTGTTTCTGTTCCCTGAGCATGGATGAACCCAGGAAGCTGTTAAATCAGCACCTGCAGCTGGGAAGAATTAACCCTGCCCTCAGTGTCCATAGTACCTGTGTGCTGAGACTCTGAAGGTGGGACATGAAGAGAACGGGAAGTTGAAGTCTCCTACAATGCTTAGGTGGAGAACTTTCTTTCCATGTTACTCCCAGAGCATGAGAGTTCACTGAGGTAACAATCCCAAATGTCAGCAGAGTGTAGTTGTGGACATGATATTTCTTCATCCAAAGAAAAACCTTCATAT
Organism: Acropternis orthonyx; assembly: GCA_035583155.1. Lineage (NCBI taxonomy): Eukaryota > Metazoa > Chordata > Aves > Passeriformes > Rhinocryptidae > Acropternis > Acropternis orthonyx. The sequence goes on from JAWWEU010000040.1 coordinate 8,106,946, forward strand.
TTTGCAGATTTCCAGGAGATTTTACTGATTTCCAGGCCTCTCAAAGAACAATGATCTTTGCTCTTGGCATTGGAGTTGTGCCTTCCTATTCACCCAAGAAATTATTAGAAAAACAAACAATAATTACCAGATTGCGTTTGATTTTAATAATCTTGTGTTTTGACATTCGGTAAATTCAAAGACATTCTTCTTAAATGAAGATATGTCTGGTGCTTCTTAAATCTCTACTCTGCAGCAAGAGGATATTTAAGCCTGTGTTTTTAGACAACACAGTTGCAAGTCTATCAGCTATCAAGAAGCTGGGAGTAAATTTTTGAAAAATTGTATTTATTTTATTAGAACAGCAGCAAATTTTAGAAGGTTTTATGACCTGATCTGTCACTCTATGAATGTTTGAATGATGTAAGAGGAAAATACATTTTGGGTTGACCAGTTTCCGGTCTGTAAAACTGATAAATGTCTAGCTTGAAATGTCAGCGGTTGGTAATGGCAATTAATACAACTATTTGGAAGATTAAAAAAAAAAGGTATAACAGAAAAGACCAAGTTTATTTTGCAAGGAAAATTAATAATAGAGGCAGTTAGATCTGATACTTTATCCTACAAAGAATGGCCAGACTGGTCTGATTCTCTGAACACCAGAAGGCTTGAATAGACAGAGTAGTTCATGTGTTCATGTTTTTATGCCTCTCTTCAAAGGCTCATTGACTCTCTTGCTTTTTAAAGTGGTACCTAAATGATGGGTCCCTGTCAGACTTGTGATCCTAATTTAGGCTTTGGAACTTTACCTGAAGTCAAGAAACTTGAAAGAACCTTAAAATACTTACGCTAATATTTGGTGTAATGAGCCTAATTTGTCACTGGACATGTATGAGAACCGTCACAGTCTGACCTGAGGCCATTTTATATTCTATTTTATGCTATGATTTTGATTGAAGCTGAGGTAAGAGACTTCTATTTAGCACAGAACCAATTGCACTTCAGGGAAGAAATAACCTCTTTTATAATATAAGAGTCAAGAGATGTGAATTTTCAATTCAACAATAAACTTAATTTTTAATCCCTTAGTTGTTAATTAATGGAAAGAGACACCTAATGCCACCAAAGTCTATTTAAATCTTTGAACTATGCTTGTATAAACCGAAAGATGTTGTTTTTAGTACCATGCATGAGAATTTTTACCATTTACCCTTATATAGAACAGGGCAAGCCAAATGTGTAACCATACAATTATTAGTTATGCAAATATGTATGAACTTGATCTGTAGAGCAAACATTGGAAATGTTTGCACAACAAATAAACATCTGGTCTCCAAACTGGCTGAAACCAGTTGAAAAACATCCCCTTTTAACATGTTATTATTTTCTCCCAAATCCCCTGCAAATTTTGGTTCATTACCTTCATGAGATACTCAGCTGAACCAACAGCTGCTTCAAGCTGAAGTGTGTGTACACTTTAAAGGGAATTTGCACTGGTGGCACTGAACAAGAGTGTTTTTCCAATAGCTAAAGGGAAGATCGCAGCACTGGTGGGCAGGGAAGACCAAAGACCTTCAATTAGAAGAAGCATTTATATCCTTGGCTGTTTGAAGGCTATGAGAAGTTGCTTAAACTTGGCATTGAGGACCTGGCATTGAGGGCTCGGCATTGCAGACTTGGCATTAAACACATACTGTTAAGTATGAAAGTTACAAGCATATGGTACACACTCAAACGTCTGATACTTAAGGGTATGGGAAGTAACTACACAGAATTGGTAGCAGATGTTCCTTCAGGATGCATGTGCATTTAGGTCCTGTGGAAAGGCCCACAGCTTTAATGACAACCACTAGCAGTCGAGCCATGCAAGTCCCATAAACTCTGCCTCACCTGTAGAGTTCTCTGTATAATCCAGCTGTTTCCTCAAGACAGTCTTGTCCTTCCTGTATCATTAGACAGCCACAAAAAAGGTAATGAAGCTGATCTAACTGTTTAACCACTAAAACTCATGTTTCTTAAAAGAGTTGGTTTATGTAATTAAAATTGTCCATTTATCTCCCCCCCCCCCCCACTCCCCCAAAGCCTCCGATTAGTGACAAGGATCTGTAGAAAGAGATTGAGAACTTTAGAGAATGTGATTGGGTTTTAGGATAAAATATCTCCAGCTAGAAAAGTATCCTATGAAGGAATAAATTACTTTAAATATCCAGTTACTGTTTTCACTATTCCAGAAATGCAGGCATAAACCATCCTGTTTCATGAATTTTGTATGTCTGTTGTGATATATGTGATCTATCTTACACAGTCAATGGTTTGAGCAAATTGAATTTTTTAAAAGAAAGTATTCTACATATTCTATGAAGTTTCCTTGTTTTACTTTCCTTATAGCCCTTTTCTACTCTTTATGTAGGAAATTCTCTTCTAAATAGAGTATATTTAGGAGTAGACCAAGAGCAATAGGGATTGAAACAGCAAGAAGCCATCTATGTCTAGTACTGTGCTCAGCACTGGGGCAAATTTTGGCATGGAAAGCAATAATTGATTTATTATACCTTAAAAGTATAAAAAAATTTGTTATTAAAGCAAGTAGGAATGCACAAAGACAGGAAAATATTCATCCTGCACATTTTTTAACACATTCCAAAATGGATGGATCGTGATGGAGCCCATTGGGTGATTCCCTGCCACTGGCTGATGCAAAATTGTTTCAAATAAACAAAGAATCACCAGTGACTTCAGGGTTTTTTTATTGAGAGTATAATACTTTAGCAGCAAGGTAAGTCACTAAAGTTATATCTTTTGGAGTTATCCAGTACCAAAAGGTTTCTTCTGGGCCTGTGTTTACTATTTTTCTCACACGTTCTCTCAAACTGTTGATTGTTTTCTTCTAAGACTGCCTTTTTTCCCTGCTTTCTCACCTTAACAACCTTTTCCATTAGTCCTGCTCAAGGACCCTGCCAGTTTTCTAAATCTTAGTCATGACATGAATGAAATAATATGAAGGATATGATCTGACCCTGACAACATGTGCTGTGGTGTAATCTTAGTTCTGTTGCATGTGTAGTGGTGAGAAACTCATACAGCGCTGCGGAAAAGCAAAAGGACAAAAGAACTGATACATATTTAAAACTTTTATAAGAAAAAAATGCTATAAAAACTATAAAAATAACCCCCAACCTATAGTAAGAGAATTACGATAATTTCTAGTGATGTGAAGGAAACTATTATGCTATTACTAAATAGTGCAAAATTCATTGAAATAAGTGGAAAGATTCTCAACTTAAAATAATGTATTATTTATAAATCAATGTGAAAAAAAAATCTGTAAATGTTTTAAGAATAAGGAATATCTCTAATAACTTGATAATTTTATAATGCAATAACTATGTTGACTAAATTTTATATGAACTAGGTTTGACTTTTTACTTCCCATGAATATTCAGAGCTTGTTATTAAGACTAAAATTGAAGCCTACTATAATGTCCATTTAAAGGCTAATTGACTTGAGACTAAATGACAACTTACTGGTCCTGACCATAAAAAACCTTTTTCAACCTTAACAGTTGTTATGTTTCCAGTACTTGATTTAAAAAAAAAAAAAAAAAAAAAAAAAAAACCAAAGAGAGAGAGAGAAAAAAATATGACCACTGTTAGAAATAGAAATACAATGTCCGAAATCAGAGGTTGCAAAGATTTATAGCTGGAGGGAGGAAAAAAAAAAAAAATCAAAGTTCTTAGCTTAATCTAAGGATTAAATGTGAAGGCTCTTATTTGGTAAAAGTACATACACTGATTTGTTTTTCTGTTGTAATACTTGTAGTAAAATCCTACTCTGTCCAGCATACTCTCTTTTATTCCTTTTCTGAACATGATATTCATTAAATGTTTTATAATATTCATAGATATTTATCTGTTTTGGTATTTTATGCCTTTTCTGCTGTATTCTCCCATGGTACTCTCTCCTTTGAAGTTCTGAGTTAAACGAACAAGTGCAGAGGTCAGAGTGATGCATTTCCATTTCAGTCACACCTTTGACTTTCGTTAGTCCTCATTTTAATTTGTCCAAAACTCACTGTCAAGGTCTGGTTGGTATTCCTTTGGTCTTGCTCTCTGAGGCCAACTTTACTATTCCAGTGTGAGGAGCTAAAAGGTCTGAGAAGTGAGATAACAATACCTGACAAAAAATAAATTAAAAAATAGGTACTAGACTAAGAGATTCACCGTAATTTGCTTCTTTTTTTTTTTCCCCCCCCACAGAAACTTCTCCATTCCCCGGGAAAAGCTATTGTTTGTAGGTTTTTGCTTTAAAAAAGTTTCAGTGTTCATGGAAATAAATTAACAGAATGAAAGCTGGAACTACAATGATATTATTTAATTAAAACCTCACAACTACATTTCTCGCTTTTCCCACTCCTAGATCTTTCCAGTAATTTAGCATTAAGTAGGACCAGATATTTGAAGACAACTACTGTTTCCTATTTGTATCACTGATTTTTGGTTTGCAGTTTCTCTTTGTGATTATTGAAATCCACGGCTTCTTTCCTTCATTCAGCCTACTACAAGCTCCTCTCTGTGTTGGTGACACACACCTTGCAGCCAGAGGGCCCTCTGTACACAAGTTAGGCAAAAAGGATTTCTCTAATTCCCCTTCCCTCTCCATCCCCTAGCTGCACACTGTATTACTCGGATTCCCCTCCATGGAAACAGCATATTATCTGCACTAGACCCAGCACAGAATTTCCACAACATTTAAATATGAACTTTGAGCTGGAGATACACAGCCTTTTGAAAATTGACTTAATAATGAGGACTTATCTTTCCTGAGTTTTCTATGAATTTTCACTATGCCACTGGTGTGCAGTGGGTTGGAGACTTGGCTTGTTAGTGTTCAGAGGAATTAAATTATGTATTTGTTACCCCACACTTCACCCAGGTCTTTGTAGAGGCACTAAGTAGGATTTTATCCTGAGGTGGACCACACAGGATTCACAACAAAATTTCCCTGTTGCATAACACTGTTTCATCATTCAGGAAGAAGCCAAAGACTAAATGAAACTCAATTTTAAATTCTTCTTAATAAACTACATCTTTGTGAATGATTTACTTGTTTTCATAAAGTCTCGTTTAATGAACATTTAGTGTAGTATAGCCACTCATTATGCACCGCATACTCTAACCAGTCATTATATCATGTATGGGCTGCTCCCTGTCACAGTCTACATTTCACTAGCATCCCTAAAATCATCAGAACTCATCCCAGTAATGGTGTCAGCCAGAGCCTGTGATGCATGAAGTTGTCTGGTCCACTCTGTGAAGTAAAGAAGGTTGAAAATGTGACTTCAGGAGGACATTGGGAATTTCTCATGTGCAGTGCAAAGTCATAGACAGAACTATATTCCTTCTATTGCAGTGAAAGAGAAATGCCTAAATGAAAGGCTAAGAAGAGATGGCTGAGCAGATCTCAGTGTTCTCCAGGTTTGAGAGGTGACATGGTGACAAACAGACCTTTTCTGTTCCACCTCAGTTCTCTCCACTGAGAAGCTTAACTTTCATGTCTTCACTTGTCATACAGTGGCTTCTAAGTGTTGCAGTTACACAAACAGTGATCAATAAAAAGAGTTTGCACCTCAAATTCAATTACCTCAACAGCTGTGCAATATTCTTGAAAATGATTATTCTTTATATTAGGTAAAGTGAAAATGTGATTACAAATTTCTTAGAAATGTGTCTTGAAGTTGCAATAATTTAGGAAGTACAAACTCAGCAAATATATTGCTAACTTACTGAGTTAACCATCACACTTTGGATACACAATCCATGTGTTATAAGTAGCATCTTCATCAGTATGTCTTTTGTATCTACTTTTTCCTGCAGGAAATATGACTGTCATTTCTAGCTGATACATTTCTGGAAAGAAGTTTTCTTTTTTGTTTGGCCTTGATACAAATAAAGAAGATGACATATAATTAGATTCCAGAAGATTTTTGTCTTGAAAATTGTTTGATAAAATTGTTTCATTTAAGAAAAGAAAAACAATACAAACTTATTCTGATTTGATATTTTAAGTCCTTAATGCAAACATGAAAGGAGGAAAATAAAAGGCATTTTGAATTTGCTGATGTGCTGTGAAGAGAATGAAGGCTGATCTCTTATGGATTTGTGTTCTTTATGACCCAAACCCTCCTGTAGCAGTAACCATGGCAAGACATAAGCAACAATTGGGAAATATTTAACATGTGCTGCTGATAATCCTGAAGTACACATGCTCTTTGTTGCCCTGCTGGCAGGCCAGCCATCTGCCTGAGTGCAATATATAGTTCTGTCTGTCTGATCTAGGAGTCTTATCTGTCTGAATTTGATCTGTATTTCTCACAACAGGACTGCCAATTCAAATCTCTTTCCGATAGGTAGATGACTGTGTTACAAAGCGTGTAGGAATTTAATTTTTTTTTAGACTTTCTCTTTTCAAATCTGTGTGAAATATTTAAAGGTGATTAGGAAGAGAACGCAAGGAGACACAGTAACAGATGGATAGGGAGGCAGCCAATGCAAATGCACATACCTTGTTTCCTGGGAAAATAGCAACAGCTCAAAAATGGCAACAGAATTGTCAGTCTTTCATAAGATTAGAGAAAAACTCAAATTTATCCCCTTCAGATCATGTAGGGTATGTCAAAGTAGATAATTAGCAAGACAAACACCTAAAGACACTTGGGAAATAAGTGCAGTTTATAGACTATAGAGCCAAATCCTCATGCAATGAAATTGTCTTGTAATTGAATAAGAGTTCAAAATTCCTAAATGTTAGGAGTTTAACAGTAACATCAACATACAGTCATCTTTGCCAAGTAGATATGGGGCGGGGGGAAGGGAAGTCACCTCTCCCTAGGAAAGTGACTTCCAGGGATCAAAATACAGGACTGGTTTGGTGTGGGACGGGTATAGCCTGGATAATGAAGGTTTGAGCCATAGAGATTCCTTAGAAAGATAAACCAGCTGAAAGTAGTACTCTTCATCCTGCAGAGTCCTTAAAGTACACAACTATTAAAAGGAAAGTGGATAGTGGGACACATTAGTAATATACGTGCAGAGAAGTTCCATACATTTTCTGATTTATGAGAAGTTCCAAAGAATCTCTAGAGTTGGAATCATTTGGAGGGATAATGATTTTTCCCACAGAAGATCATTTACCGATCTTACATGCTGAAACCAACCTCTGTAGTCACTGAAGCAACTACCCTTGAGTTCCTCAGCTTGCACTGTATGCATAAACATTTAGGAGGCCATGGCACAGAGGCTCCTAAATCACATTGGTGATTTACCCACCTTAAAATTAAGGTGACTGCTGCCTTTAGACAGTTAAAATACACATTTAAAAGACAAAAGTGCTAATCATTTAAACAAAACTTTACTACATGTATTTTGTTCTGTGTAGCTGATGCACATAGCATATTGCCTATGACCCTAGCTGTAAAAAATGACTCTTTCTTTTCTACTCTTTTTTTTTTTTTTTTTTTTTTTTTTTTTTGGGGTGTGAGTTTTACTTATACCTGAATGACAAATAAATGATCTATAATGAAGTTTGAATGTAGAGGCTAGCACCTGAATTTTCCAACAGATCTTTTTCCTTCTGTATTTATTGGTCCAGTCCTTTGCTTGCTGTCAGTAATTTCTTAATGTCTTGGTGGTTTCTGTATCTTATTAACTAAACACTGTAACATATTATTGAAACCAGTTTTTGTACTTTGTTTGATGAAATAAGACAACTGTCAAGCATTATAAATATAAGTTTCATCTTGGTTTATGCTGAAAAGCTTCTGACTCTGTTTAAAATACTAGATGTATTCTGTTAGCTAAAAACTGTGCTGCAGTAATATATTATATAATCTTTCTAATAACACACAGGCTGGAAAGTATGTATCTGTTTGTTGTCTTCACGGTTTCACAGTTGTTGAGAAACAGCATTTCTCTTTTAGTTTCCAGTCATAGACTTTTGGAGAATGTTTCCAAACCCATAGATACAAATGTTTACTCCTGTTCTTGCAGTGGACAAAAATAGCTGATGTTGATTATACAATTTCACTTTTGACTCAAAGACTCAAAACAGAAAATACTTTCATATTCAAGAGTGGGGGATGGCACAGTCTCATTATTAATTTTATAGCCCAGTCTAGTTGGTGCCATTTTCCCTGTGGCATCCCGGATTACATGTCATTGCTGAAATACAATAGAAGTATGCAGGAGATCAGAATCTGTTGCCATAAATAATCATTTGAAAAGCTGATCAGATTTTAGCATCATATCAATCGCTAAGAGGATCCATGCACCATAAGAACAAAGAACTGTGCTGGGATGAGGGTGATGAATCAGGAATGTTCCTGATTTGGATTTTCTCAACAAAGGAGAATAATAATAGTCTGCTTCTCAGTAGCATTTTTTTTAATTTAAAATCAACATATTAAAACATTATTAATTAGACTACTGTTTCAAAATTCAAACAGAGACCCAATGAACACACAGTGACTGTGCATAGTCAGTACTGGTAGCTGGCACTATATCTTTAAGGAATTCATCCAATGTGGTACAGAGCAAGTTGTAGAATTTCCTGGATTTTCTGTCCCATAATTTTCCAAATGCTGGACTTCTAGCCCAACTGATGGTATCATATTTGACACCTAAACACAAAGATATATAAAATAATTTTTGGTTTAAATAAATAACCACTTCTAATATAGACTGTATAGGCTCATGACACATGCCAATGGCATTCAACTTTCAAATCATTCATTGGACTTGAGAATCAATGAGAATAAGATCAATTGCCGCCAAATATATTATGTATGTGGATTTCTATTTGTCTTTGTCTTCTTAATAAAGCATCTCTATCGGCAATTTTGTAGTGCCCTCTTATTTTAATATAGCTTAATCGACATGAATTCTACCAGGTGTGGGAGGAGCAAAGGCTAATGGAATAACAATATATATTGTCTACATAAACCATTATAGGCAATTAATATTTCTGTTACATGACAGAGAGTAAAATTGCTGTCCTAAGGGAAAACTGAGAGCAAATTTTTTAGGGCCTTGTTCATCAGTACAAGTCAACTGCTTTTGATCAAGGTGCTGATCATTTTTTTTATTTCTGAATCCAGAATTTCACTTATAGACTTCATGGGAATACTATGCAAAATCTTTACGTCTTTTTCATTAATGAAACCTCGCATCACTGGCCATGCAAGGTTCTAGAACTACCATTAACCAAATGTGTCTTTAAGATATTTAGGGTATCCTTTTAAATACTTACTAAGATTGCAGGGGGGTGTTTGAAATATCATTTCAGATAATTTTTTTTGCAAGAAATAACATATATCTCAGTATCAGTGTGGTTCTCCATTCAAATGTATTCCTCCTTTATATTTGCTGGGGTTTTCTCTTTAATAATGTTTGCTGTCATTTCTGGGGGGGGGGGGGGGGGGGGGGGGGGGGGGGGGGGGGGGGGGCGG
>JAWWEU010000040.1:8116514-8196139 GCA_035583155.1 Acropternis orthonyx
CTCTTTAATAATGGTTGCTCTAATTTCTCCCCCCCCGCCCCCCCCGCCCTACCCTCCCACCCCCCCTCCCATAGATCAGGGGGAACACCTAAGAATTATATTATAGTTGCTTGGAATAAAAGACTATTACAGATTTAATGGAAGGAAGACCAGCATCATTTATTTCATTATTTTTAATATCAGGAAATACTTTCCGCGGTATTTTTTCTACTTCACAGGAATAATTTCCACCTACCATTAGACTTTTACAGAAAGAAGAATGAAGCTACAACTGCTAAACCCTTTTAAAGAACTACGCTCTCATCAGAGGTCAATTGGAAGTCAAACCGGACATTTTTTTAAGCAGTTGAATAGGAGACTATTCCATTATAGATGTCAAGATGAGATGTGACTAATGTCAGGAAAGTTAAAGGTTAGGGGCTAATCCACTGAGAAGTCATTCATGGATCATATTTAAATTGCTTCAGACACTTTTAAAAAGTGTGTTCGCTCACAAGATCTCTGCTGTCTTATGGGAGCTGCAGCTACATGTGCAAGCAGACTTCCCTTAATATCTGTGTTAGCATTTAAATTGCTGAACTAGGCGTTTCCTTAAAAACAGAAGACCTTGTTGACTATTTAAAAATATTCTCTTCCAAAGTATATTACTTTAGTAAGACCAATACTTTTTAAAATCCATTTACTCTTTCTAGAAGGTCTCTAAATTAAAAGCAATCCCATTAAAACATGTATCTAAGAGAGCAGAATTTCCGGTGTTACTGTGGTGAACAAATTCTAATATAAGAAAGATTATTTGCTTGTTCATAAACATATATACATTTAATAAAACTGCTTAAAAGTATCTGATTTGAGGGAAAATGTTAAAATTCATATAGAGATTTAGTTTTTTTTTTTTTTTACAAGTGAAAGCTGCCAGAAAATCAAATTAAATATACAGTTGACAGAAATATAATGAAATCAAGCTCTTTGGTTTAAGTGGAAAAAAAGTAGTGTTTCTATATATGCAGAATATACTGATTAAAAATAGCAGCATAGCACACATTTGAGGACTAAGCCATGCCACTAGGTGTCTTTGTACTACTGATATGGAAGTTTTAGTGGGAAGAATGTCATTGCAAAAACTGGATTCTGGCAAAAATACAATTAATCCACCTTGATACATTTTTATAGTGATTAAAAAAAATAGCATTCAGTGAATAAATATAGGTTTCTTTATTGTAGTTGTATGACCTAGTCACCATTCTTCCATTTATAGGCAGTAGACCTATATAGACACATAATTTTCATAATATAATATGAAAAAAGACTAAGTAAATCCAAGCTATCTACCAAGATGATGATAACCAGTTTGGGTAGAGATGATATAGTGCTTCAGTTGCCTATCTACAGCCTAATTAGGCAGAGAAAGAGAGGTTTTCTTTCCTCCTACTACCTATGCAAATATGACTTTTAAAAAAGATACTCAGACAAAAGACTGTGAGGAAGAGAAGGATTTAACTCCTCATGAATATCCAGCATATCACAGAGACACTGGAAATTATTTGGCTTGACCAGTTCACAAGAAAAAATACCAGTATTTCTTTTTACAGTGGTGTCCAGTTAGACAGGTGTATACACATTAAAATACATATTTTGAGGAATACCTCCAGAATTTGCATTTGGGAAAATAAAGAAAACATTTTGCTTATACGTTAGATATTGCCCTAATCTTTTAGGACTTTAAGTTTTCTTAATACATTGCAGAGACAAGCTTTGAGGTTTACTAGAAAGACAAATGGAACAAAATGCTTATGCAATAGCAGCTCTGTGTAGATGATTTGGAAAGGAGGGGCAAGAGTCTATTTTCCCTTTGGGGAACTAACTATACTAGTATTTGTGGCTTTTTAAAGGTGTACAGCTGGCTTTTGTTGCCTTGAAGCTGTATTGTCACAGATTAGCTAAGAAATTTTTGATCCCTCCTCTATTTTCATCTTCAGTCCCCAAATATGTCATAGCAGTGTTCACAATTTTTCTGATTTTCACAATATCATGATGCTTTATGTTAAGTTCATTGGGCAAAATATTTTTTGAAGAATACTTATTTTTGACAGTTTACAGACCTTGGTCCTACAACTAAATAATAAAAGGTTGGAAAAAGCCTTTGGAGGTCATCCAATCAGCCACAACACTCACAGCACAGCTAATTTTAAACTACAGTAGCTCAAGGTAGCAATAAATTGTCCTTTCTGCCTTCTCTTTCTATAGATGAAGGAGGGCAGTTCTCTGAGCTTCTGCTCACATATCACGTGCTTCAGCACCTTGACCATCTTGTGGCCTGACCCTAGACTCAAGTGAAAGCACAAAGAAAAAAAAGTGAAAGATTAACTTACTGTTTTCACTGTTTCTTAGATGTAAACTGGTTGGGGAAGATTTCTTCATTACATAGATTTTAATTTCAATATACTTGCTCTCTGTCCCTCGTTGAAGATTTCAGTGCTTCTGTGAGATTGGGAGCAAAAAGACCAAGCAGCTGAGATGCTGGTTGGAGTGAGATTTCTTGTACCTTTGTACTTGGACTGCAACACTTTTGGGTCAGGACTGTTTAATTCTGCCTGCGGAACATGTAGTATAACAAAGCCATGCTCTGGCAATACTGCTCTTGATGCTGTGGCACTGCTTTTCCTCCCACCTCATCCCTTGTTGCAGATGCAGAATTAAGTAATGCTCCAGTAATGTGTCCTCTCAGCCACGGTGTCTCCTGGAGCTCTCCTGGCTTCAATGCCACACATTCCAAGTGCCTTAATGCACTCCCCAGTCTCAGCACACAATTAATAAAAGTCTACAATTCCTGCTATGAGCAATTACTGAATCTCTCTGCCCAAAATATGCTCTGTTCAACTGGAGTACCCCACTCAGAGTTTATTAAGATTTGGCTCTGTTATCATGTGTTTCCCAGCCAGGAACTAAGAGTTATGACACAGGAGAAAAACTGAAAAAGTAGAACTGACATTGATTTCCATGTGTAAACGATCTTCCTTCAAAGACTAGTAACATAGCAACAAGGATTGGATTTTTTTCCTCTTTTTTCCTCTATTTATATAGCCCTATTCATCTATTTTTAAGACTACGGTTTAAAGCTGTGTGCTTCCTTCAGGGCTTTGTGCTTATATTCAAAATAGAGGATGAGTTCACAATACCATGTTCATAGTACTGACTTCCAAATGTATTATGCTTACGATAGTTAAATCCTGATGTAGCATCTGGTTTTGATGGAGTTTCTGCTTTTATTCACTAGTGCTGTTGGTCTGACCAGGTCATCATGTGTGACTTCATCTGATATCAAACAGCATGGTTTAATTGGTTTATTTTACATCCGAACCTCAACATCTCCATTTCACTCTTTACAATGCTTTTGAGTAACTTTCTTCAGTAACATCAAATAAGCTGATTTTTAGAGGTGCATTTTATTTCCACTCTCAACTCAGGTTCCCTTTTTGTGTCAATACATTATTGTCCTCTCCTAACCTTAGCAGTGGAGCAGAGCGTCCAAGTTATGCATAAGCATTAAGACAAGTAACATGATAATAGCAAAATCTTAGCTAAATTTTTGGATATCTCACTCCCTGGACACTTATGTACTGGAGCTAGGCATCAGGTCTTATTAGCTGGTGCATGAGGCTCCTACAGAGGGGAATTTCTGGGGATTTCATGCTTAAGAAGCTGAACAGTCAGAAACGACAAAGAAGCGTATTGTGGTTTAGCATTTACCCTTCTGACAATTTGGCAGGTGCATGTGTCAGCTTAGAATTCAAAGCTATGAAAACTCTCAAAGCTTCCTTTTTTCAAGAGGAAAAAATAAAGATCAAATCCTTGACAAGATAGGATTTTCTTCTTATACTGAGCATTAAGAGAACCTTCTGATAGTGAAGCTGAAATCCTTTATTAAAAGGGAAAATGCTACCATGTATAGTATTTATACCACCCAACTTCACTAACCTCCCTTAGTAGCTTTTACTGTGAAAAAGGCAGGATGATTCAGAGCAAGAACCTAGTTACATATTGACCTAGTTATTGGTAGCAATTTTGGAATCTACTTATGAGAAAAATCAGACTCCTGATAGGAAAAATCCCTAACTGTAAGTGCCTTATCAAACCATAATCATGTAAAATACTTCCGAGTACAAAATTTTGGTGCCTTTCCCTCAGACACATAGTATGACTGTTGCAGAACAAAATAGTTCAGCAGAAGCTTAATTATGCTTTTTCTGCCAATTCAAACTCTCTTGCCAGAGCCAGTCTGACTATTCACCTCTCCCCCTCAACCAAGCTTCTAGTAGGCTTTTATGAGGTCCAGGTGATGTTCAAGCTATTATTTGATCCCCTGTCTCACATGTACAATCACGAGGCAGTTGATTAGTTGCAGATGGAACTGCTTCAAATTTTAAGAACTTTAAGAACTACCACTGTTTATAGTACTTAATGCCAGATTTCAACTAAGTGCCAAGGCTCTGATCATTTTTTTGATCTCCACATGTGCACGTATTCAGAAATTGTTAATTTCATAGTTTTTATCTAGAGCTTTCCTGAATTTGGGCAGAGACCAAAAACCCATAGAGCTTTCAGTTAGCTAAATTATGCCATGGTGACAAGAATAAAGAGGACAAAACCAAAACCAGACAATAGATTTAAATGTTACTGAATTTCAGTTGTCAAAAAAGATTCTCAACAGCAGAAACTGTACACATAATTCTCTCACTGCATCTAAGCACAGATAAAAAAGAGGAGGTTTTGTGTTGCTATTACCAATGGATCACTTCTGAAAGGAAACAGAACCTATTAGAATTTGCAGGTAGTAAATTTCATGCTGTCTGTCCCCAAAGAGAAGGACTATACTAGTACTGCTTTGGACCTGCATATTTGACAGGTGGCATCTGTTATTTTGAAGCAACAAGCAAATAGTGAAACTGATGAAACTTGAATACCTTGTGTCTTTTAAAGTTTTGGTTTTGGTTGTTTGTTTCATTGTTGTTGTTTTCTTTTGGTGTTGGTTTTTTTTGTTTTGTTTTTGTTTGTTTGTTTGTTTCTTTCTTTGGTTTTTGTTGGAAATTGAGTTACTGCACCCAGCAAATATGCTGTTTGCTATAAATTAAGAATTATATTTAAAGCAGTCTCCTATCTTTTCATTCTTGGGAAACTACAATAGAAATACCTATGAACAAGAATATTATGATAAATTCAAACAGACATTTCAGTGGTCTAAATAATTTATTGATACTTAGAAAAGAACAGATAAATACACAGGTGGCTAATTTTTAATGTGAGCCTCTTAATGATTTACTAAGAACATCTGCTAGTTGGTTTATACGTGTTCTGTTCAGTACTCAGACACTCATAAAGGAATTCTCCTGAAGGAATGAGAGAGCTGCCTGAGAGTAGGCGTGATGTATACAGTGCAATGCACATGCCAGTGCTGATAGAGAGATTAAGTTTCTCTCAAGGACTGTTGAGTACAAATGGACTTTTATTTCCTCTTAGTCATGACAAAGTTTAGTCAGAGGGTGAAAAATACAGATAAAGGATGCAGTGGAGATTTTGAGCAGACACAAATTGTATAGCTATCTATGAACACATGGGTGAAAAGATTTTTATGAGCTAGTAAAACTTTCTTCAAAAATCTGTTGCAATTTTAGTGAGATATCTTTAACATAGGGTTTACTTTGCCTTCATATGTGGTTCCACTTCCTTTGGCTGAATTTAAACAAAAGTTATGAATGAATTTCATCTATGATGGAAGTCAAAATTATGATGTTAAGTACACATTACTGAGGAGAGTTTTGTTCAAAATAACGTGTGGATATTAAAGTGAGTATAATAAAGAAGAACTGTGTTTGGTACATTCATGTGTCACCAAAGTCAGTCTCATCCTGAAACACATGGTTTTGCAGTGGATTATAGTTGTCACATGCCAGTGTCTCCAAACAGGCCAGGTTGTTAAAGGTAGCTCTGGGGACAAGTGCTCCCTGAAATGCAGGTTCTTGATGGAGGAACTGAGGAATAGAGGCGCTGTCCAGTGCAATGGCAGGCACTACAGCAAAGTACTTAAATACCTCTGCAACTTAAAGCAAACAGTGCAGTCCCTCTGGCTTCCAAGGGAATTCTCAGATACCTTAAAGGAGAGCCATGTTTCACCACTTTTCTATCCCTGACAAGAATAGTCTAAAGTCGTTTTTGAACCTCTAAAATAGCATTAAACTATTTTTAATATTTTTTTTTTCTTCACTGATGTTCCTATGCAGTGGATTATTTGGACTGGGCAGCCCATTATAAATCCAAGTACTGTACACAATTATTCTACTAATTAATTTTTTTGTCGTTTGCACCTAATAAGTAGTAACATTTCTATGCTAATATTACTATGCTGAAATCCTCAAAGGATACTTCAGCAAATAATGTAGTTGTAGATAAAATAACTGAAATATCCTGAATCACTGTTACGAGTTTACTACTAATTAATTACTTCAGTATTTTCCACTATCTTTTTCTGAGCAAAAGAACTTACTTTGTCATGTCTTAGCCTGGATGCAAAATGAAATTTTTTATCCATTGTATAAAATATATCTATGTACTACTATTCTTTGTTAAAACTCTGAATTAAAGAGTGATTTTCTTGATGACCTGTAAAGGAGGATTGAATTAATTTCGCTCTTATGTTTCTTTTGCCAAGCTAACATGAATTAAAAAGAGATCATTTTGTTTTTATCATTATTTCAAGTAGACCTCATTTGTTACAGACCGGGAACCTGAAATCTTCGAAGCTGAAACTGAAGAATGTAAATAATTCTCAGGATCCAGGCCACTGAGCTCCTCTGTGTAACTGCTTTCTTCTGTGTTGCTTTAAAAGGTTGAAATATTCCTGAACACCTTGAAAACAGCAGGGAAACCAAATAAACAGTAAATTAATCCACCCACCCACAAGATTCTTCTTTACTTTCTGAGAAATCCTGCACAAATCTCCCAAACAATAAAAAGGAACTATGAAGGCAGAAGGTTGGAAAAAAAAAAGCCAAATGGAAGCTGTCTGTGTTTAGTGTGTCTTTTGTCAGTTAAGCCTACAACTATTTACTTGACTGAAAGGAAGCAAAGCTACATTGCTTATCTTCCTATCTTCTCCTAAGTGTTTTTCAGGAAGATACTCTAAGCAAACTCATTCACAGATAACTGCAGATAAAAGGACAATACAAATAGAGCATAGTGACAGTGCTTCTGGTCTGTAAGATTCTACATATTCTAATCTGTTTTCACTTAGTATCCACCTGGCCTATTGTCTTGAATTCTTTTACTTTTTTTTTTTTTTAAATGATATTTAATATTCTGAAAAAAAGACAGAAATTTGGGGTATTATAGTCAGGATTGTGGAACAAAGGGGAAAATACAGTTTCAGTGTGCAGATCAACACTGACTAAAAACACTGTTACTTTGTATAAACAAACCAAAAGAAAAAAAAATTAAAATCTGTATAAGTCCTCAACAGATATTTTTGTCTGGAGCAGGTGTAACATTTTGATTTTTTCTTTAACATTCTTAGGAAGAAAGCCTTCAATAAAGCAGGCATCTCCACCTCTCAAGCTGAAGTTAAATAAATAAAAGGCTATTTAATGGTAGCTCTTAATGCATGTTGACATAGTAGGTAATGGCTGATTCAACATTAAGAAGCTAATGAAAATCAGAGTAAGGATGATGCATGATCTGGAAAATACACCTTTGACTTTCTACTGTGTAACTTTGTATCATGAAGTCTTGAGAAGCTCTTATATGTCAATACATTATGGGGAAAAAAAGATTAATGAGGTTGTTTTGACTTTAACACTTTGTCATTTCGTTTTATTCCCTAGTTAGACTGTAAGGCATCAAAGCACTTAATCAAAGCCCTAACTATAAGCATAACAGTGTTTCAAAGTAAGCCAACTTCCATTATGCTTTGTTAAATTGGAAATGGATTATCAGGTAGCATGAAGTGATGTATCATAATCCTTTAGTCTCCACTTGTACCTTTGTTTAATTGGTGGTAAACAGCTGTCCAACAGTCTTTGCACCAGCAAAAGTGCCCACTGATGCTGTGATGTCCCACCCTTAAAGGGAAGGAGGCACCCAAGGTTCGTAGGTGCTTGTGGACAAAGAAAGAGATGAAAGTTAGAGGGTCCACAAAAGCTTGCAAAGGTTTATGAGAAAATTACACACTTGACATGAAAATTGGTATAAGTTGGTCCCTGATGTCCCAGTACAAGCACACTGCAATGGGTTTTCGATAAATGGGTAGGGTGAAATGGAAGAGAGAGGAGGAGAGAGAAAGAAAGGAAGAAAGAGAGAGATTATCAGTTGTGGCTTCAGTATGAATCTATCTGATGAGGTGTCCAGGGTCTTGAGGTGCACATATCCCCAGGGCTTTGTGGGTGTCCCTTTTTATAGATAAGTTTTCCCTGCCCTGGAGATAAATTTCTTTCTTTCTATGCAAATTATTTATCATGCACTGTTCGTTCTCCTAGGCCTGGAGATTTCCTGTCTGGAAATGGATCTTGGGCAGTCTTGCTCCTCCCCTACAGTCCATGCTCATTTCTCAGCCTGGTTCCTGCACTTGTACTGGACTGTCTTGTGCTTATGTCCACAAGAGGACTTTTGGCGCAGAAAAGTGCCGCTCTACCTTCATATGTCTCCCTTCTGAAGCCACTTCAGTTTCTTCCTCACACTGTGTTATTACCAGCAAACCTTGGCTGTTATTACCAACAATCCTTGCTTAGGTCCAGAACCACCCAGCTATTTATGATTGAGACATACACAGTAGTCCTTCTCTGCACTTCTACAGGTGGAGAGATAACACTTTCTGATTCAATCAAGGTCTTCCTTATACCCCTCAGTGGTTTCATCTAAGCGATCTCCACTGATATAACCGTCAGGGTGACCCAACTCTGCACTTTCCTTTTGGCCTGTCTACCCTGCAGTCAAATGTCTAATTGCAGGACATGCAAAAAGATTAGGACTGGTGGTATAGACCACCTGTCCCATGTAATAATAGCCATGACCTTGTAAGCAGCACAAAATGCCAAAAGAATTTCATGGTGGAACAAGCACAGCAGGTCTAAGAGCACAGTATTCCTTCTAGGTATATGATAAAATCAATTAGAGGTAGTTTTACATGTGTTTCAGTACACATCCAAGCCACAGAACAGACATATCCTAAATATATCCTACTGAAAAGGATTAGGGAACAAACTACTTCCTAGAAGATGACAAACATGAGCTGCAGTAATGAAAATCATAACTTAAATAAAACCAAGCTGTTGTGGACCCAACCCAGCATCCTTCCTCTACAAATGGCCTGTGTCAAAGTCAGTGGGAGAGCTTGCCTTAACAAATACAGAAAGATCATGTCAATTCCTTCCAATAATAGTCATTAGTCTCTAAAAATATGTAAGAAGTAATAAAAAAGAAACAGTGTTTGCAAGATAGTGTTACTTTTACCCCCAGTATAGGATGTTTATTTCTTCAAATAATAAAACTCATCATTTTTTTTTCACTCTATAAAATAATTAAATCGCTTACTAAACTTTGATTTTTTTTTATTTATTGTTGTTTCTACCCTGAAAATCTACAAGTTGTTAGTGATAAAAACCCCACAACATTCTTTCACATATTATTCCTGTACTATGAATCCAGGCACAACAACTTTGTGTTATTTTAATAGACAGCAAGACAGATACATGTACGTGTCTGCCAGCATGTCTGGGTACAGGTCCTGCCAGGATTATTACAGATGAAGATGGAAGTGTAACACATAAGGTAATCCCATTTCTCCAGGCCTTGAGTCTTCCTCTTATTTTCCACCCTTTAAAGAAGAATGGTTTCTTCTTCCTCATGCTCATTAAATGGACTCAGTTTTGTTAATATATACACAAAATCTACTAAGTACTTCAAACCTCTAAAGGTTTCCTAAAAGAGCAATTTTATTTAACTTTCCAGTCCTTTTCACGTTCTTGTTCATAAAATTGCTAGGTCTAAATCCTGTACTGTTTCAAGTTGTTGCTAAAATTTACAATAAGCACATTTACAGCTGGACCTTCAACCTATTTTTGTATTTGATAATTGTTTCATGGAAGACACTATTTAACAGAATTTGAGATATTCCGACAAATTAAACATACTTTAGGTCACCACTTTTGTTATTCAACTTGTCTTTCAAATTTTAATGCTCACTTTTCTAGACTGTGAGAAAGAAGGGAGAAATGAATGTAAAATTTCATAATTTCATGAAACAAAACCAGACAAAGGTATAAAATAGCAATAAAATTATTTTTTAAAATGTATTAAAAATTTGGAAGATAGTTTCCATAAAACACTTTAAAAGAAACAGAAAACATAGAAAACATTTGTACCCATTTATACCCAAAGCACTTAATTTGGGAACCAGATTAAGTCATAAGAACTCAGTATTCTCTGCTCCTTTCTTTTGTTGTCTGGACCAAAGAATCTAGGGGACTGAAACATCTCAGGATTAAATATTACTCTAGTAAGCTTTTGCTTAGCTCACATAGTTACTAGACTAAACTACCTCACTCTAAGGCTTTTATTTTCAGAGCCAGTAAGTGTGGCTGTCATCGCTCTTATGCTTTCATTTAAGCTATTTTCCAGATTTACAGCTTAAGCTGTTATTGTCTCAGAAGTTTTAATAAAGTATTTGGCTTGCTATATTCAATGTTATAAATGTTTTGATATAGTATTAGACTTAAAACAATAACAGCATTTTTAGTGCTATTATTGAACATAGTGAGAATAGAGAGGTTAATGTAAAGAATATTACATAAAGCAAAACAGAATATGATGGAAAATAAAGCTTTGCTGTTGGTTGAGACCCCAAGAATGGAATTTTCCTTATAAATTTTATTGTGAATATGTTTCTCAATTAGTTCCTGCTTTCAGTCAATGTTGAACTGTTACTATAAGAATAAAGAAATGCCTTTACACACAGACTATGCATAATTCTTTGCCAATGCAGAGTTACTGTAGTGTGTTTTCATGTAGGTTATTGTTTGCTTTGGCAGTTTTACCTTTTCTGACAGTTTTCCACTGCTTGTTGAATATTTCTTCTTTTTGACAACTACCTAACTTAGCCCCAAAGTCAAAAGATGTTCCAGCTCTAAAATATGGAGGAGAAGATGAAACCTGGATTTTGTTATATTTCATCAACTTGTTCCAAACATCTCAAATGCTGGTGGTAGGTAAATATACTTTTCAGATCTTTGCTGCTGGACTAAATTAAATATTATCTTTTCCCTATTTCCAACAACCTCTTTTTAACATTAATAAATATTTGCAACTATATAAACTCAAATATTGTTCATTAAATGTGACACACTGGTACATGTTGATCAAAGACAATTTTTTGCTTTGAAAAGTTGTGTTCAAAGATCTTTTGGAGAGCTCTTTAAGATTGTGTGGCTTTAATGAATAAATTAATCATTAGTAGTGTTTTTTACCTTTCAAATTTTGTGAGTTAAAACGTGAAGCTCTAAAAATGCAGACGATATATTCCCATATCAGTTTTACTTTCACCAAAGTCAGGAAGTTCAAAATGGTGGTTCTCACCACCACTGTACCTTGGCCTCAAACATATATTTCACAATATATTTTGTATCTTATTAAATTTCAAAGCTCATCCAAAGTAAAAACTGCATATCAAAGAGAATTTCCTGTAATTTCAGCTCAATATTTTCAATCATATTTTGTGTTGGTATTTCCCAGTAACTTTCAAGATCTTTAATCTTGAAATGTTCAAGAAGATATTCCAAGTTCATACTAAAATCTATAGTAATTTCTTTTCCCAGACCCTTAGATTAGGGTATCACTCATATCAATCAATATCAGCACTATAAACTTCAGTCTGGTTGAAAGAATGTATTAAATCAGGTAATCATACAATATAAGTCCCTGTTCTCAGACATGAAGCAATTAGGGCATATGGCTGACGCATATGCTTGACTCATTTAGTCAGTGATACTGTTTTGTTAGTTGGTTGATTATTGATTATCAAGTATATGAAGTATATGAAGGTCCACCATATTTAAATGCATTATGAAACTCTAGAAGGAAATTCAGAGCTTTTACATTATCTAAGGAGCTGAAGAATGCTGTCTTGTAAAATCCATGGCCTTGAAAAAGCTGGTGGACTCATCCCTCTCCAGGCTATGTGATGAGATATGGGTTATCATCTTCTGGAAGCTCCTAACTGTTGAGGGACATGCTGTCAGCCAGCATAAGCTTCAGGGAACTTTTGAGAATAACTGGACATTTGCTTTGCCTGGATATGAGGCTGAACATAGCTCAACACGAACTTCAGAAATTACACTATAGTTTGCCTCCATCTAGCACTGTATAGATCCTAATTTGGTAAGAAACTGGGGAGCTGTTGAATGGCTATGATTAGGGATTTTCCAATTTCTCTTCTGAAAGTGTCGTAAGACAGTAAATGTGTTATCATCATGAGGTGAAAGTTTACAATCCTGGTTTAAGCCTCAGGAATCTGATAAAAATAAGAAATCAGACTTGTTCAGTGTGTACATAGGAATACTTAATGAGGAAGCCAAGGAGCAAACTCAAGGATATGAACAAAGTAACACATCAGAAGATTATTATCAGGTTGGTAGGAACAATCAACATTTTGCACACCATCACACTGACATACCATTAAAAATAATAATAATAAAAAAGGAAATGTTAGTACTTTTTTTTTTTCTCCCACATTTTGTATTTTGAGGGACCTTGTCTCCTTTCAACAATCTGGATCATCAGCAACACAGTGCAGTTTTCATACTGTTAAAACACTAACTCCTGATCCCTCTCCAAAATTTCTATTTAATATTAAAGTTTACATCCTTTTTTAGGACAATTGCACACAATAAATTATCTTTATTCCAGTAGAAGATGTGTGATATCATTGCTGACAGGATATCCAAGGGACTCCTCTAGTTACATTATGGGAGGAGAGTAAGGCTTGTTAAAATAAAATGGGGCACATTCTGGCTGTGAGTGGGCCAATGGGTCACCATTTCAAGCTGTAAGGAGTTAGAAATACTTTGCTTTAAAATGTTAGAGACTGCTGAATCCATTAGTTCAGTGAAGGTGCGGCTGTTGTGACTGTGTTCCAAGGTCTAGCAACACTGAGCAAGAATGAATGTCCTTGGATCTCAGTGGGCTTCTCACCAGGGACAAAGGTCTCACCATTCCCCTTGAAGACCCTCCATGTCCATGGTGCCCCATTCACAGTCATTTGCTAGGGAGTCTCAGCCTGACAATGTTTTTCTGAATGCTGCTGGGCTTCTGTGTTTATAGTGATTATTTTTTTTAATCATATAATCTAGCACACATTTTAAAAGCACTTCTCTCCTCATATCACAGTTAATTGAATTTACAAATTAATAATTGCCCTTCATGGTCAACAGCGGAATATAAATGCAGATTTCTGCAAAGGCATTTTGAAGGTTTCCTTTCTAGGGGTGTATGAATTTTTCCAAGGATATATGACCATAGCCTTTATATCTGAAAGTACATTGCTCTTGTCTATTCTAATCATCTCATTCCTATACTCCACTTATGAATAGTAGGGTTTATTTAATTGTATTTACATATAGTCATGCTGAAATACCTTTATGTTAAAGATAAAGAGATTTTTTTTCTTTAGGCTTGACACAAGAAATAAATGACAAGGATATATGATTCGCTCCATAATTTCTGATCAACCCCAATGTTCTAAGGAGCAAATCCTTACTTTTGCCAACATATTAATCGTCTACCACTAAAGATATTTTAGATTAATTTAACTGACAGTGTTGAATGACAAAAATTATATCTGGGTCCAAGAATATTATTTGATAGTCTGTTAGGATGCCAGATTGAACAGTGAACAAACTTAACATGCTCCTGATAGTCTGTTACTCAGGAAATATGTTTCAGCTTTTAAAACTATTCTGACTATTCTTACAAGTTGAAGGTTTCATGTCCTGCTGATTTTCTGCTGTATCACTGCTGCATGATAGCATCTGTTTTTGACCTCTGTGATGATGAACTATATCTTGTTGGGACATTCATCTTACATACCTTTCGTAGGATATTCATATCCATTGAGAGAGGCAGGGAGAGAGATTTATTTTATATTGATCCTAGTTTACAAGTTTAGTATCAAAACCTGAACACAGAGTTAAGCTTTAAAATTCTTAGGTCATGCAAATGTTTGGGGGTTTTTTTTGTTTGTTTGTTTGGGTTTTTTTAAGGATGATTCTAATTTTGAATCTTGATTTTTAGGGGGAGAAAAAAGATAGGGTTTGGTCTTATTTGGATACTGCAGAAGGATTATATGAATTGGTCTTTGAAGAGTTTTTGCTCTGGTCCAAGTGGAGATGGAATTTGGTAGCAAGGTAAATGGACCCCACAGGGTATTTACTGACCCTAGAGTCTTCTTTCTAGTTGCAACTAAATCTTAAATCACAACCCATACAGCCTACAACAATAAGTTAACTTCCCACAGAGAAATATCCTTCTTTCACCCCATGCAATGAAGTTCTATAAAATGCTATGAAGCCAGTATGACTAAAATACCTGGGAGAGTGCTCGATTTCACTTTGCTTAAGAATGAAAAATATAATTTATTCTTTAGAGGAGAAGACAGCTTTTAATTTTTTTTCTGTTTTTTTTTCCCCAATATGGAAATGAATTTTTCTTGTGATGGAGAAATTTCATGGCATAATATTGGTCTTAAAAAACTCTCGACAGGAAAAAAAAAAATAAATTAAGCAGGGAATATGTGGCTCTCCCTCAATCCTGAAAGATCAGGGTCCTGTGGTGTAGGTACAAGGGTCGGGCCATCAGCCTGTACAACGCAATTCCCTATCACCATCTCATTAACTTTCTTTTTGTATTTTAGCATCCACTGCACAGTTATGAAGCAGTAGATTTTCTAACAGAAGTTATTCTGACATGAACTACATCATTAATCTTTTCATTTCTCAGTAGTGTACAGAAATAGGGGATCACTATATGTTATTTTAAATATTTTATGAAGAGTTTGTGTTTTGATAAATTATTTTTCATTGTGTAGCATTCAGTCTAAGTATTACTGTATACCATACACATGTTTAATTTAAAATGTGTGTGGTTTCAGTGCACTTGTGCTAGAACATGAATTATAAACCAAGTAGCACTTTGTAAGCCTGAGAAACAGAAAACACCACAGACACCAGATGCTTTCTAGATTATGTAGGAACTTCATTACACAAACTCCTTTTGTCCTTAAAACAATTAAAAAGAAGACATAATGGTTGTCATTTGTAACTGTGTCCCTTTTTTCTTCCAATAAAAAGCCAAAGTGACAAAATCTTGTAAGGTCTGCTAAAATGAGACCTTTCCTACTCAAGGGGATTCTGAAGTAAACACTGTAGTATGTCCTAATAAAAACCTGCAACAGACGCTAAAAAAATAATAGCAGCTATAAAGTGTTTGTCTCCAGCATATCAGTAAAGAATTTCTTAGTAGATAATTAAGAACAGAAAGAGAATAGGAATGTCCTCAGAGCAAAAAAGGAAGCAGAAATTTTTGTGATGTTATGAGAAGTGAAGGAATTCCTGAAGAAAAGAAATGTGCAAAACAAAAGTTAGTAAAGCAACTGCCAATGGAAAGGGCTTGGAAAGCTATAGATAATTTACAAGAGCAGGTAGATGCAGAAAAGAAAATTAATTAAATGGAGAAATTAAACTATATCTATACACTGCATCAAAGAAAAAGTTAATAGCCAAGTAAGAAATAAACTCGGAAAGAAGATTAATTATGCAGATAAAATTTAAGTTCTCAGTTTTCCAATATACTACTGTACACGGACACATTTCAAATGAAGCTTCTGAGCTTAAAATTCTTTTTGTTTCTTAGAAGGCCAAGATTAGTTTTATCTGAGTGATGCAGAAATGTCCTTGTCTCCAACTGAAACTGAACACTGTCAAAATTCTTGAATCCAGCGATCTGAAATTTGGAAAAAGATGAATTATTTTGCAGTTTCCTTTTTTGGAACTTTTTCAGCTAGAAAAAGTATTTACTGTTTTATTCTTGTTTATTTTCTTTAATATTTTTCCTGGAGAGCTGGCAAGAACAGCATTCCTAATTACCTTTGTTGGCCAAACTGTTGAAAGAGACAGGCTTGCCCAGACTTCACAGAGAGGTGTGTAGAAACATAGAATAAATTAAAAATACTATTAGTCGAATAGTTCCAGCAAAAGTTGTGAAAATTGAGTGAACAGCCAAAATTATGCAGGGTCTGAAAGAAAAATGGTTGGAATCCACACTATAGTGAGATTAGTTAGAATGTTTTCTCTGTGGAAAAGAACAGAGATTTGGAGAGGATAGGCTTTACAGTTTCTGTGTGTTCTCTCCCATTCTCAGTGATGAATACCTCAGAAATTATGCATGAAAATACACATTTAAATAAAAGTATTAACACTGCCTGTAGTGATATTTTGTAGCCAACATTTCCTCATGAAAGCAAGACAGCAAAGAACAAACTTAGGAAAGCACAGATATGAGAATTAGTATTACAGAGAATTTTTGTTGAATGAGAAATGTAGCTCAAGGAACAAATTTTCAAAAGTGCATAATTTTTTGTTTTAGAAGACTTATAAGCTTTTAGTACTGTGATTATGTCTATGAATGAGATCTAAACTCAGTTTAATGTTAAAAGTTTACTAAATCAGTGTCTATCACAAACTGGAGCTACTGACTCTTCACATGCTGTATACTAATTGTGAACATGAGGATAAATATGTGAAAAATATTTAAGTTAAAGTGCCTCACCTCATATTTGTGAAAGGATTTGCATTGTTTTTCATCAGCACTGTGTTTGAGCCCTGTGTCTTTAAAACTGTAACATGGGACTCATCTTCTCTAAGGTCAGCAATTTATTGGGGTCTGTCATTGAGCCATTCCAAGGCTGATTCTCCCACTTCTGAAACAGGAGTGTAAGATCAGTAAAATGACCACCCATTTTAGTCTGTAGTATCTTCTCCCTCACTTCTCAGTGCTGGAGGATCCTGGTCAATGATGATGATATTTCAATGAGATTTATCTTACCCTCAAAAATTTACTGAATTATTTATATTATATTTAGCATGGGGTTCTAGGAAAACTAAAAAGAAAACTTCTGCTTTCTACACTCTGCTGAGTGTAAGGACAGGATAGTTCACCAGCAGAGCTAGAGGCAGCAGACAGGACAGCTTGCTGTGTGAAACCCCGTCTGAAACAACACAGCAACTGCTTCACACTTGTGGGAAGATCAAACAGCCACTCCTTTCTAACTATGGTTTTCCAGATCTTTTACCAAACAGTGTCAACCAATGAGAACCAGTAAAAAGAAACAAATTCATAAGAGATTAAGATAACAGTCATTTCAGCATTATATGTTTACTGAATATATGTCTATGTTAAAATGAGATTATTAAAACAGCCTCCAACAATTAAAGAATTATGAAGGTTAAGTTCACTTGTGTAAAGATAAATAACCATCTTGTGGTGATATGCCCTTTGGCAGAAGCAAAATTAGCCATATATTTAAAGATCACATGATATTTTAAATGAAAAAGAATGTCTTCTATTTCCTAATTTTAAGAGTTCATGATTTACAGAGATTTTTGGATGTCTAGTATTAACTTTTCAAAAATGAGACTGATTAAAATAGAAACTCTATTATATTACCACTCTCTCAACCACTAACAAGTTTAAATGGTAGACTCATTGTTCAGACATGTGGACCAGCATGGGTAACCACTCATTAACTGTCTGCAGTCATGGGCTGTTATTCTATATTTGGGTGAATGAATACATTTTGTCCCTGAGTTTCACTGCAAGCAACTGTGAGGGCCAAATCAGGCTTCAAACTATGCTCCTCTTTCCCTCTCCAACATTCTTATCTCTTTTAAGGTTCAAGTAGCACCTTTCAGATCCTTTTAATTTCACTTTACCTTTATCCAATTTTAATTCTGACCAGAGAGCCCCTTGCCTCTTTCTCTTTCAGTCAGATTTCCCCTGTATGTAGGTTTGGTGGCTTTATTCCTGCAGCTGTCTCTGCACCAAACACAACAAAGGTCATATTACAATTTATTTCCTACAATTTCGACTGCTTAAGGCAAGACCTTCCCAAAGAAAGTGAAGATAAGAAGTTAACACAGTCACATAGTGTTATTCTCAGACTTATTCTTGCTTGTTATGGGTTCTCTTTTTGTTTCATTAATTTGAACATTTTGATGTGACTGAAACCTTCAGAGGAAAGATGTAACTTATGGCAGACTCATGGAAGTTCACTCTAAAATACTAGCTTTGTCAAAACTGGAAACAACTCAATGCAAGGTTTCATGATGGAAATTACTGGGTGCTGTTATTAACAAGAAGTGATACACCACCCTTGAATATGAAAGTAGGTAAACTATATTTATGCTTTGCAAGTACAGTTCCTGAAGTAGCTGTGAAGCAAATTTGTTCTCAGGTCATCCAGCCCTCCTCTGCTTTCTTTGGTTCTGAAATTGCTCTGACAGGTTTCCAACATCCATGTTTCCTTTCACCTCGCTTCCCAAAACACACTAATCTTGCGACCAGGACCCTCTGGCTTCACATGAGTTGAGATTTACTGCTGTGAGATTTTGATGCCAAGGCCAGAAATGTGTTTTTTCACCAAGAATAACACACTGTATGGAGCAAGTTTCCTGTCTGGTCTCACTGTTTCTGCAATTTTGGACTGGCATAAAAGGCCACTGCAGGAAGTTTCTACTCTTGAGCTGTCATTTGTCCTGATGCCATTTTCCTTTTGACAGACTTCAGTCTGAAAAACTTGTTCCGTTCTGAACGGTTTATTACCAACTGGGGCTTACAAAAATACTGTAAAGAGACTGTTTTCACAGAATCACAGAAAGGATAATGTTGGGAGAGATCACAGTGGGTCATTTGGTCCCACCTCTAAATATATTTACATACACTGTCAGGAAAATACACTTGTGCTTCCAATATGATGCTTCAGAAGTGAATAAACAAGTGAAACTTTAATATGCCATTGTAAAAGGCGAAATTGTAATGTCTTTAAAAGTATTCAGGACCAAATACATTCCTCTCACAGAAATTTTGTTTACACTTGCCCAACATATAACAGGGCAGAATTATCTGCTACGAAGTGGACTGGGCTGAAAATTTTACCTAGCTCCTATTTCACCTTTGGGTTGTTAGATAATTTTAGGGAAGAAATTTTTCATTTTTGTTTTTTAATTTCTCTTCAGGGTGACCCTGAAGAAGTGAGAGAATTAAACGAAATTTGATAATGTTGGATGGTCAAGCTGTGAAATTCAAGTGCTGTAGATGGTATATCCCATATTCAGTGTGTCATTTATCACATTATAATATTTGGTAATGGAAACATCTTCAGCGGGCAACAGCCCTGTCTTTTTATCTCTGTGAGTGAGCCAAGAAAATTAGGCATTATTTACTGTATTATTTTTTAATTAGAAGTAATTTCAACAACAACAAAAAAATCACTTATTATGATTCTCCCTTACACTAGATTAATTTACAGTCATCTAGATAAAAAGGAAAGAAGAAGCAGCAGTGTTATCTCTTTTCAAGAGGTAGAGAGTTATGGGCTTAGACACACAGACAAGTTCCCACAGAGATAACAACCTAGTGAAGAGCAACCAAGTTGTTTTAACTGTCCCTTTGTATTCTCTTGGTTTGTGGCAAATGTGAAGTAATTCAAATAATCCTCATCCTCTTTCATCACATATTTTCTTGAGGACCAAAGAAATGTAAATCACTTCACACTTGTCACAGGCTAAGAGATTGAAGATAAACGTTGTTGCAGATCAGCTATATTGGGCAACTCATTATGGCACCGTGACTTTCCACATATCTGTGACTTGAGACCTAGATTGACTTTTTGTGTCAAACACTAAATCTACACTTCTTGAGCCTTACTCCCACTAACCTAAAGACAAAATCAATACTGCTTTCATAGTTTTTCAGTGCCAGTCATGAGAACAAGAGTAACTCAGGAAAGCCTCTCCCTAAGGTATAGCTGGCCTGGCAAAGTAAAAAAATAAATCACATGTATTGAAAGAACTAGATTTCCAACTGTCATTCAAGAAGCTTGCATATTTTCATAAGCAACTAGCATTTGGAATATTTTTTTTCAGTGACAATAAAGTTGAAACTTTTTGAGGTTAGCCAGTTCTCCATCACTAGTGTTATTCCAAACAACAATCCTTTAGCTGACGAGGTTATTATTATATGTAATAATGAATCTTGAGACAAGAGAAGAATTCTAGCAATGCATCTGCAGCAGCCTCTGAGTTTTAATATGGTCACTGCGATTTTTAAATCATGACTCCCACATGCCTTGTGTTTCTTTTTTGATTTGTGGGGAATAAAGTTTTTTGAGTTGTGGTTGGTTTTGTTGGGATTTTAAATTTTTCCCCATGAAATATCAGACGGGAGTTTGATACTGGGAAGAGAAAGGCATTATTAGTGTCCGGTCAGAACACCAGCCTAATCAATTATAGTTTTTCTTCTTCCAACAGACTGCAAATTATTTGGGCTCAGGAGAAAAAGGCCATCAGCTGCTAAGTTCTGTAGTATTTTGATGATAGTATCATAGAAACATAGAATAGTTTGGGTTGGAAGGGACCCTAAAGATCACCTAGTTACAACCCCACTGTCAGACCAACCTTCTGCTAGACCAGGTTGCTCAAAGCCCTATCCAACTTGGCCTTGGACCCTTCCAGCCATTGGGCATCCACAGCTTCTCTGGGAAGTGTATACATAGATTTTGTGTTTCAGAAAAAAAAAAAAAAAGTTTTTAAAAAAAAAGTATAATAAGCCAACTTTGAGGAAAGCAAGTTCATAATTGTTATTTCCTTACAAATGTCCCAGCATCATTAAGTGAAAATATTGCAGTATGGCCCTTCTGATTGCTTAGAAATATAAGAATGGTAAAATCCATAAGGTAAATGACTACTGGACGAATCTGTGGTCCATATTCTGCTGAAGAAACTCTGGAAGTATATGTAACAGCAGTAACAGTTCCTCATGAGGAATAAAGAGTCAACACAGACAGATCGCTGTCTGCAGAAGGTTTATTGTGAAGTCTATTCACCACATTATCTAATTTAAGCTAAACTTAGTGCCTGGAAATAACTCCATTTAAGTGTTTTTGAAAAAAACTGTCTGGAAGAAGATTGGCATTTGTTAATGTGTAAGTGAGAATATCTTCTTTTGGGTGGATACAATGATTTATTTCAGAACTCGATTGGTTGAGCTTCTGAATATTCTTGACTTATTTAAGCCCTTTTCCTCTCTTTCCCAAACTCTACCCTCCAAATCACACTCTTCCATGCATGTTAATCTTTATGACAGGTGAGACGTGTGTCATATTTGTTCTTGGCCATCTATTTTCCTCTTTCAAGATTAGGTGAGATGGAATCACCTGTGGGCAGAGACAGAAAGCATCAGAGACTTCAGGGGGTGACAGGCAAAAGCTTTTAAATGTGAGACTGGGGAAATGCAGCTGAAGGTGCTGTGATGATGAAGGTGCTGTGAAAACCAGGACTGATCAGCCAAGGTTTAGATGAAACAAATGAGAAACTCCTGAGGGATTAGAGCATGAGCAAAGTTTCAAAGATCCTTTCAAACATCATATGAAAGCATAATTCTACTTCCAAGGGCATATGGGCAAAGGGGGAGTTAGCATAAAAATATTTCTTGTTTTTCTGTACTCCTTGGATAAAAAGTGTTTCAAAATATTCCTCTGTATAAAAAGAACTCATAAATTCCAGTTTTCTTGCTTATAAAAATGTAACTGTTATTGATTTTAAAACTCCATGGTCTTCTTCAGGGAGATCATTATAAGGGAAAGGTCTCTGTTTCAAGTCAGAGTTAATTTGGTTTCCCATCAACACTTTTCCAAGAAAAGTTGTCTGAAGTCTGTGCACTATGTCTTTTCTGTTTCTCTTTTTCTCTGTTTATGTGTCTGTGTGCATACATACATGTATCTGACAAGCACAACTATGTTTATATGTGTGCATATAAACAGGCATATATATATATATGTAAATATATATGAAGAGAGAGAGAGATTCATCACTAATTCTATTACCTCAATAAAGAGAAAGTTCCTTAAGGAAGTCTCACTTTATTTTTCATTTGCAAAACAGTATTGAAAAATACATTTCATTTGTAAAGGCACAGTATACTGATTTGGCAAGAGCAAAGCCATCTCACTGATCCCAGTTTCTATGAATAGAATTTCTCTCCCACCATTTCATTCCTGTTTTTGGAATTACCTTCTGAAGTTAAAATTGCACATGTGGAGTAGACCTGTATTTTGGCAAATGAGTTCTGTTAGCATAGTCATTAAGTTTAAATTTATGTGAACAGGAGACCAGGAGCAGTCTACTAGCCCCAGTGGATTCCTTCAGCTTAGATTCACAATTTGTGTATGTTATGATAACAGTCTAATTAGTGCTTTGGATGTACAGTTTTCCACTTGGCAGATAGACTACAATAACTCTTTGAGAAATTCTACTCATTATGACTTATTAGTATCAGGCAAGACAATATAAATCTCATTTCACAAGGGATTTATAAGAACTCCTACTGAGAAGTGGTCCTTTTTCAAATTCCCTATTTTCTTTCTCTGTGTGTCAGCTGGATATTTCTGGAATACAGTCTTGATTATTAAGTATAGTACATAACAGTATTTGAAAATGTTAATGTCTGAGAAAGTAGATAGCACTTCTTCAAGCTAAAACTGAGACAAAATAATGCTAATTTTAGTATATCACCAAATTACTGCATCAAGATGAAAACATTTCAGTATATATGTCCTAATCACACTGAGAAATTCTAATGGTTTCAATGTAAATAATTTTTGTTCATGCATGAAGTTGAACATCTTAATTCTAGACAGGAATTTTGTTTTTAGTTTTGAAGAAGTTATTTTGCGCAATGCAAATATATTTCTACTGTTTTTGAGGGTTTTTTTAACTGGAAATTCACTAGCCCCCAAATCTTTGCATACCTGCTCTGTTTTCAGAGAAGGGGTTTTTGATTTTTCAACTGTCCTAGAATTTCTGTGCATTCATTTTGATTGGCTTTTATGGGAATACAAGTCTAAATAAATGTTGAGAAAGTATTAACATTCTTAAGATAGTTCTATCTTGTATAATGAAGAAAGAAATTGGAAAATACTGTTAATTCTTCTACTGATAAAGTTTGAGTATGAATAGTTGTCCCTGAAGTTCAAGTTTCCCATCCTACAGAATGAGTTTTCTTCTTCCAAATTGCAGCCAGAAGGTGACCCAGCATGGAGCTAATGTTCTGTGTTTGGGAATTTGAGTCACAACTTGGTAGGAATTCCATAGGTATATCGGGAGTGCAAGTAGCTGGATCTGGGATAAGCTGTACAAAGACTAATTTCAGTACAAGGTATGGCAATGATTCTTTTATAGTAACTTTTTACACTGTTCCTGGAGGTTTTGCTGCAGTTGTTGATCGAATTTGAACAGCATCAACTATGCTGTGTATGTTGCCATATCATTTGAATGGAGTTCATGTGAATAAGAAGAAAGGAACGAGCCTCTGTGTTTCACACTGCATTGGCAGTAGAGTGCACATGATTTGACAAGTCCAGTATTCATGGAGAACACTTCCTATGCAGTGACAAATCCTACAGGAAGTATTTGCTATTTTGTTTTAGGAACAGACATGGTTCCTATCACAGTGTAAGAGATTATATAAATCTTGCTTGTAGTTCATATTTTAATGCCAGTAAAACAATGCGTTTCTCTGTATGACAACAGAGAGGCTAAGATGCTTATGCTTACATCTGCATGGGCCAATGACTCATGCTGTATTTTAGGAACAGGTCAATTTTCAGTCTTTTATCACTGAATAATGATTTACAAAGCCAAAAAAGGGAAAAAAAAAAAAAAAGATTTCTTTCTCTGTTATAGCTAGGTACAGTGGACTTAGTAACTATGAAAAATAAATGCATAAAGCCAAATTTGGGTTACATTCAAACTTTATTTGTAATAAAACTTTTGAATATATTTATGGTAAAGTACATTAAGAAGACATATTTCCCAGTTGGTCTGAAAAAGGGATGAAAACAAAGTCTGCAAAGACAACAGAGTGCTCATTTTAGCTGAACACAGGTGACTTAAACCAAAGGTCTCAAGTGCCTCATGTCTTGGATATCTTTTACTCTCAAGTTGTTTTTAGCTTCTTACTTGTTCAGTTTGGCTTTACTTTACTGTTGCATATATCTCAGTATGTACAAATACATTGCTTTCTGTAGCTTTTCCTAAAAATATTGTCTTATGTTAAGAAACCTATATTTCATATTTCTGTCATGTGCTATGGAAAAGGTAATAAAGCAGAATGTATAAAGCAAATAAGTAGTTCACCAACTTCAGTATTAATTTAATTTTGCTGTTTTCATTTTCTATCTATTTTTATTCTTGCAACCTGTGAATGAATCATTTTGACCCTAACGCAGCTATATGAGAGATATATGAAAAATGTTTTTAACATATTTAAGCCTTTAGGCTTTATATGGGAGATTTTCTTCCTTTCAATTAAACAAAAAACAAACCCAGAGGTTACCTATTTTTAGTTTGGGGGTTTTTTTTTGTTTTGTTTTGGGTTTTTTTGTGGGGGTTGTTTGGTTTTATTTGTTTGCTTGTTTTGGGGTGGTTGGGGGTTCTTGGGGTGTGGTTGGGGAGGGTTTTTTGTTTGTTTTTGCTTATTTTGTTTGTTTGTTTGTTTTGAAATATTTTTGCACAATGAAATCCAATGTAAAGCCTATTCAATTTCCTCAGTGTCAAAATTTGACCTAGATATTTTGGAATATAGTCAGTGAAAACTGTTGCATACCTGGATTTCACCAGACACAACTTATAAAGTCATAAATCATAGAATCA
Organism: Acropternis orthonyx; assembly: GCA_035583155.1. NCBI lineage: Eukaryota > Metazoa > Chordata > Aves > Passeriformes > Rhinocryptidae > Acropternis > Acropternis orthonyx. The sequence goes on from JAWWEU010000040.1 coordinate 8,141,534, forward strand.
TAGAATGGCTTGGGTTGAGAGGGTTGATCAAAGTTCCATTCAACCTGGCCTTGAACACTTCCAGGTATGCGGCATTCATGGCTTCTCTGGGCAACCTGTTCCAGTGTCTCACCACCCTCACAGTAAAAAAAAATAAGGTTTTGCTGAAAAAAATGGAAGGAATTTGTTGAAGGTGTCTGAGACCTTAATTTCACAGTACAGTTTTTCTGTGTAAAGCTAATACAGGAATATCTGACACACTGCCTACTTCTCGAGCTAGACTGTTCACATTGGGAGCTAATGTGGGATAAATTGTGTTCCAGAAAAATCAGATCCTACTTTACTGAATGCTAACTTCCCTTTTTAGACAAGACTGTAGTTTGAGATTTACTTGTAAAAAGGGTTTTGAAAATGCAGTTCCATCAGACATGCCTGTGAAAGGTAAATATAACCTGCTATACAATTAATAGTACTTTGTTCTTGGCAATTCCTTTTCAAACAAAGGAAATACTAACAAGACACTGGGTAATGGTATTTTGCCTGCAGAGATTTCTATTATTACATTTTATTAAGCTTAGTTTTATTCTTGGCTTTGTAATTAAAAAGAAGGTGACTTTTTGAGTTCAGTTTTCATGGAATCAGCAGGCATTGCAGGCAGCTGGTAAAACAAAGGAAATGTTCTTTTACCTTTCCTTTGTAACTCTGTATGACTTTGATCCCTGTACACCTCCATTTGATTCCTGTACACTTCCAAAAATGTTACTAGACTTGTTTTATCATAAACCCAGGTTCCTCTGGCACACAGCACGTTGGTAAGGAAGTTTATTTTCTGATAGATAAGGAAAATATCTTCTGTGTGTCTTGTAAGTGCCTGCATTGATTTTAGGTCTTGGAAAATTAGGATCAAAATGTCCAGGGGAAGCTGGAACACCTATCCTGTGAAGAAAAGCTGAGAGCTGGGGATGTTCAGACTATAGAATGGAAGGTTCCAGGAAGACCTAAGAGCACCTTTCAATACGTACACGGAATTTAAAAGAACAACAGAGAGTGACAGGATGAGGGGTCATGGTTCCAAACTGAAAGAGAGTAGATTTAGATTGGGAAGAAGGAAGAAACTCTTGCCTATGAGAGACATGAGGCACTGGCACAGGTTGCTCAGAGGAGCTGTGGATGGCCCTTTCCTGGAAAGGCTCCAGGCCAAGTTGGATAGGGCTTTGAAAAACCTGCCTGGGGACGGGAGGTGTGAGGGTGTGGAACTAAATGATCTTTTAGGTCCCTTTCAATCCAAACCATGCCAGGATTCTGTTTCTATGATTTTACTGCAACATTTCTATGCATGCTTTGTACAAACTCAGTTTGCTGGAGCAGTTGTAAAGGAACTTTTAATGAATAGGCCAGCATCTTACTATATATTTTCTAGTCTGTGGTGCTAACAGCACAGCATTGCTAACCTTTTCCTCTTTTATTTCACCGCTGAACTTAAAGTCTTTACAGTAATGTTTCAGGACAGAAGGAGGCCATGTAGGCCACCACAGTTGTTCCCAGTAACACATTGCTAATGTTTTCATTGCTTCAAAGTCCTTGTCTAACACTTTTTTGAATGATCACAGCTGTGGTTTCTGGTGCCATCTCGGATGATCCATTCTCCATGTTAATTACCCTTTGCATTCTGCTGATTGCCATAGTGCCTGATCTTCTCATCTGACCTTGTGTCTGTCAGCATTAAAACTTGTAAAGTTATTTTTCACATTTCTTAATTGTCTCTTTAATGTTCATAGTGCACAGAGAAGCTTGAAAAGAGGTTATACATGCCATGTATTAAAGCCTGACTCCCTGCACTTATACTAAAGATGAATGGTAAGTAGAATCCAGGACTCAGATTCTCTACCTTCAGTTACTTGAAGACTAGTAAGATTTACATTCCTTTGCTCAGGCAAGGAATTGTCCCCATCTTTTTCTTGGGAACAAAAAGCTGATATTAAAATTCAGAGACCAAATTCATGCCTCATTGCATGTGCAGCTTCCTCCTGAAGGGAAGCAGAGAGGCAGGCACTGATCTCTTCTCTCTGGTGACCAATGACAGGACCTGAGGGAATGTCCTCAAGTTGTGTCAGGAAACATTTAGGTTGGATACTAGAAAAGGGTTCTTAACCCAGAAGCTGGTTCGACACTGGAACAGGCTCCCCAGGGAAGTTGTCACAGCACTAAGCTTGACAGAGTTCAAGAAGCATTTGAACAACGCTCTCAGGTATGTCATGTGATTCTTGGGGCTGTTCTGTGTTGGGTCAGGAGCTGGACTCAATGATCCTGATGGGTCCCTTCCAACTTGGGATATTCTATGACTCGATGATTCCATTACCTGCCCTGTGTGAGGCATCTGCTCTTGTTCCCATTGTGTTCCTCTAAATGCTATGGAGAGGGTGAGCCGGGGAATCATTGTTTCTCACACAGGCAAAGCACCAGTGACTGTGTGTTCTGCTACATCTTGCCCCTACATAAGGCCATGGCTCGTAGACTGGCCCCCAGTTGCTCTCAGCTCTGTCAAGCAGTTTACAACTCTGGTAGAAGCAGTGTCTCTGTGAGAAGCAGCAGATACAAGTCACAAATATTTATATCCTGGAAAATATTTTCTGCATTAGTTTCCTGTTCATTTTTCATAAACATTTAATGTTTACTATTCACTAAGTATTAATAGTGTAGCTATTATTAAAACTTCTGTTTTGTTTCTGTATATATTTTTAGAAGAAATACTTCATGCTGTCCCTACATACACACTTTCCCAAAAATTTTTTTTCAAAGACTCCTTGAATCTTTTCTCTCTACTATTCAGTGTCTTTCTTTAACCATTCTGTTATTTTAAAATATAAATAATGTATAAGTTACTCTTCTATTTCAGTAGACTTCCACTATATTTTTCCTTATTTGCATTGCTAGACTTTTTGTGGTTCAGAAATGAACTCCAAGCACTGTAGACTATCTTTTGCTTTGAATACTTGATAAATATTTGGCACCAGGAAAGTTAACAAAATTCAAGGATATATAAAATTCACTTAAACACAAATTTCTTGCTGTCCATACAGATTCTTCCCCCCACTCAACTCTTTCTACTTCTAATTATGAACTGAAAACACACCTCATGAACAGATAAAGAAATGCAGAACAGGTATTCCAGTGCCATGTATCTCTTTCATAACTTTGAGTATTACCCTGCTCAGTTCCACAACTTTATATTCTCTTTCCCTTGTTTATAGTCTGAAAATTGCAGAATTCTCTGCCAGTTGAGACCTAATAACTGAATCTCAGCAAGAGGATTCTGCCAGTTTCTGTTTCTTTTTCCTGATTAAGTTTCTTCATCTCTCAGAGGTTTGTGTGGTTTGTGGATGCTGTGGAACAGTTTTCAGCTGATCTTTTGATCATGCAGTTTTCAAAACTGTTCTCCCTTCATGGCTGGACTCAGTTTGGCTTCTAACATATGTCAGTGGCTTCAAAGGCCACAATGGGCATGATTAGATGGTGTTTAGTTCTAAATGGCAGAGGCAAGCAAGCTCTGCCTCTGGGGATGTGCTCCAAGCCATTTCACAGCCTTGCAAAATCCAACAGGCCAAAAGGCAGGATGCACAAGCTCAAACTTGGAAGAATTTAACTACAGTTCCACGGTTCCTCTTTGACTATGTGCATGATCAGGCCTCTCTGTGCCTGTGTCATGGTTTAACCGTAGCCGGCAGTCAAGCCCCAGGCAGCCATTTGCTCACTTTCCCACGAGCAGTATTGGGGAGAGAATCAGAAGGGTAAAAGATGGAAAACTTATGGGATGAGATAAAGACAGTTCAATAGGGAAAGCAAAAGCTGTGCACATAATGTTATTGGTTTGGTTTGACCTTGGCAAAAAGCCAAGGCCTCTCAGAGCTGTGCAGAGTTTCAACTAACGAGTGAGAAAAAACCCCTTAAAACTCAAACTGATATATATTCATATATTTACACAAATTTACAACATATATATGTACAAATATAAAATAAAAACCAACAGTAACTTTATTCCAAGCTTCCCTCTCAACAACACACAGATTCTACCACCCAGAACCCCAGAGAAAAATCCCAAAAGTTGTTTCCCGGGAAGAACGCCCAGCAAAGGGAAAGAAAGAGCAAACCCAAACAAAACAAAAGTATTTTACTTCCCAAAGACCAAAAGTGATGTGGATACCTTGGCACAGGAGCAGTGAGGCCTGTCACTTAGAAAGCAGCAACAGCGTGTCCTCTCACATCACACCGGGGGAGAAGAAGAAGGGAGGAGAACACATGTCCATTGGTTTTATAGTTAACCTGACATCACATGATATGAAATACCTAATTGGTTGCTTAAGTCAGGTGATACCTGTCCCGTTGAGTCTATAGAGAGCCCTATGGCCCAAAACTGAGGCCTGCTGAACCTGGCTTTGGGCCTAACTGAACTAAGGCTTCAATCCAAGTTTTTTTGGAGTTTATCAAACCCATCACACATAAGCAAAGAAAAACAAAGAATTCATTCCTTGCTTCCAGTGGGCAGGCAGGTGTTCAGCCATCTCCAAGAGAGCAGGGCCCCATCACGTGTTAATTGGGAAGACAAAAGCCAGCACTCCAAATCTCCCCTTCCTTCTTCTTCCTCCCACCTTATATACTGAGCATGATGTCACATGGTATGGAATAAAATCCCTTTGGTAAGTCTGGGTCACCTGTCCCAGCTGTGTCTCCTCCCAACCTCCCATGCACCCCCAGCCTCCTTGCCAGCATGGCAGTGTGAAAAGCAGAAAAGACCTTGGCTCTGTGTAAGCTCTGCTCAGCTCTAACAAAAACATCTCTGTATTATCAGCCCTGTGTTCAGCACAAGTCTGAAACGTAGCTCCACACTAGCCACTATGAACAAAATTAACTCTACCCCAGCTGAAGCCATTGCACTCTGCCTGTTACAATCTGCCTGTATTAGTGGATTCTTTATGATCCTGGTCCTTGTTCTGCCTGCTTGACCAAGCCAGTAGCAAACCTGGGATGTGTTATGTCAACATTACTGATAGTTAACTTGGCAATGGATGATGGTTATTCCCATTAAAAATGTGGAGGCCTCTACCATCTCTCAGGAAGCTAGCTCTTAATAGTGACCTGTTTAACTTATTCACACTGCCCTTTCTTTGGACCCTTGACTCCAGTGAATTTGAACATCCCTGACAATAGCTTCCAGGCCATGCCCTGTCACTCTGAAGAAGTTTAATTGCACAAGTATGTGCTCTTTCTTGAAAAATAGCAAGTCTCTTAGTCAACTCTAACAAACCAGTAAATTGTGGTTTCCTGACTTGAGGCTGCAAATGTGTCCAGGGATGACTTTTCCTGGTTTGTATCACATTCAAATAACCACAGTGTTAGCAGTAGTTAACTATGTGTCAACTTTGAGGAGTCTGTCTGATTTGTGTCTTTTCATAGGATCTATTACATCTCTTACATTATATTCAATGTAGTTGTAACTATTGATCTGTTTTCTAACTATGGTGAGATGTTAAAAACTAGGGGTTTTCTATAACTCCACATACTGTACACTGTAGTAGTCATTTACCAGTAGGTGAGTCTGAGTGTCACTCATTTCAGTGAATACGAAAATGTCTTCTTCCACTCAACAGTAGCTGTGGATGGGAACTGCATTCTTCCTTCACAATTTTTTTACTGGTTAAATAGTTTGAGTTGGGTTTGATTTAGCCCAAAACCTCCAGGATAGTCATTTATTCCTGTTCTCAGAGAACACATTCTCAGGAAAACATTTAGCCCAGTAACTCAGCAGAGAACTTAGTTTGCATTCATGCTTTAAAAAAAAAAAAAAAAAAACCAAAAAAAACCCTGTATAATTTGAACATGGTTCACATTGCTGGTCTTTTATGCTGAGCCTGTTTCTACAGCATACCTCTCAGTTCTTGCATAACGTAACTTTTCCCAACAACTTGTAAGCAGCTGAGGAGCCAGAGCTAAAAAGAGCTCAGATAAAGGCTGTTATATGTGATGTAAATAGATATGAACTAGCAATTTAATAGTGCCCTTGAATTTTCCATACTGTATAGTGTTGTGAAAGCCAAATCTGGCAGAAACCATGCAGTGTTCATCACTAACAAGTAAGTATTGAATTAAAATTTGGTAGTTTATGTGGATGCAAGTGGATGCCTGTTAGTGAGATTAAATTATTTGGTCTAATGTAAGCACAGTCTCTTATTTGGAGAATTTTGAGACTTGGATTTGTAACCAATGAAATGCAAAGCAACATATATTTTACCAATGGATTAATAAACTAAATTAAGGCTTAGCCAACCATCTATATAAAGTGCTAGCAACATTAATACAGATATTCTCTGTTATAAATATTATTTGAATGATATGCTGAAACCACTGGTGAAAAACTGACACCTGTATAGTTTTAAATTACTCTTAAAATATAACACCCTGTTCCTAGATGGTTTACAGACAAATTACTGGACTCAATAGAGGGGAAATTCTTTTGCCTGTGCTATACAGGTCAGGTTTGATGATCGAATGGTCCCTTCTGGACTTAAAAGCTATGAATCTACTCCTTTTCTACAATGTTCACATAAAAGGTCAAATTTCCAAGACTGGAATATTTCACTGAAGGACCAGAAGCTTTCTAAGATGTCTTTAAAATAAGGAAGGGGGTAAAAAAGACATAAAGTAAGGACAAGAGAAGGAATACAAAATAAACTAAACTAAGGAATTTCTGTCTTCAACCTACAAATGGGAATAAGTTGTTAAATATCAGAGTATGCCTTTTGCTTCCAGAAGTACTTACGTGTCAGTGCTTAAAAACAACTCCAGCACGCAGATCAAGCTAGTCTGTTTTGTAAGGGATGTGTCTGCATTATCTCTCACCAAACTAAAACCTGAAATTCTTTACTCAGAGGAAAAATATTTTGTGAATTGAAGGTGTACATGTCACCCTATGTAAATACATAAGCATGATTAAGGAGTTACAGTGAGAAATACCAGGATCAAAATTGCTACTATCTAATGGCATTAACACAGTCCTGGTGTTAACATCCACCCTCCCATACTGGCCCAAGACTGAAATATATACTGAACAACATTTTCATTTTTGGAGTTCATGTTCTAATCTCTTAAATAATTCAGTAGGGATTTCAGTGTTTGGAGGAGTCTCAATGAGGGTTACTCACTAAAAGGGGTACATGCTTTTGAGCCACCTTTTAGACTTTGTTCCTAACTGTGCCTTTATTTTATAGACATCATACATTAAAAATTACTTTCTACGGTTTTGACTTCAAATACTTATTTGGTGGCACTATGGAAAAAACCCTCCACTTAAAAGCAAACAGTATAAGCCTATACCCTCTTAACAATCAGTACATAATTTAAGTTCCTCTAAATATTTACATTTCTCATAGATGACTTATAAAACACAAACAAAAATCAACATTCCTTCTACATTTTGATGAGTTCAGCAACATTGCAACATTGACTCCTTTATAATGAAGGATTTCTACACCGTAATAAAAAGGGATATATTAAAATACTACACATGGTACTTATTAATTCCCTCCATCAATATGATCTGTATTTTGTGCCCCATTAACCTCCACCACCAGGCAAGGGTTTAATTCCTAATTTCTACAACTGTTTTCTGACCAACTAGCTGTGCTGGCAGATAAGGCAAAACTAGTAAGACGTGATATTTGGAAGAAAATATGCTGAGCTGGAGAGCACAGAGAGAGGTGTTTCATTTAACTGACAGTCTTGCATATAACAGTTCTTATCCAAAGACCCAAGAGCACTCAAATTTGCAGACAATATGCTAGATCACTGTATCTACTATTGAAATTCAGTTATGGCTGAAGAAAAAATCCAACATCCTTGTGAATGTACATCAGATGACATCAGATGGAAAGTAGGAAAGTAATAAGGAATATTCATATCAGTGTAAGAATATAGACATAGGAGCGATTAGTCAAGTGAAATTTAGTCAAGATCAAAAAATTATGGCTTTGTCACTTGAATCTAGCTTTATTACACTTACACCTTACTCAGAGGATAATATCTCTCAGAGTTTCTGTCATAATACAATATTGTACTTCTATTTGGTACAATATGCTTTATGTTCTTATATGTAATTACTATTAATAGTAAATAATTATGGCAGATAAATTCCCTGATATGAGGGGTCAGAGTTTTACTTGCAGTGCAATGATTTGTGAAGATTTTTAAAGGGTTAATAGTTTCATTCCTAAATAAAAAAAAAAAAAAAAAATATGTTTATGAACTGCTTATTCTCATTAACAGTCCGAAACAATGCAGTCAATCTCCTTGTTTTCCAGGGTACCTGAGCTAAATCGATTTGGGCTCATATTATACACACTTTCAAAAAGAAGATGAAGAATGGAGCCCTTATTCTGTTTAAATAGAATTCTTATTTTAGAACTAGCTGTGATAACATCATAAAATTTCTTGCTGGGTCCCTTTACGTAAAAACACAAAGCACATTTTATACAGCTTCTCTTCCTTACCCCACCTCCCCCTCCCGGCCTCTCCCCCACCCTCCACACACCCCTATTTAGGAAAGGGAAATTCTTGACAGCAAGCCCTCAGTGGCAATGACCATCTGGCTTTGTGTTCATTGGTAGGTGCTAATTGGCAGTGGTGAAAAGTAGTGGTAATAAACACTCAGCCTGGTGTAACCAGCCCTGTTTGACTGAAAAGTAAATTCTTTGAACTCCACTGAATTTTCAACAAATAGACCCTTTTTAGGTTACAAATGCTAAGATTTTTACCGATGTTAGGAACACAGTAGTTGTGTCTTTAGGGATATAAAAAAACATACTGGCCTGATTCTGTGATAGGCTTTATAGGAAATGAAAAAGAATTTACGTCCTGGTACACTTTCAGCCATTAACACAGTTTTTCTTTTCATAATTGCTGCCCCAAAGGAACAGTTTTGTTGCTTGTAGCCTACAAACTGAATGTTTTAGAGAACAGAGGCTTCGGTGTGCTCTATACCTTCATACGATGGCCTGATTTCCTGGGAAGTTTCTCAAATATCAATGTTCATGAGTAAGACAGGAAAGTGAAAATCACAGCGTTATTCTGTGCATGTGTTTTGTATATGAACAACCTGGCAGTTGTACTCAATACATGTGCTCAATAGCACATTTCTTTCTCCGTATTTGAAATTACTACCCCTGGATCCAATCAGCTAACTCTGGCAGAATCCCATCCATTGGAAATGGTTCTGACTTAGAAATACATTTTTTGTTTTCTCAAACAATATTAAGGTATAAGCTTATAAGGAAAGGTTCTATTTTGCAAGTGGGCAAAGTTTAATTATAATTTATTTGCATTTTAGTATAATTTAATTCCATTTCTGCAACTACTTCACTGGTTCTATTCAAGAAGTTGCAAGTATCTTGAAATATCTTTATTTTTCTAATTTGTAAGCTAATCTGAGCCTTTGTAGGCATGAGTTGTACAAAATAAATTAAAAAAAATCCTCCAAAAAATTCTATTCAGTAAGAGTAATAGATTGCAGTGAAAATTCATAGCATGCTATTAATTATATTTCTATTACTATATTTGTTAATATTTTATTTATTTATAGAATATTTATTACTACAAAATACTAAAGCAAATAAAAAAATTTAGGACTTAACAAAAAAAGAAATAATGACTCATTTTGAGTGCTGATTGTGTTATCCTTGTTGAATTTATCAGTGTTCAACAGACATCCCAGAACTTCAAATTGGAAGTCTAACTTTTACACAGAAAACAGAGGTGAGACAAAATTTATCTCTAGTTTCTGTTTGCAGCAATGCTACTACCCTCTGTCTTACTAAATCCTTTCCTGCCTTATGCTTATCTTTCTCCATGTAAGCTCGAGCCATAAGTAAGTTAATAGATATAAATTAAAAATTTGTGACCTCTTCCTTCTTTTAGTTCTTTTGCAAATTTCAGTCATTGCAGGGATAGGATTTCACTAAATATCTGTAGAACACGTAGTGTGAGAAGGACTAAATCTTGTCTGGTAATTCCAGTTGCTACTGATATCAAGAAAAGAGCCTATATCCTTCTTTTCTTATGCCTTTATGGATCTGATCCCTAGAATTCTTGGCTACATCTTGGTTCTAGAAGATTAGAGAAAGAAAATCAATTCTTAGCTTTATGTATTTGCAAAGTGACACTTGCTAGTAAAGTTGTCAGAATCTTATGTTTCTCCACTTGGAAGGTTTATAAAAGCTACTTCATCCATATTAAATTCTAAAGCTAAATAGATTTGTGTGGGAGAGAACTTAAATCTCAGTTTAACATCAGTGCAGCACCCCAAAGAATCAGAGTTCATGTCTGATTGAGCTTTTGCAGCACAGTCACAATCACCTCCATGAGGAGATAAAAAAGATGCCAGAACTTTAAAACAGAAAATGCTTTATTATGTTCTGCTTTACTCTTTCCCTCTTGCTTCTCTTTCCTCCCCATTCCACCCTGTTCAGAGCAATAACACACTGCATTTTGCACATTCTCTCAACAGATAAACAGGCATATTTTCCTAGTGATGACCTTGTTTGTCAATACCTAGAAACTTAAAATTATGTCTGGCTTTATTTTTATAATAAAAGTGATCACGGTTTTTGCAATTCCCATTGAACTCTTGCTATAGAAAAGTCTCAGTTCTGGCAGTTTTGAAGAGCAGTATAACACTGAATATTTGGATAGTTACCACTATGGCTACCACTCTATAGCTGAGTGTATAGATTTCTCCAACTTATAATGTGACGATCAGCAACTTTTATTCAGTCCATAACACCCTCTTGTTTTCTGTAGAATGGGCAAAAAATGAAGATCCTTACCACTCAGTTTTAGAAGCCTACTTTAGATTACACTGTTATCCAAAATACTCCTGGACATTTTTTTCAGTACTAGTAGCTTAACCAAGAACAAGAAGAGTCATTGGAGGAACTTTACTGTATTTTCTTTCCCTCTTGCACAGATCAAAAGGAACATCTTGCAGTAAAGATGAAATACATATTATGCACTAACAAAATGTAGTATAATGCTTTCCACTGAATTCACGGGAACAGTGTGCTCAGACTACCTCTGTCAAAAGTCCTGCTTTCAGTAACCATACAATAATTTTGCTTGACCTCCTGATCTTTTCCCAGTTCCCTGCAGAAGAAATGTTATAATATCTGAAGGTGTCAAAGAGAAACACTGGAGGTAGAACATGTTTTCCAAGTCCACTTATTCCAGTATAGAAAATTCCAGTATAGAAATGTTTTGCCCAAAAGGCCTTGCGTTGAATATCTGAAATGACTTGCTGAGTATCTCTGAAATAGAAGAAAAAAAATCACGTGTTTTTTCTCCTCATGTCTTCTCTCATCTTTGAATGAATGAATGAATGTGTTAAATCAATCCAATTGTTAGAGAATGATTTAAGAAGCAGTTCAATCAGATAGCTTTTAAGGTAGGAACAATTGGGGATTAACACTGATAAGCAGGAATCAGTGCCCAAAAACAAGAAGTGTCCAGTTCAAGTCAGAACAAAGGGCACATTTTCTTGTGTGATGCAGTGCAGCACTTCCTTTCCAGATTTGGAGTTTATTTTTTCTTAATTTTTTTTTCAAATAGTTACACAAAGAATAAATGAACAGGCCTTATTATAAAATATTTATGGATCTTGGCTCTCTACTTACTTTCATTATGCTTTTTTTTTTTTTTCATTGAAAGATTTATGCACCAAGAATTTCTGCCAGTTACTGGCTAGTTTTATTAGTGAAGAACAGCTTGCATTAACCCAGTCAGTAAATCACAGTCTTAATGTTAACCTGGAACAATTAGAACAAACTTTCTGTTTCATAAATACTGAGTAAAATATTTTCAGTTGTCTAATAGCACAAGTAGCCTTGACTATGGTTGTAAGATTCATATGTCAACACTTTGCTAACTTCTTCGGCTCTAGTTTGTGGGCTAATGGTGGTATGTAGAGATTTTACCTAATGCTTTTAGTAAGAAACCTAAATGGGACAAAGCCAAGACATCTAAATAAAATAAGGTGGCTATGTGGCCCTCCATAGAGTGTTGCTGTAATGCTTTCCTCTTGAAACCTTTATTCGTGTCAAAAGTAATCTAACTGATGCTGAACAGGATGGTTGGGGAGCCTTCCACAGAGTGGTTGTTCACTAGTTTGATGGGTCTTAGAGCAAATTGCAAGTGTCACAAAAGATTTTTTATTCCTAGATTTTGAGGGAGCTTTTAGGGGAAAAAAGAGAGCAGTACAGTTACTTGAGAAAGGAAATAAGAAAAATCTGAAATATCCATGTATGTACAAGTGGAAAAAATCTGCTGTCTTTCAACTGCCACAACACTGGTAACTGTGATTGATATTCAGTATGCACAGTCCTAAAAATAAATCAATGAACATTTTGAATGCTGTCTATTTGGATACATATCCTTGTACATTTTTTTATTTTTAAGTCCTGATACTGAATCTTGTTTCTGATTTTACAATTATAATATGATTCCTAGCTTTAAAGTCATTAGGATTAACATCACTAAAAGCAGTTAAGGTCCATATTCTGAATAAAAGAAAATTTGAAAAAAAATTTGTCTGGACTAGGGATGTGCCTGGATTATGTAATAACTTTTTTCCCCTATTTTCTATTGACTTACAGTCTATTATTACATGTTGCTGGTAGCAACCTTAAAACCAAAGAATGGCTTTGTATTCTACAATCCCTTTGGAAGTTAAGCTCCTCAGAAGGATGGCTGACTGTTGCATAAATCAGATTTTACATAAGTCAGTCTTAATAAAAGAACCATTATAACTGTGTTCTCTTTGGGGTATGCTCTCCATTAAGAAATAAACAGCTTTTTCCAGCCACATGCAAGGAAGTGCCAACCTGTCCTCAGTGCCTCCACAACTGTTTCTAGGGGATCTGATAGTTATAATGCATGATGCTTGCCAAGTCCACCCAAGTGTCCTGAAAAGTAGCTATAGCAATGAAAGATTATGTCAGATAAGCCAAAGTCAACTGTCATTGCAAATATCAGCAATGTTGCACTGGATAATGGTCACTGTTAGACACAACAGAGACTTAGCTGAAATTCTCTGTGGTGATTAAGGAAAAATAAATTAAATACTTATCTGTACCTCATGGGCACCATCAAAAGAATGGAACATCCTGGAAAACACCTGAAGAATAGAAGGCCTGACATCAACCTCTGCATAAATCTCTGCCTCCAGCTTGGTAAGGGTGGACATGTTCCTAGAAGAGGATAAACTTTAGCTGTATCAGACCTTGTTACAGGTCTCTAATGAATATGTCATTCATAAATACCTTAAGTATTATTAACTCATATAGTCTCATATAGTCTAATTCAGAGTATATCTAATTCAAGTGTAACAACATAAAAAATACTCTAGCTTTTCCTGTATGAAAGATAATAAATCCATGTGACTAAAGCTTTCAAAACACACTTAAGTTTTATTTTGAGGCTTTAGTATTGGGGAAATCAACATGCCCTTCTATACTGTAACATGATCGCGTTAAGAAAGAATAAGGACCTTGTTTTGGGGGGTTTTTTTTGTTTTTTTTTTTTTTAAAAGCAAATTTCCTGTCATGGATTCTTATTGTGCCTCTCACAACAAGATCAAAGTATCCTTGATATTTTTTATTCTCATTTTGTACAAGGATTAATAATAGAACTGGAAAGCCTAATACTAAAGAGCAATAATTTATATTACTCTTTTTGTCCTGTTTTCACTCATTTTCTGTGATGATATTAGAGAAATACACAAGCCTTACTGACATCTTAACTTTGATAGAATCAGACTAAACTTTGGGACTCTCTCTCCTTGCATTACTAGCACTTGATTCAACTTACATAGTACAGGTTGAAGATCTGAAGAATCATGTAGTCAGTGAGACACTTTTCAGGATCCATGTTTTCTAACAATATGTATGCAATGTATGAATATCATTTCAGGCTCTCTTTATTCGGATTTTGTTAAAAACAGATGAATATCTTTAAGTATAACAAGTATCACCTGTATCTGGGAATAGTCTCAGAGAACATAATGGGACTTATGAACTAAGGATCTAATTTAGGTCAGGGTGAGGTGACATAGCTTACTTGGCCAGATTTAGCAGGCAACATATTTTTGGGTTGGTCTTATTTCTTTTTTATATTTTTTTAAGTTAAAAAATTTGTCTCTCCCTTCACCAAAAGATTTTCTAAGACTGATCAAAAAAACAATTGCCCAAGAATGTGAACTCACAGCAAAGTAAAATCATTACTATAATCAAAATAAATAAAATAAACACAAAGATCTTTCTTGTCAGCAGTTAGTTCATCTTTTATCTTCTAATGTCTGAAACATGTCTTTCCTGATCTTGACAGAGAAAGGAATTATCAGTGGATTTGAGGTATTCGAGAATGCATTATAAAGCAAAAGTAATTTTAGCTATTTGGATATAAGTAACATAGGCAGGACTACCAGTTTCTGACTGATTTTTTTCTGATTGTTATAAGAATATACATTTCAAGTGTTGTGTTTTTTTTTTTTTTTTTTTCTGTTGTTATAATCATTCTGGCTTGTAATTCTCATCAAACAAGGCACTGGAAATATTATTCCGTGAAAAGTTACTCCATGTTTCCCATCAGTTTTCTTGCTTCTTTCTCTGAATTATCTGGTTCCCACCACTGCAGAGGGAAAAATCCTGGGCTTGTCAACTGTGATTCACCATAATAGTTGCTGTATTTTAGGAAGCATATTTCAAAAAAAAAAAAAAAGGTCTTGTGCAGCCATGCTCTTGCATCACTACAAAGTACATTATTACTATATAAGTCTAGGATGCTATTCAATCATTTTATCAGAAAATTTCTGAAAGTAGATGGACCAGAATCATGTCACTGTATCCTCAAGGGACACCAAAGTGTTTCTGTCTTTGCCCAGCTCTTTTTTAAAAAGTTCACTTCATACTTCTGTACCTGAAACAAATGATCAGGCTCTCCTGATGACCTAAGATCCAGCCATATTCTGAGCATATTTTATTTCTCTATGAGTAATTAAAAAAGCTGAATTTTTTTGTTCAAAAAGTCTAACAGGTATCATTATAGAGTATACAGGTCCTATTACCAGTTCCATTCACTACACTGGTCCTTATGTTCACTCCACACAAACTTTTCCTATTTTCTGAGCAACCACCTGTAACACCTATGCATAGAAGTTAGACCATTAAATTAGTCTGTTGCTTCTAAGTCAGGAAGTGCTTGGTAGGGAGAAATGTCTTGGCAAATTAAGACCACACTGCCTCTAAATGCCCAGTAGTTTACAGATGCAAATAGTAATTCCTTCTCCTGCTTCTCTCCCCTGTTTAGCAAATCTGCAATATTCCTAGGAGGCTGGTTGAGAAGCTGGGGAGGGAATCGACATTACAGAGGAAATGACCTTTCTATTGGCAAGACCTGTGTGACACCACCCTGTTTTTGTGGTGCTGATTAAAATGGCAGCCTAGGCAGAGAGAGGGAAGGCAGTAAGGTATTGCTGTAAGTATTTCCTACAGCATAAAAAGCAAAGAAACAATCAAAGTAATATTAACTGACACTAATGAAACAGAACTGAGAAACAGAAAATGTTATGTCACTGAATAAATAGCACAGTATCATTTGTGTATTGAAAAGGGTAACATATTCCATATAACTTTAAATCTATTTAAAAAAAAATTCCAATAGCCTAATAAAGTATTGGACTGCAGTTTCATGTAAATGTCAGGTGCTAACACATGTAGACCAAAAGTCTGGAGTCCAGCTGAGCTAAAAGTCATGGTCCAGAAAGATAGAAATGAAGCTATGCATTCTGCTTTCAAGGATCTTCAACATGAAAGTTGAGAAATCTTGAACAGCTGTGTAGAAATTTTCTGCCTGCTTGGAAACTCAGTTTTTCAACTTTCTATGCATGGAAATTATTTGAAAGAAAAGAAAGCTATATATTTTTTACTGTAAGGAGCACTGGTCCATAACCAAGAAAAACCTATTTTTGAACTTTTTTCATAGTGTGTTTTTCAGACTTACTAACTTCATGCTTTATTCCAGGGTAGAAGGTACCTACTTTGGCACAGTATAAGAAAAGGACATGTACTGTACTATTACTAAACCATGTTTGCCACACATCCAGCTGCCCACTACAGATTGTGTGAAAAGGAGACAACTTTGCCAAGCAAAGCTTTTACTACCTGAAGTTGCAACAGGCAGTGTGACACCACACTTTCTCCACAGCAAAGGAGCTCTCAAAAGTCCTGCTAAGTCAGCCACTGGGTCTAGCAGGCCAGTGACTGTCTTAGGAAAGTACCCAGCACAAGGTAATTTGGAGAATTTAGTCTCTATAGTCTTTGTATAAAAGATCTTCCCAAGTTGCAGCTTCCTGTACAAAGAGTGTATGAAATATCTTAGGAAAATTGTAAATATAATGTTGAGTCAGATATTGCTTTTAAAGTTTATTTCTTATTTTTCATTTTAAATGGTCCACCTATGTAATCAGGAAAAAACATGTTTCACATACACAGAGGAAAACAATAGATTGTGAAAACATTTAATTTTTTTTTAAATTACAAATAAGGCATCTGAAACATGAAATTTCATCTGTCAAGTCTGTTACATTTAATGGGTTTACTGGGTAAAGGGTCTGTATTTTGTCTCCTCAATGTTTAAATGCTTTAAAGTTACTATCTATGTCTAACTTAAGTGGAATAAATGTTTTAGAAAATTGGAATTTTTTGAATGTAATAATTAATCTCTATTGATCATTAGTTTCTTGCCTATCTACCTAATGACAAGCAGAATATTCCATGGAGATGGCAACTAAAAGACTCATGTAAAGCCCAGCCACAAATGACTACATGGGTAAAGATTCGTGTGAAAGATGTTGAAACACATGTGTGGTATTAAAGAAGTTAATGAATCGACTCATCTACCTTATCATTTCTCATGTGATAATTTTAGATTTGAATGTTCAATGACTAGTGTAAAAGAATCAGCTTTGAACTATGTGGTCTTGAAGGAAAAAAGTAAATAGGAATATGAAGGAATCATTAAGAAAAAATAAAACATATGGTGATATAATTTGTTTCAAATACGAGAAACTCTCAGCTAAAAAGTGAGAGTTTCCAATTTTGGAAAGTGAATTCTGTGACAAATCAAATGTAATCTCAGCAATAAAAAAGTCATATTAGTTTGATTCTAGTATTTAGTTGCTTTAAATTTTTACTCTGCATTTATAAGAAATTGTTTTGGTTTTCGATAGAAATGGATTTTTAGAAAAGCCACACAAGTTCTGTGCTGGGTTAAGTGGTTTTTTCCAAGCTAAATGACTCTGTATTTCCATGGTTTATTATTGCAATTATTATTTTGATATATCCATGCAATTTTAAATCTTGTATCATCTTTGTACTAAGGGTCAAAATTTAACACAAAAATGAGTGTCACAGTAAAATTTATCACATTTGTAAAAAAACGCAAGTGCGACAGGTTGATAGCCTGGGACAGAAAATATATCTCCTTTGGCTTATAACAGATGCTGGGAGAAGAAGGAGTAACATAATTTTATTTCAATACATTTTATATCTTGGGCATTCTGGATATAATTAAGTGTAAAATAAAATAAAAAAATAGCTTCTGTCAACTGATATGCCAGCATTTGAGGTTGGGGTCTCTGGTACTAGCCCACACTCAGGTGTGTCATAAAAAATGTTCTGTCAAACAGTTTAAAAAGAAGAGGAAGGAAGGAGAGAAAATGACCTTTTGAGGTCATTCAGGCTCACACAGGAAGGCAGGAAAGCAGAACCATTTCATGCTGACTTGTTGGACTGTGCCATGATTTGTCACTCAATTCTAGTGACAAACTTCATCCATTTTGTACCATTATAAAATCAGGAATCGATGCAACAACAACAACAACAATAATCTTTTAGATGAGTAGTACTGGCAGATGTAGTTACCCAGAGATTCCTCCTGTAACATTTTCTTTAAAAGGAAAAGAAACATTCTTTCTTCCTGAGTATGATGTTAGTTTTACCACCTTTAGCAAAAATAACACATTGTAATTTTCTGGTTCACTTACAGTGCTACTGCACTTTTTATGCTTTTTGTGCAGTATGAACATGATCTCTGTTTGATAATTAATAACATCTGCCTCCCTTACATGACCAATGATGTTTCTTAAACTGAAGTTGTTTCATTTCCAGAAGTTTTGCATGAGACTTTTAGGAAAAGTTTTAAAACAGTTTTGTGCACTTTTCTAAGGGGCTTCAAGCATCTGGGAGAGCAGATTATCTTAGCTTTTGAACCTGAAATATCATGGTTTATTTAATATTTGACTTGCTTCTCTTGTGGCTGCTTAAGCAGGGAATGTATGAATAAGAATAATTAGTCTTACAGTGTGATGTGCAAAGCATTTTGAAGTTTAACATGCATACATTTTTGTAAGATGATTGTCTATCCAAAAAGTGTTTGTATTCCAGACTTGATATGTTTATACTCCATAAATATTCAAAGAAAATCTTTGCTGCATACTTTTATCATGAAAAGTAATATCTGTTTTTAATTATGGGGAACCTGAGGCATGAAGAAATTAAATGACCTGAACAAATATCACAAAATCAGAGCCAGGAATTAAATCTGGATCTCCTGAATGCTAATTATTTGGTTTTATTTGCTGAATTAATTCTTTAGAAGAAAAATTATGTGCTGTTGTTCAGGATCTTTCCTTTGACATTCCTGCAATTGTTCTTTTGGTTCTAAGTAAAGCAGGTTTAGAAAGCAGCAAAAAGCTGTGTATTCATTTCAGCAATTTTAAAGGATGCAGGTGGCTTGTTATTATTGATTAAATTCCATTTTTCTGGACCTTGAAACTAGTTTTTTGTGAGCAGCCAATGAAATAGTAAAATAGATGTCTGTGATTGATGGTGTTACGTGATGGCTGCCAATTGGAAAAATTTGGCTTGTTGTTAGGAACCACATTTTCTGCTAAATAACACTATATAGTCAGTATTTTAGGGAGACTGATTGCATTCTTGATAACCCTGAGACACTCAGGTAGATTTATCACAGCTAAATTTAGCTACTTAAATAAGCATAGACATCTAAACTATGCTACAGAGCATAGACATTTAAATGTCCACTATATCAGTAAAGAGATGTACTTACAATATGGTCTGAGATGGATTTCTGAGACTTAACACTAGTAGTTGACAAATATTAAGGCAAAGAGAACTCTGTGTTTAGTGTTCATTCAAGGCCTATTTAGGCTTCATGACCACAGTTCCATCCTAAGAACTCCAGAGAGGAGGGGAAGCCACAAGAGAAAGAGATATCTTGTCACCAGGTGGAACAGAGGTAAAAAATAAATAAAAAAAATGAAATAGACACATAGAGAGATCTAAGATATACTTGATTTTTTATGTGTTACATTTAAGAGGTAGTTATTTTAAAAAGACTTGCACCCCTGGAGAAAGAGACTGATAAGCATTTATATCTATCCTCGAGGAATTTTGTCGATGTTGTTCTGTTTATCTACCTGTTTAAGAGTGTTTTATATTTCCTTGGATGAAAATCATGAGAGCTAAATAAGGTATGTTAAGCCTTTTTCCTCATGTTAGAAAATTAGCTCATAGAACAGCATCAGTGTTTGTACAATATTCAGTGTTTTTGTAATGGCCACTGTAAATTTAAACACAGCTCCTGTTGCTGCCAGAGAAATTTTGGCAGAAGGAAACATTGTACCAATATCTCATGATTTTCACACTGAAGATTCAAAATCATAAGCCTGCTCTCCAAAACAGAAACAAACTTTACAAATAAAATCCCTTTCCAATTTTTGCTTTTAAATTTGAAGATTATTTAACTGTAGAAAATATCCATATGAACAAACAGTATAGAAATACTTATAGAAAGGGAAGAAATTGGTGAGGGAGGTTTGAGGGAGACCAAAAAACGTGCCTAAAAGCAAGTTATGTATAATAAAAGGGAAATAATTATTAATTAGTCTGAACACATTACATTTTATTTTCATTATGATTTTATTATGTGGGAATTTAACCCAAAAAAATCCAGTGAGTGTTGCAATAACATTTTCCTATCTGGTGATAATAAAAATATTTTCTTTAATAGAGAGAACTCAGACACCAAATGTTATGTGCTATTTGTAAGGTGGAAAGAAGTGGGGAATTTCAACCTGAAAAAAGTCACATTTTAGTCAATGCAGTATCACAAATGCTGCTAGGAACCTTTACAGTAGACTAAAGACCTGGAAATTTAAATGAGATTTTTGCTACCAAGCAGTCAATTTAATTTGGATGGCTGAAGAAACCCCATAGGGATGAATGGCAGGTTGAGTTAAGGGAGGAGATCCAAATTAAAACCAG
Source organism: Acropternis orthonyx (assembly GCA_035583155.1). Classification (NCBI taxonomy): domain Eukaryota; kingdom Metazoa; phylum Chordata; class Aves; order Passeriformes; family Rhinocryptidae; genus Acropternis; species Acropternis orthonyx. The sequence continues at coordinate 8,161,954 of JAWWEU010000040.1, forward strand.
TTTTTTACTCTTCCTAAATCCTTTGCATTCTCTGTGTTCCAAGTAATACAGAACAGAATTACAAATTTATGAAGAATACAGTTTCAAAATTAATGCAGTCTATAGAATATAATTTCTGATTCAAATTTAGAACTTGCAGAGTACCAAGAATTTTAAGGATTTGCTCCAGGCCAAATCCAGTCCAGAACATTAGCAGCTACAAGAGGCTAATTTCTGGTTTTATTAACCAGTGGACCCTTTTACAAGTTTAGGATGAGTTCCATTTGTAGCTAGGTTTAATACCTTAAAATGACATGAGACATCTTGTCATGGCCTCAGCGAAAAAGGTACAAAGATAGATTCGATTGCACAGAATAATGTGGTTCTTGTGAGCAAGATTGACTGTTTTTTCCCTTGTCAATACTGAAGTACACTTGAGCACCAAAATGTGCAGTCTCTCTAAATGTGCTGCTGCTTCTAAAATTAAATGCAGATCCTTAGGCCCAAAAGCTGACAGAGCAACTCCTTTTTGAACTTACGGCTCCTCCCACTGTTGTGGCTGTGGAGGCAAAGCTGAAGTGATCTATAGTCATGAACCATCTGTGCCCATCCTTTCCACAACCCCAGTCATTGAGACCTTAACACTATGACAGACTGTGTTCTTCTTAGCTCCTTTGAAACCTTCCCTTGTAGTTTTACCTTCCCTGTTTTCACATCCTATCCTAGAAACACACTTGCCTGAAGTGACAATTCTCAATATCACTATGCATCTACCTTCATCTCTTTGTACTGGCTCCTCTTTGACATGGAGCTTGCAAACAGTTTTCTGGGACCAAATTGCTCTCTTTCCTTTGTCTAAACGAATGTAGATGAATATCTGGTGAATTCTATACATATTTCTTGTTTCTTTCAAACAGGACAGGACTCTTCATAAGCATTAATTTCCCACCAAAAAAACAAAACAAAACAAAGCAAAACAAAATAAACAAACAAACAAACACCAAACCAAACCAAACAAAAAAAAAAAAAAAAAAAAACCAAACCACCAAACAACAAAAAAACCCCAAACAAAACAAAAAACCCCAAACAACCGAGAAAGACGATGCTGGTGAATAATTGGTCAGTGAAAAATATTTCTTTGATCATGGATTTGGGGGTAAAGGTTGCAGATCTCCTAGAGAAATTATAAGAGAATAATCATAAGATCCTAACAGCATTAAAATTTGGAGTAAAATATTCAAAGAAATCTCTGAAGACAAATTTCTGAGAATATCTGTAGAACGAACTAGTTCAATGACTTAGAATGAAGTCTTGCCAAAAGTTAAGTGCCAGTGAAAGACATGTGTGAGTATGCAATTTTATTTTTAGGAAGATAATTTAAAGATATTTTAAAACCAGGATATTAGCTGTGGAAAATTACTGGCCTTTGAACTGAAATAAATAAAATATGACCTCAAGCACCAAATAATTCCTCCCATCTTACAGCTATTCCAACACAGAAGTCAATTGGTCATTTGTTGGGTGTTCAGCCCACAAAGAAATAAGCTCCCAGCTATGGCTGATCAAGATTTATGTATTTATAAATACATAATTTTAGTTGGCAGGCTTTCTTGATCAAGCACACCCCTTTTTTAGAATAAAATGGCACATTTCCATAAAAGTGACAAGCAATAATAATCTTTCTCAGACAGGCTTCCATTCTGCTGAGTGTTTTAGTCTGCTGCTCTGAACATGGGAACCGAGTGCCAGATCTGGTGAGGTCCTGTAAATAAAGCTATGTGAATAATTGTACTTCAGTACTTTAAAAGGGAAATGAGGTTTTGGTACTTTAAAAGAGAAAGTTAAGTCTCAAGTTAAATAAAATGCAAAATTCTTTTTATCTTAAAAAAAATGTTTTTGCTGAATGAAAGATTATAGTCATAGTGAACAAAAGAGGAAAGGTCCAAGCAGATCTGTGCCAGATAATCTTGTTTGAGGTGGGCATGCAAAAATACTGGGCCACAGATCAATTTAATGCACTTCCATACAAAAAAAAAAAAAAAAAAAAAAAAAAAAAAAATATCCAAAGAGGAGAAGAGGAGTTTAGATTCATGAGTTTAAATCAAATGTTGACCCAGTTTAAACTTGGATCTCTCACATCTGGATATCTAATCAATGGGGTATTGGATTAAAATAGGTAAAATGCATTCTTGCTCCAACAGTTTTATAAGCCTAATCACTTCCTAGATATTTCCATGTAAAGTAGTTGAATCTGAAATCATCCAACCAATTCAATCAAATTTGTCAGTAGCCAGGAGACAGCAGTCATTTTGATTAGTTTTGATAGCATTAACCAGACCTGACATCTATGCTATATGAACTCCAGGAGCTTAATTTTCGATTCATTGTAGTTTGATATTATGGACTGGCGGCCAGCAACAGCAGGGGCATGTTGGGTGCAGTCATGGAAGGTATCTTCCATTTTAGTTTCATCAGAAAGGAATCCAGTTTGCATCTTCTCCCACTGCTCTGCAATGCAAACTGAGATGTGGTGTGTGAATCAGAAAATTCACTCCAAAGATTTGGTCAGAAACCGATGACTAGCTAGAGCTGTGTGGTGACAGAAGTGGCTTATGTAGCCTCCCAAATAATACTTATTTCCAGCAAAGAGAAATAACTGCAAGGCACTGATTAGAATTTGTTCTCACAGAATAATATCTGACTGTACAAAGCTTGCACAGCATAAACAGAGATAGGCAATTGCCTACAAGTGTGTCCTGCAGGAGTCAACAGACAATTCCCTTCATTTGCAGCTGGGACTGGACAGTCTTTGAGACTGAACGTTTTGTAACTATCTATTCATGCACAGTCTGGGGGAGGCAGAAATACTTCTACTGCTGCAGAAGTTTCTGGATCCCATGCTGACTTTGTCCATATGAAAAGGAAGAAACTGATCCATCCTCAATCCATGTAGAAGAAGCTCAGCCATCGTGTCAGTCTAAAACACAAAGAAAGATGTATAAGGGAGCTGTCAGTGACAAGGGAAAAGGGAGAGTGCTTACTCTGCAGGGGGAGCACTGAGGGCAGAATATGCTGCAGTAGGGAAGGCAGAGTGGTCTTCAGGTTTGGGGAGAAGGGAATAGCTCCTGCCCCACAGATAAAAATGGAGAAGAGAAAGGTTCCTGCCCTCACTCCTGTACCTCTAAAATCTCTTGGAGTTCATCTCAGCCTGTTTTCATCACACCAGCCCAGGACTAATAAAAAGTTTTTTGCTCCTTGACTCTTTTTTGGACTCTTCCAGCCTTTGTCCTTCAACATTCTCTCTACAGGCTTTCCATCCTCAGAAAAGCTCCCAAGACTTCATAACTCACCTGATGGCATGCAATCACAGAAACTTAAATTTATTTCATAAAATTGCCAAACTAGTGAACTGCAACACAAACCATGAGGCCTTATCTGACAGCTTGAAAACAGTAGAACACAGAGGATGATAACCACACCTCAGGAACTCAGGATTGCAGGGAAACCTTTGATTCATACTTTAAGTAATTGGATGTGGCCAATCTGCATTATAGTCTATTATAATGTTACATGTTACTTTGTGCCACTCACTCTTGTAGCCAGAAGGCATCCCACAATGGTCTTAGCACTGGAGACATACCTTCGCATCCCACCCAGTTTCACTGAAATTGTCATCTATTTGGGGAGAATTCCCAAAATGGGATAAACAGTTTAAAAAAAAAAGGAATATTTTGTTCTTTTCTAACACTGGGAATGCATTTTTTTTAATTGAATTTCCTATTTCTCTGTTATTAAAAAAATATCCAGGGTTTTCCACCCAACCAGCAAATCATTGAACTATTTGCTTAACTTAAAGCACATGAATGCCAGTGTTGAAAACAGTGGGACTGTTTGTATCAGAAGGATAAGTCTGAAGTGTTGCCTTGGATTACTGGAACAGAAGTAGTTTATTTCATTTATAGTGTTTCCAGTTTCTACAAAGAGCTAACTTGATGCAACCCCAAAAATTCTGTGTTGTGAATGTAATGCAAAAAATAGGTGGTTTTTTGAATGAATGTTTTTAGCACATTCACATTTCTCATCAATGTGATGGAGTTATAATTTCAGGATGTTTGGTGTTCCTAGCTGTCCCTATTCATAGAAATTGAATCAAGTTATTTTACACAACCAGAAAATGAGGCCATTCTGATTCTGGCCTTTTTGGTGATGCAATACTTTGGCTCTGAAATCTTAGGAAAATTTAACTGAAGGAATAAGAGCTACACAGACTGCATAAATCATACATAGAAACCAAAATGAGAGGGTTCCACATTTTACAGAGCACTTTTATATTCCAGATGATTTAACAACTAATATTTTAATTATTGTTGTTTTTAAAACTTTATCGTAGCAACTACTGTGGTAATTATGCATCTACTAGCATAGCAACACCAGACTGTATAACTTGCTCTATTATAAATCAGGGATTCCCCCAGGCAGCCATAATTTGCCTGTCCTTCTGGTTTTGTCTACTTTAACTTTTCTATTTTTGGGACTACACATGTGCTTTGTGTTAGAGCAGGGAAGTCATAGCAGACTAAACTACAGTCCATGGTGACTTTGCCTTTTGGGTCGTGCCCTTCTCTGGTCTTGGAGGAAGATGGTCACATATAAAAACAAATTATGATTCAGAGAATCCCTACAGAGAGATTAACCAGAGAAATGTGGTTTTCACTGTGCCCTCACCCAGTGTACAAAGTCCCTATATAAATAGTCTTGTACTGGTCTAATTAATTGGCTCTCTAATCCTTGCCTAGCCCACTACATACAAAGCGGTTTTGTAAATTCAAAATAGACATGGTCTTGAGCCACAAAATTTATAAGATCATGTCATTTAGGGATGGAAAACAACTAATACATCATCCGGTACACCTCCTCAGCAGGGCAGGGTAGCCTAGTTAAAAATGCCTCAAATAACTTAGCTTTGACCACATCCTGAGCCAGCTAGTCCACTGTCTCATTCATCCTGCTGCCATGATGCTTTCCTTGATTTTCTTGATAGAGTTTCACAACTTTGAATTCAGCTCATCTGTGTCGAGGGAGTGAACCTCCCTTGCCTGAGGACAGCCTTTCACATACAGACAACTGCTCACCTCCTGTTTATGCTCTATCTCTTGCTGTTCTTTTGAATTGTCTAAATCTGTGTACATGAGATTTCTGTATCAGACAAGACAGCCTTAGGATTAAATTCCTGATGTTTTTCTGACATCTGGCAATACTACAGCACTTTCACCACACAGCTGTAACACTGGATTTCTGTGTAGTTATTCTAATGTCTCTAACCAGAGATTTTGCTACAGGAAAAATGTAAAATGATTATGAAGAGGGCAGGATCTTAGCTGATGAGGGTAATACTTGTATATCCTTAATAATGATATAAATGATGTTAACAGGAAGACAACAGATTTCCCTGAGATAAAGTATTCCCTTATCTAGTTGCAAAATAGATTGGCACTCCTCTCTCATTTCCTCAAGGTTGTAATTTAAAGGATTAACTTAATGCTGTTTGATACCCTGTCCAGAGACTTCTTGAAAGCTGAACTTGTTGGCTCTTAAATAAAGAAAATATATTAAAGTCATTGGTTTTGGTGGGTTTTTTCTTCCTTTTTTCTCTTTTTCTTTAAAAGAATGTGTTGGCGGTTCAAATAAATATCTGTCTAGACAGATGTCAAAAGTGAAATCCAATGATAAAGACTTTCTTCGTGGTAATAATAAAACAGAGGGTAAAAAAAAAAAATTGTGGCGTAAAGAACACCCAAGTTCTGAATGCAGAGCCAGATCTTTTTGTTTCAGCTACCACCCAACAAAGGGCAGTCAGTCAATCAGACCGGAAGTTCTCTTACACAGAGATATTACTTGCTGTGAGGCAGCGTGGGTGTGGGGTATGTTCATGTATGGTAAAGTGGTTAGAAACGCAGCAACGGATTTAATAGTTTTCTACTTTGAAAGCTATGATCTGGTTAATGCTGGGATTTCTGAAGACCTCAGGGGAAATACATTGTTCAGTTCCCACCACACTGGGGCTTGCTTCCTTTGGGAGGTTTTGTACAGAGTTAGAAAGGTTCGAGATCTCCTGTGCTTCCCAGCGCTTCCTACGGCCACAGTGAGATCAACCACTGCTCACCAGGAATTGCTGCAGAACATTGGGAATTTGTGTGCTTCAGTCCTCAGCATCACAGCACCTGAATGTCAGCTGCCTGACAGCTGTAAAGGCATTCAAAGAAGGATATATACATATATATGTCTTTAAGCTAAAGGGAGAATTAATGCTTTAACCACTGTGACACAGAAGCATATCCGCTAAGCTTCTTTCTGTATTGAACTTGAACATAGACAGCTTACTTCCAAGCATGCTCCATGTTAAATGCCAGAAGAGTATCTTCGGATTTGCTTCATCTTTCCTTCAGGTTTTGGAGCCACATTGCTGTCACAAGAAATCTAGTTCATTCCTGAAAGCAGATTATGTCCCACTGATGCAAATCACAACATACATGAGCTCTCTGCTTTTGGGACCTGTCATGGTGTGTGTCTTCCACTAATAGGTGTAAGTAAAAATACAAACTAAGTGTAGCCCAGGACTTGTGTCCAGACTGATGATGTCATCACCTGGCTCAAGCAGGAATGTGGAATCCATTAGTGGGCAATAAACCTGGAACCGATTTTTAAATATTTTGCATCAAAATGCATTTGCAGCTTTAAAATCTGCGACTGATTCGTGGTCAAAATGGTTTATTTTTAATACATACTTTTCATTTCACCCTAAGATGATAATTGCATTAAATGGTGGTCATAGGCATCAGACAGAAAATGTGTAGGTTATAATTTTGTGTGTCTGATCAAGGAAAGGAAACTTTTGTTTACACATATCTCTGAAGATGGCCAAACTACTTATTCTTGCATAGGGAAATTATTAGCTAGGAACTGAGGCAACTAAATGGCACCTTTAAAGCATAAAATATCATTCTTCCATTACTAGTTTTTTAATTTTTTTTTGGTCTCTTTTCTACATAATGAAGAAACAATAAGCAACCAACTGGAAGGAAAATCATGTAAAGAGAGAACTAAACAGTATTCACATTGATAATTTGGGATAAAAAAGGGCATTATTAACTTTTAATAAAATATATTCCTCATTCTGAGATAAAAGAAAATATCTGATAGCCATAATGACATATTATTAGACTTTTGACCATTTCATTTTTATTTCCTGTTCAGTGATCAGTGGAAAATAGGTCATGTCATATTTCATCTTCAAAAACTAACTGCTTAATTTATTTTTTTCTTTTGAGAGTTTTCAGTAATTATTCAGTAGCAAAAAATCATAAAAATACATTCCCCTAGAAAAATAGGTAATTTGATTTTCTTCCATAACTAACCATACAGATTGCTGTGACCCATGTACTAATCATAAGTCAGTCACATGGAGGTGATTTCAGGGCTATGACACAGTGATATGTCTGGGTTTTTCAGTTTAACCTATGAAGAAATCCCTTAAGAGGTCTGCATCTGAAAAAAGAAATATTTACTCTTATTCAGTTTTTTATGTTAGCCAAAGTACCCAATCTATGTCCCAAGTAATATTGACATTCACCTGTAGTTAGTTATGTTGCTGCAAACAACAGTGTTCCAAGGACGGTATGTTTCCATAGTTGCCTGTCAAGCCCCAGTCCCTCTGGAATTAAGAGGACTGTAATTTAATTGAGATTCTTTTTCTTCCTACAAAGCATTAATTTATCATGTAATTTTGTGGCTAGTTTGAAGTGCAGGTTCATGTTCAGTCAAACTCTTTTGCTTAATGAATATTGCCTAAATTTGATCTCGGATCAAAGAGAATTCACTGTGTATAAAACAAGAGAAATAACACTTCTCCATCCTGGAGACATTACATATAAACACATCTAGTTTCACACAGGGTTAGGATCCAATTCCTGATAACAAAAGCAAAAACCTAAAATACTGCGTATCTGAGAATACCATAGAGGACCAAGTTTTATTATTATTTCCTGTTATTTCCTTGTAACAAACAAGATCTGGCAACATTCTTCTGCTATCATTTAGCATATCCTCCCAAGGGTCAGAGGGGTCATCCAAGTGGTGGTTCTACGACTTTCGTTGAGATTCCAGAACATGTTAATGAGTGATTACTCACCTGTTGGATCAGGTTTTTCATTTTCTTGTTGTGTCTTGTCAGCACTCTTACCTAATGTGTGTGTAGAATTTTTTATGGGTCGACTGGGAGTCAGGATGCTGACAAGCAGTGTGGTGTAACCATTTCTTCCAGTACTGATGACATCACAGAGGCAGTGGCCAGTTTGCAACAGAGACTGGACCAGACATGAATTTTCACCCCAAAGGCAGACACAAAACAGAGTTAACAACTATATGGTATATAGATCTTTCCTTCATTTTCTAAATCTATTCTAAGAATTTCTGTATGATGGAATTTGAAAGTTGATGTATCGATATGAACTGCAATGTCCATGGACAAGTAGTGACATACAAAAAGTTTTACAGATGAAGTCCTGTAAGAGAAGTTATTATTTAAATGTCTTTGGAAGATTTTTCTATTATACAAATGAAGACATGATTACCTGTGCACTACATCTACTGCAGGTTACAGTACAAATGCAGATACAGGTTTCATCAATTTTAGTGAAGGCTACACAGCTCCTTTTGGGGTTGTTCACTTTCTTTAGATCTGTAATCATAGTCAGAATGAGAGAGAAGGAAAGAGGGAATTCCTGCTGTGGCTCACTGTATCATCATCATCAGAAGAAGGCAGTCTTGTAAACCTGGTTTTAAGTTATGGCAATTCTTGGACCACCCCAGGTTTAAATTTTCTAAACATTTCATTTTGCTTTATAGTTATATTGTTTAGACCTTGTTACTGGTTCTAGTAGCAGCAGATCTACTTATTTATATCGTGCTCCTGCGTTTACATTTCACTCAATCAGTTAAACCAGTTCACACAATATGTCAGAAGTATTTTGTGTTAGAGTTCTTAGATTTACAGGCTCAATGATTTCATTACAATCGCTCAGGATCTGCAGCAGCTGTAGCAAATCCAACTATGGTTCACAGACTTTACATAGCAACTCACAATTAATTTGTAGTTCTTTTAATGGACTTCCTTACTGTACATAAAGAGTGCAAAAGTACACAGCAGACTTATTTTTATTTTTATTTTTCTCTTAAGAAAATCCATTGTCTTCCTCTTTGAACAGTAATTATAGGTATTCTACTCAAGAAATCAAATATAGGGCTTACATTTCAATTTTCAAATACTCTTTACTTACAGATTTCCAGGCATTGTTTTTTGGTTTTTTTTTACTTATCTGTCAGCATTTACTTAATGGGAGATTTTACTACCTAAACAAACTCAGATTTGACAGAGATCTGTTGTATGTGTCTTATTAACAGAAAATAAGCAGCAAACCCACCTCGTTTACTCTTCAGAGACCCAGCACTGTACTACATGAGGGCTCCACAGCCCTGAGGCATCTGTATTTGTACTTATCTAAGACTGAATCCTAATACTTGAACATCTGTGTTGCCATCCTTCCACCTACTGTTTAAAACTTTATAAGAAGTCTCCCAAAACATCCCTTGAGGTAAGACTGTGTGCCTATTCAATTGAAAAGATGTTGAGGTAGAGAGCTTGAATGCCTTGCCTGAGGCCACACATTTCTCTTGTGTTGAAAATTGTGTGTACCTTTCCACTGCTTGCTTTGCTACAAAACTTGTGTGTGTAAGGCTGGAAATCCTTACATAGCAATTTGAGAACTATAATGAGAGGATTCACCCTGTGAGAACATTAACTTAGGGGGGAAAAATTGATCTACTATATATATACTGATACATGAACTTTTCCTTTCTCTTCTATTCAGTTGGATTTCTTTCCAGTGCAGGCATCTTTCCCCGTTCCCAGGTGCCATTCCCAGCTTTCCCATGCGAGCACCTCTTGCTGACAGCCAAAGACTGAACATCAACCAGCAGCTCCAGCTTCTGCTTGTGTGCCTTTGCCTCAGCCCTTCCCTGGGCAGTCAGGGAAGGAGCCTGAGGCACCCACACAGCCCACCCTGCTTGAGAATCAGATTTCAGACAAAAAAAGCTTTGTCCTTGGGCACAGATATGAAAATCAGCTTGTTCAGGTATTTCTGACTCTCACAGAGCTCCAACCCTGGGTCATGTTGTGTTTGTAGGAAGCCAAGGAGTTGTGTAATGACTGGGATATGTGAGGTTAGAAATGCATGTGAGCGCATGTAAACTCAGGTTGGTGGGGGGAAATTGTCCTTATTTGTACATAATGTCTTGTTTGAATAGACCTGCTGCATGCTACATCTTATCTAAATACAAAGTAAGGCCTATGGTTTCTAGTAGCTCCCTTGTGCCTTCCCTCCTCCAGTGTGCTTTAAGCAGCTGGAAAATGAAAACAGAACTTTAAAGTTGGGGAAATTGTTTTGGACTTACCACACTAACTTTTTTATACCGTCTCAGGATACTCAAAGTATACCTATTCAGTCTGTTGAGCATCTAAGATCACAGCTGAAGCCTGGGAAAATTAATGAATAACATCTTACAACAGCCTGGAGAGGAGTTCTATAGTGAGGCAAGATTTGGGACTTTGTGCTAATGTTTGCTTTACTCACTGAATATGGTTTTAGCCTTCATAGTGTGAGTTCACATTTGGATTTTTGTGTTCTTTTTGAAAATACATGCCATAAATTAGGAGTGTTAAATTTTCCATAAAAAGAACCTTCAAAATAAAAAAATCCATTTGGACTACGTCAGGATCAGAAATGTTTACATTTTGTAGACCTATGATGAGAGAGAATGAGTATTTGAGAATTGTGTTAGTTGTATCTTTTTATTTATTTATTAGGAAAAATGCAAATATTTCAATAAGAACTCACACAACCACAACCGAAGGAGAATCTTCACTAACTTTTACAGGCATCAGATCATGCTCTTTTACAGCAAATCTTAATGGTAAAATGTATGCCTCAGAACTACAAAAGGTGCCAATAATAACAATCCCAATGGGGAGATGATAAACTCATCCATGCTGAGGTCTGTGCTTGGAGGCAGAGCATGCATTGCCTTCTTCACTGACAATATCTCAAATACTCATGCTGAGCTACTGCCAGACAGCTGGCACATCAGCATAAAATCCACTGCAACCTGCAGTTGTGTGCAAGAAATGGAGCAAATAGCTGTGTGATTTAGCTTGTGCTCCTGTGGTTTAACTGCTGCTGGCACAGCTTCCAGCTGATTCAAAGTAAGCCCAGGTATGTGAACATGACCTGCTGTTGGAGAATTGACAGGTAGTCATGACCTCCTCCTCGCTCCTGATTATGCAGCAGCCTCCAGGAGTCCTTGGACACTCTGATGATTTACTTCTGTCCTTTTGGCAAAGCTGCATTTTTTCTCTGTCCTAGTAGTTCATATGTTTTATTCTTCTTGAACAGATCTGTCTGCTCCCATCCATGTGTCCTGGTATTACATTTAATAGCGTTTCACTATATCATTGTTCTGAGTTCTTTTCAGTTTGCTGGCACATGGAAATTTCTTATTAAATCTTTCCCTCCAGATATCATTATCTTTGGTTGACTACCAAATTTGTCTGAGTGAATTATTGTCAATGCATATATTAGTTTCATTTTCCTTTTTTTGTGATACTTTTTCGGTATAAAACAATGCAAATTATAAAGACTTAACATTGCTTTAATGCTCCATCTCAATAAAAAAGTGCAATTGTTAAAGTCTAAAATGCACCTTGCATAATCCTAAATGATTATATGCATGAGATCTTAATTACAGAGAGCTCTATTTAATTAATGTATTCCGGACATCTGTAGTTTTGATTTATAAAAATGTAGTTTTTGCCATGGGTATATTTTTAAGTTACACATAACGCAAGAAAGATAGGAAGTTTTCTGGTATTTGTTAGTTGCAATATAGGAGGTGGCTGCCTGGCACTTGCAAATCTAATTCTGTTTATCATCACAGCACTTTGATCAGGCTGCCTTTTTTTTTTCTTAGTATTGACCAATCCTACAGGCATCTAGTCAGATAAGTAATTTCAGTGACATATATCAAAGGTTCTAAGATCTAAGTATCATGGATCTAAGGTTCCAGACTTACAGACACTGAAAATGTTAAGGGGAGAAGCTACTGCCTAAAAGCACATTTTGGGTGGGGGGGGAAGAGAAAGGGGGGAGAGGGGGGAAATGTAAAAGCAGAACCTTTTTCTTTAAAGTAGGAAAGGATATACAACGGGAATCTTTTATTCTGATCCACTCAGTATCATGCTGTTTAATGACTCCAAGTGATAATGTACTTAAATGGTTAATGCAAGGCTTGATTCTCCTCTAAAACTGAGCTGGGAACAAAAGCTGAAATGACTTTTCAAAAGGGAGGAACGGGAGGAATTCTGACCCTTTTCCCATTGCTTTACAACCTGAAACCACAAAGCAATTGAGGAATCAGCACAGGGCGTGTGGATTAAAACGCTTCCTAGAAGCAGCTACACTGTACATTGCCTCAACCCTCCCTGAACTTTCTCAGTGAATACAGCAGCCTGACAGCCCGGCTTCCCGCTGGGTGGATCCTGCAACTCCAGGAGGGAATGGCACTTCTTGTTTTTAATTAGCAAAGGTGAAAGGTGAATTAAAACTAGCTGTTTGGCAAGTCAGAGCAAGGGGCTGAGTTCTGAAGAGCACCAAGGAGGAGGGTGCTTTCTCCTTTTTTACTTTTTTTTTTTTTCCCCCTCCCTCCTTCTCTGAATGAATTGCCTTGCAGGAGGGACTGAAAATACAGCTTCTTCCTGAATCCAGTGGCAGAGTTACTAAAGACAGCTCAAGACACAACACTGCAGAGTAACGCCTTGGAATGTCCTCGCACTTTATAAACAATTGTCCTAGGGAGGGAATATTTTTACACGACATTTGCACAGCTTGACAAATGGCTAGCTGAGGCTGTGCTGCTCTGATGAACGTTGAATTTCACGTAGAGATACCCCACAAACTGACCAAAGGGAGAGATCTAACTGCACTGGGAAAGTAGAAGTGGAAGTTGGAGCCTTAAAAACACCCCACCAAAACAACAAACAAACAGCAGCAGTTAAGTGAAGAGAGCAAGAAATTAATCTTGGGCAGGATGGCATCTGCCCAGGACCTTTTAATCCTGTCACTATATGGCTTGTTACTAGAGTTACCGGCTGGATGTCATGCAGCGGATACGAGGCAGCCAAGGTTACGTCTGTCACATAAAGGTAGGTCAGTGTGTCAGGTTTTTTAAGACTTTATGCTAATGCAAGTTCATTGACTTCACTAAATGTACCGCATCAGGGTTAAATTATGGTCCTCTGACAGAGTAAAATGATATCTTGTGAATTGTTTCCTAGTACTGAACTGCATCCTTGACTAAGGTTACTGAATTCTGGAAGACTTAGGGCACTTACAGTGTTGATTTTAGACTACTGAAATATTCTACCTGAAAGTGTGTTAGATTTGCATGTCATTCTCACTTATTCTCCATGCTGTAAGAAGACTGTCAGGTCTCTTAGTAAGAGAGAAAGAAATGGAGAATATAACCTGAAATTATTGCTGAATAAATGTACTCTTGTGCATCATGTAGCCCTTAAACAATTAAATGTCTGTTTCACTTTTAGAATTAGATCTGTCTACAAATATGGCTAAGGCAAAAAGATTGAATTCCTGTGCAACCATATGATTCATTTTCTAAACTAGCAAGTGTCATCACACTATAATTAAAATGACTAACTGCCAATGTAAGTCTGCTTGCAGTTTGAGTTACTCAAAGAAAAAAATATTATTTTTTCTGACACATGTATGTGGAATACTTACAACTTTTATGTTTTTTTGTTTTAAATTATTTAATTTTTTGTTACCTGAAGCCTGAACCATTCTTCCTTGGCTCCTTCAGAGTGTCCTTTTTCAGTTCTGGATTGCATATGATTTAAACTCTTCCCTATAACTTGGGTTTGATCTTGTATATATGTAAAAATACCTATGCACAACCCTGGCATTTCAGTTCTCTGCAACAGTATATGCATTTGTAGATAATAGATATGTATGACAGATAGTTGTTGCAGGAGGAGCAAAAAAATGTAAGTGTGCAAGATAAACAGATGATTAGCCAATCAATAATGTTTATATATTACCTCTTATGCATGGATGAAAAGAAAATGCCTTTTTGCTGACATACTTGGGAAGGAGCAAATTCTAATTTACTCAAGAATATTTCAGTGGTTATGCAAGTGATAACTAAGCTGCACCAGTGTGAAGTACATTAGAATACCTATTTCAAGTATGGCTAAGATTTAAGAATTAGCATCAGCCAGAGCTCCATGTGTTGACAGGTTTACTCTAAACAAGGTTTAATCGTGTTTTATATAGCAAGCTAAATTACCAATTATAAGGAAGGGAGAAGCTGAATAGGATAATTGGTCTGACTGTCGTGCTAGGAAACTATAAGAAATGGAGTTTGCTTTTATAAGGCAGCGAAACAAATTTTAAAGAAAGAAATATGTGTCATGTAAGTAAAAAATTAATTGCTCTAAATGAAACAAATAGTATAACCATTTTTAATATATAAACCACTCCGGTTTTAACCTATGGTTTCAGGAATGCTGATTATATAACCCTTTCACATCTCTTACTGTTGAAAATGTGCACCCAAACACTGATTTATTTCTAGATGTAATTACTTGGGCTTTAATTATTATTGATATTTGTTTGCTTGTGATGGGGCAAGGGAGATGAGAAAGCACAATAAATGAGACAAATAGACCTAGTTTTATGTTGGTTCAGGACTTTGGCTTAGCTGCCAGTTTTGGCAAGCTCCCCACTATGGTGCTCCGACTATTAACTCCCTCTCTGCTTACTTGTAGTAATAATTGCTTTTCTGATGTTTGGAATCAATGTACATTTTACTGTATACTACTTCTCTTTTTGGCAGTAAGCCAGTAATTTGGTCGTAACACATCATAACTCTGATATTTTCAAAGAGATCTTAAAACATCCACTTCTCACAGAGGTCCAAACATTCCCTGCCTGACGGCAGTTCGCTCAGATTCAATGACACAGAAAGATTTGTCCTCACAAATTTGCTCCCATGAACACACATCACCATCTTATATTTTGCCTTGTACAATACCCCCTTGAATTTTTCACATTTATGAAATGCGACTGATTTTACAAGCAGTGTTGCAGTCAGTGAGTGCCTGATCACATATCCCCAGCCAAAGGTTGGAAGTGGCATACCTGCCTGCCACCCTGGGAACAACTACTGCAATCCTCCCAGCCAAAAGAATGTAGCGACCAAGCATGAAGACAATGAGCAAATGTCGCTGCTCTATTCACTAGTCAAACAGGAGCAGCAGGAGGGTCCCTCATCTTAATTGCTTTTACTCCAGAGAAAGGCTGCTCTGGGTACCAGCGAGGTGCAGGGTAGTTATGAAGAGGTGGTTGTGCACCCTCTGTACAAAGTTGCTTCAGTCTGTCCAGTGAGTTGCTGTTGTGGTACAGAGGATGAAGCCCATATGTGTAAATTTTCAGTGTGAAGTAGCTGTAAACTCAGTGAAAAATTTCACTGCAAAGACCCTGAAAAATGAAAGTAAGCAGGCTTGCTCACTTCTCCCCTTGGAACTGCAGATGCTGATAGCTAACTGGGTTTCAGGCCAGTGCAAGATCTGCTAGTACTGACTGTAAAGTTAAAAGCTTCTCTGATGAGTATGATGAGGTTATGGACATGATATTTGTTGTTATGGAAGAGTGTTTAACCAGTTTGTTTTAAAATTTTATTTCTTTGAAGAGCCAAAAGAAGGCTTCCAGAAATTAGAAAGAGACACTTCTTGATCTTCATAAATTCTCACATTCTCTCTTTTTTTCTTTAGAAGTGATGCTCAGTGAAAGTGAGGTAGTGACAGTGAATGAGAACCTTTTCCTCTCACAGCAAACCAGACCTTCACCTGCAGTGCACACGTCTGCAAATCCACAGCAACAAGATCAGGTCCTAACCCTGGTGCAGAGGGGTCGCCTGATGGATAGGAATACCACAATCCTCTTGCCATTTAAAGGATATATTGTGCAACCCCTGTTTGACTCTATGGCCATTTACCCTGCTTCAGTGGGAGTTAATGAAAGTCCTGCATTCTTGAACTACTGTTAAACCTGTCAAGTCAATGCAAACCGTAATGGTGATTTTTGGTAAGGTAGCCTTTATTTCAGTAAACTCACACGTGGATTTTGCCATTCCTTTATATGAGATTAGAATTAATCCTGTAACCACCTTGCAGTCATTTTATGGTTCTAACTTAATTTTTAGTATGCTGAACTATGTTTAAATCAGGACTTGAAGGTCTTTTCCTCAAACCATCAGCTTGTAACTTAGAAAATTTACTCTGCAATCCGTACCACTTGTAGCATTAGTGGTATGATTGAACAAACTAGTGTTTGATGATGACCCACTAAGATCTCTGTACATCAATATGTAATCAAAATGTAATCAATACATGTTGATTTGTAGAGATAAAAATGTGTAATAGCTTGCTCAATATTGCAGAGAAACAGATTTCTACATTATTAAGTTATAGGTTGACAACTACATTTAAAGATCATTAGCTCATTTTACATACAGTACAAACCCTGGCTAATGAGGTGTTAATGGAAGCCAAGTTTCAACCCTAATTCTTTATAGGCTGCTGGTTAAATTCTTTCCCTGTATCCCACAGTTTGAGTTCTCGCAATGGGAAATATACAATTAAGGTGAAATCAGCACACACTGCGTGTTAAAAAGAAATTATTTACATTACAGATTGAAATGGATTGAGTTTCCAGAAGATGGAAGGGATGTATTTATATAAGCCTAACAGAGCTACATGGGAAGCATGTGCATCTGAAAGGTCCATGAAAGATGTAATTGTATAATTCAAGCATTATGCATGGTTTGCTGTGTATTTCTAAGTGGGTTTGGATTTTTTTTCCCTAATTCACGAATATGGTAAAGAATAAAGGTAATATAGTATGAAAATGAGATGCTGAGCCTTTACAGGTCTGTACAATTTTGTTGCTGCAATGGGATCTGGTACAGTGAGTACAATGAGCAGCGATTTGCAGATCCCGAGGGATCTGTTTTCTGTTTTACTCATTGCATTGCTCTTCAGTGACAAATTTTGGCATTACCTGACCCCAGCTTGTGTAGCTGTGCACTAGGCACTGCTCTTGTCTGGAAAAGGTATGGTTAAGAAGCAGTTGTGCCTGTCTTACCCATCCAAATAGAATTCTTTCACCTCCTTGTAACTTCCTACAGTAGAGTCAAGCTGCAGCAGGCAGAAGGAGCAGACTGAACTTTGAAGGAAATCATCTGGGTTAAAAAATTTTTTCTCCAAGCATAAATACTTCAAACAGAAGCAGCAGACAGCTAAGGAAGGGGGAGCTGAAATGTTGCAGACAAAAAGTGATACTTTCCATGTTCATATTCAGACTTTAGTATGTAAAATGCGTAATCTACTGTAGAAGAATTTAGGTTTGCTAGGATTAACTAATCATCTTTGAGGGTTGCTGAGATCTGCAACAGCAGAAAAAATGTTTCATTGCCATTTGCAGGGACCAGAGTTTCAGCACACCTACTTTCTTGATACTTTTAATTTAGAATTTGTTCTAAGTAATGCTAAGTTTGACCATGCTTATCCATGTTATCTTTGTCTGTTCCCTAGCTAAGGTGGCAGTAAAATTTACTCAGGGGCTAACAACTAATTTGCATAACAAAAATGTAGGGAATTTTTAGACAGGCAATTCTGAATTCCGAGTAGGCAAATGTATTTAATACAAGTATAATATTTTCTACTACCTGGCCACATAAATCATGGCTAGTTAATGACTAGCCACATAAACCACAACTGAATCATGATTGATTCAATTTTATGCATGAAAATGTTTTCTATTTTTAACAGCTTTCACTGTAATAGAAGTTAGGTTTTGAATGAGTAGGAAAGACTAGTTTTTCTACCAAAGCAAATTCAACTTCAAGAAAGTTGTTAATTCATGCTATTTCTAAATCACCTTGAATTTGTACCAGAATAAGGATTGGACTGGTGGTCTTTGCATACATATAATCCAGAGAAATCTATGTATTAAAAAGATAGATGGTATAGACCTGTATTATGGCTCCACATGTGAATGTGTTTGGCTATAAGTACTGATAACCAGAATTATGAGTGTTTGGAAAAAACATGTGATGAGTAATGTCTTCTTCTTACTCTGATTCTCGAGGTCACATAGAACTCAATCTCAATTTAGAAATGTCTTCAAAAAATATGCACAAATATCTCTAGGCCACTTACAGGGTAAGAGAGGAGAGCGTTTGCATCCCATCTTCCACTGGACAGGCAACTGATTGCTTACCAAAGTTAGGCCAAGATTTAGGGTTTTTATTCATCCATATCATAAGAGGTGACTGCTAGCAAGTTCAGGAGTGCTTTACGAGTAATCCTAGAGTGACTTGCTCACTGAGACAGGAATTTTTTTGGCAGAGAATTCATGCTAGTTCCTTTCATAACTGCATTTTGTTGACAAAGGCTTCTGTAAGTGTTGCTGTAGCAGAACTCTGCAGCGATAAGCACCACCACCACCGATGCAAGAAGCAGACGGTTTGCTGCCTAACATCAATCACTTGCCTGTTTTTGCTTTAAAGAACTAAGGACCATCTGAAGGTGCAAGACCAGAATATCCTGCATGCTGCTGCTTCTCTGCAGCTAACTCCCTGCTTTCAAAGTGATAACACCATCTGCTATTTTAAACTCCTCATGAGATACTGTGCTCATCGTTATTTCACTGAAAACAAGGGTTATATTTTACTTAAATGAAAACAGAATTAATGCTGTTTACATGATTTATGGGATGATGTGCAAGGGTGAGCATCTGTGTCAGGCCTTTTGAGAAACTTCTGGTCAACAAATATTCTAAAAGTGTGCAATGGAAATATTACATATTATTAAAACTGCAGCCCTGGTTTTCTTCATGTAGCAAGGCAAATATGATGAAGTTACAGCATGCAGGCAGCATTAATTAGAAAAATCATAATTTCTTTAAAAAATGCATAGCCTGAAGGGGTGAAGATAATAATCTTTGTTTTACAGTGGGGTGGGGGGTGGGGAAGCCTTCTTGAGTATACCATTTAAAATGTTTTGTGTTGGTTAGTTAATGCTTGGCTTTTGTTTAAATCAGTTAAGGATTCAGGATTAAACATGAAAGAACATGTTAAAAGAGAAAAAGAATGAAAATCTTGCATTATAAAAAATCTGTACTGTACTTCATCTTCAAACTCCTGTAAAGAAAGGACATAACTTTCAAGAAACAATATTTGAGAAGTTTTTTAAAATAAACTCCATCTTTAAATGGGTGCAAAATTTAAATTGTCATCACCAAGATTCAGTTTGAGGAGCTAAATCTACTGAGTTTACTGCATACATTAAAACAAATGAAACTATCATGATTCTGTCAGAGCACAGTTTAAAAAACAAATATTACCAACTTATTGTTTCCCCAGTTATATTGTCTCACATTGAAAAAATTCCTTTTTCCCTTGATCTCAGTTCTTCTGATGGTACTCAAGGCTACAAATTCTTATTTTGGAAGAGAGATTTCTCCTTGTTAACAAATTCAATTGAAAGCTGACTTCAATGTGCTTCTCCTCTAAGCATCTTCTGTTAGTTTAATCTATAAATTGATACGCTTTCACTCATGCTGCATCCCTTTGGCAAACTGTTTTATAGCAGTCAAAAGACTATTTTTTCCCCTTTCAAAACAATGTAAAGCAGGAATGTATCATTATGTATTCAGTTTTTTCTTACTCTGTTATGATCTTCATGCCTGTAAAAATCACCCAAGTGAAAGTATTTTGAGACAGATTTGGGGGTTTTTCTTTTGAAGAAACAACATTGCAAACACAAGGAATAGTTTCTCTGGTGTTTTTTTCTTTTTTTTCCCCCTCAGAGTTCCTCAGTGACATTTTGATGCTAGACCTTTTCAAAAGATTTGTAAAATGCAGCACATTACAATTGAGCATCCAAGGACACTGCTCAGCTGCACTGCTCTTGGTGAATACATAATCTTAATGACAAATCTTTGTTCCTCTTCTAGTCTACTCATTCTTGTTTTACCTTCAATTTGCAGGACCTCCAGAGTGCACTGGCATGTCAAAGGTTCCTTTTACAGTTTCTGTGCAAGTATGTACAGGAGGTCTGCAACCACAAAGTTGTCAAAGAAGGGATGCCTGCCAAACCTCTTGGCCCTGGCATGACACCCAGCTTGTGTGTGTAGCCAATAGCTGCAAAGCTTGAATCACTCATGTAGCTGAAGAATAATTTTTGATGGAATAAAAGTTGAACCTCATCTTTAAATTACTTTTTATTAGTCTCAAGTGAAAGCAGATGATTAGCTGTTGTTTCTGTCATCTCTTGCTACTCTGTCTCAGTAGAGTACTTGGTATGTTTTATTACCTCTTCTGTCAATCAGAATCTGCTCAACTCTTATTAAAAAGTCAACAAGAGCCCTCCAGTTACACGTAATGACCTAAGATTTGTTCCTGAATGCAGTGTTGTGTTTCAGACTGAAACTTCATTTGCCCCATAGAAGTGCCATCCTTTTACCTCATAAACTCCACAATACAAAATCAATTAAGTTTACCAGGAAGCAGCACTATTGTGCCACGTTGTCTCTTTCCCTTCCATGGAGAAACACAGTGCAATAGCACTTTCTGTAACTTGTCTGCCTCTTGCTGATTGACTTCTGGTACTTAGATTTCCAGTGTCAAAGAACAGATTAAAAACTGAAGTTTTGAATACTTCTGCAGGTTAAAAAGACAACACAAAGGAAACCCTGTAATGGTCTACTGACAAAGACTGGTTTGCCATAGACATGCAACATTCAAAGATTATATTACCATTCTTAGTTGAATTTGCTTGACACAAGCTTTCATATCAGAAACGTAGATGTGAAAGACATACTTCCAGTCAAGGAAGATTATATGACAAACATAAGACTTGTCTGCTTTGTGTGATCTATTACAATAAAATTCAAAGGATCCCTATGAATGCTTAATGTCAAAATACAGAAAAAAATTAAAGGCCAGAAATGTCCTGCATGAAAAATCAAAACCCCACAAACTCAGCCAAGCAATGCCTGTTAGCCAAAACTGGGAGAAACTAAAAGATATCACTGATGGCTTCTCATATCTCTTTGGCCTGAGAAGAAGACATTTATTATTTATAGGAACTTGATGACAGGCAGTATATTGTATTTTTCAAACTGTGATTTGGAACAACTAAAAAAAAATTGTTTCTGATCTCTGTGAAATCATGTTGCTAATATTTTTACTTCATCAGCAGTGAAGAATTTCATGTTTTAGGAAATTCACTTGTTCAGTTCAGCATTTGCAGTTTACCATCTCTATTTTTTTTTTAATTCCCCACAGTACATTTACGTACAAATATAAAAGGGTCTCAAACAGATCCCTCTAGTATGAGGATGGTTTTTTGTTTTTTGTTTTTTTTTTTCCATATTATTTGTAAAATAATTCTGTAAACCAAGGAACCAGTGCTTCAAAGATAGGCATTCATTGAAAGAAGATTTCTCTCAGATTAACATCCTTAATGTTTCTATTCTCTGCTTCTGTGTTTATTTTTATCTAAAGGATTCCTGACTTCATACTGTGAAGCAATTGAAGCTTCTGTGGGGAGTCAAACAATGGGCTTTTTGCTGTTGCTAAGTTCGCTTTATAGGCTTTTTCTTACAACACATTTGTTTAATAGGCCTAGTAAAATGTCGAATGCAGCTGTAAATATATCTTTTATTTGTTGATGTGCAATAAACATTACAGGGATGTTGGCCTTTTCTTATTCTGATCTTTCTGACACTGATGAAAGGAAATTGTACAAAATGAATAGAAAGTGCCTTAACCTGATTGCAGAAAACAAGTCCCCACATACCTAGGGGTTAGTACCTTGTTTCTCTTTTAACAGATGTTTTCTCCCAACAGTGTTATTAAAACTTAATAAGAATAAAATAATAAGTTGCTTGATGTGAGGGAATTATTCCAGATAGCACTACCCACTGGGGTCATCACTGAAGGTCATTTTTCATCCAAAGAGCTAAAGGTTAGCAAGTGTTTCTCAGTTCCATGAGCTCCTGCAAATCTTTATTTATGATTAAGCTAAGTGCTGTCCTAAGGCTGTGTGGTAAAAGCCAAGAGTAAAGGAAAATAAACCCATTCTTTTATATATTAAATATTCCATCCCAGTTGATTGAAAATGGTATGATGCAAAGCTTGAAAATATGTGTTGTCTGGGAGCCCAGAAAGACGTAAGCTGTCTTAGAGATCTTGTTCTTATTAATGTTGTTGCTAAAAAATCATCTTGTCTTTACATGCCTGTGTTTACGTGCAGTAAATTTCATTATTTTCTCTTCTCTGCTTATCTTAGGCATGGCCATGTCCTCCTGCATATTTTCAGGTTACACAAGTCTATGGGATAACAGTCATTTCTAAACACACTCTTGAGATGGTATTCAGCAAGTTGAGCATTTGCTATAGCTTAGAACTGGGCTGTAAAAAGTCCCAAGCTCTTTACTGATTCCATATATTCCTTGTCGAATGACTGCAGCTTCTGTGGATTAACACTCAAGCACTGCAATTGGTTATTTGATTTCTAAAATGCATGAATTCTTGTAAATAAACACTTCACATTCAGAAGACAAAGTTACAGTAAAGAGTGGTTCTCCAGCTACAGCTCTGAATGTAGCAAACTGTCCTTAAATTCTACTGCTAAATATATGAAACCTTTAATACAAAAATAGAAGAGGCCTGATTTCACTGTTACTAAGGACAATAGCAAACCTTACACAAACTTTTGTGATGAAAAAGTTGATGAGATATTCCTTGTTCCTGACCCTACTCTCTGAAAGAGGTGATCCATTTGTTTGTTGCACTACATCTAAAGGTGTATTTCTGTCTTTACTAAATAGTATGTCTTTGAACTGATGATGGTCTGGAAGATGAGGATGGAGGTGTAGTCACTTGAGCAGTGACTTGACCTAAGTGGCTCTCATAGCTGCTGGACATGGCTATCTGTGGCCCACAGTAATGACTTTGGTGTGCTCTGCATCTGCTTCTGTGCACAATGTGCTGATTTAGATTAAGCATGATACAATTAGGTTAAGCAGTTTTCAAAATAGTTGACACTGAATTGATGGCCCATTGAAATAGGTGAGCCGCTCACAGCTTCCTCTCAGCTAGTCTTTGGCCAAGGAGCAGTAAACACCACCAGTTACATGCAAACTGTTTAAGTTATTTCCACTGCACACAAAGTGGCCTTATAGACTATATCTTAAAACTTTGGTTCTATAAATATTTGATTGTGTGTGTACCATTAATTAGACAAATTAGTCCATTGATTAAAAGTTAAGTTGGGGTTTGTTTGCAAGATCAAAGTGTAAGGCACAGACTCTTTGAGGTGATTCCTGTAGCGTGATTGATTAAAGTTAATCATGGCAAAAATGGTTCTATTTTGCCCATACCCCAGGCATCACAAAGCAATATGAAACTCTGACAATTTTGATTAATGTGTATAATTTCACTTTCCATTTTATTTTGAGGTTAAACACTTATGAAAAAGCTTGATACTTACAACTTACTGTGCTCTTTTGTTATCAGGAAAATGGTATTTTCAGAAGATGCTTCTTTGATGATTTTATAGAGCACTGTAATATGTGTGGATACATGTAATTTAGAATTGTGAAATAGATGTTACAAGTGTTATATGTGGTCTCTGTAATTTTCTTGACATGAACAACCCCTTACTTTCTTAGAAAATGTAACAAATTACTTCATAATATCAGGTTAATGGATTGGAATTTTTTTGTGGTTTCACATTTGCTGCTTTAACATGTAATAGCACTAAAACCCTTGAGCTGTAAAATTAGATCTCTGGGCTGTTGAAAACTCCTTGTACTCTTAATTTAAAAGTAAACCAAAAGAAGAGGCTTACAGCATGGAGATTTGAAAATAATAGTAACTAATGTTTATACATTCTTGTGAAACAGCTCCTGAATTGTGCTGTGAATTTGATAGCATCATAGAAATGCTCTACCTTGGGATTGTTGAAAGGTAACAGACATACTGACATGTACTGATATCTGATACTATGGCCTGGTAGTGTTGCAGGACCCATGGGGAATATCTGAAACTTAAACTTGTCATGTCCTAGCATGTTTTATATTTTAAATTGTGTAAACTATAAATTAGCACACAGAAAGCAGATTTCTAATCTATGATGAAAAGGTGCTTCAGAGTTTTTTCTGAATTAGTCATACACTATATGTATGACAATAGCCCTGCTTCAAACTTCTTGGTGTGGTTTTGACTTCTGTGTTTAACTGTTCACAGCATGATAGTAAATTGTTGCAGAGCTTGATTTCTGTGCAAATTTTGTTGCAGTGGTTTTGCTCTGTAACTGTTTGGTCCCTCAGCCTGTAAGGTCGGCTCTTGCCAGACATTGTAATTCTGATGGCAGAGGTTAGGCATTACAGCACCCACCTGAGCCCCATAATTATGGTTGCAACTGCATTACAGTAGCACAGGGTAATAAGGTGTTTCTGTTGGCATCTTGGAGTTCTTTCACAGGGCTTGTAATAATGCTGATACTTCTTACTCACTATAGCATTGTTTACAGACTTTTAAAAATGCATCTGAGAGCACTAAAGGCTGGAGGTAGATCCTGAGAGCAAGTTGCATAATTGGATTAGAAAGCCTTCAGGCTGACCTCAATGCTGTTGAATGGGCAAGACTTGTTTTTAACCAATCAGTTCCTAACTTAAGCATTTACTGATTTTTAATCTTTGTAAAGACCTCACAACCGCTGGCAGCTAGCTTGGATGGGAAACTCCAGAAGTTATAGCACCCATAAAACATGTCTTTAAACCAAATCCTTTTATAATTGCACTATTTCTTTTGGGGAAGATCAGGGCTTTTCTTTCACTGAGAGTTTTTCTAAGGGGTTGATTGGATCATCAATAATGTGTTAAGAATCTACTAGATTTGAGAAACCTGGATTCACTTTGAAGTTTTATGAAAAACTTTCAATAAGCTCCTGTGATCCTCTAGTATTTATTATATTGCTAAATCTCATAATATCTTTCCCAGTAGAATTATACAACTTATGTCTGAGAATGAAACTTCCTTCCAACTACCTATTGTCTTGCTTGGTGAGACTGAAATACTTTTGTGTAGCGTGACATCGGCAATAAGAAATATAAACTAGGACCTGCCTCAATAGCAGGCAAAAATTAAAACAGAAGATAAACTTGAAACTGAAAGAAATGTTTTGTATCCTTCTATATCCTTATATCACAAGTCCCTCGAGCTTCTTCTTTTCTTTCCTCTGCTGAAGTGGTCTGAGATATTTTCTTTAGCATTAGCTTTTTAACTATCTTTACTACATAGCAAATCACTTCATTCTTCTAAAGTCATACTCGCTTTTCCCTAATCCCTAAAGTTTTCCTACTGTAGCACACATAATGTTATCCCAGGCACTAAAGTCTCTCTTATAGCATGTCCCTCTCATGTAACCTTCAGTATTTCTTCCACACTTTTTACTTATCAACCACCTTTTTGTCCCTAGGTGGGTCAAAAGTAGCAGGGATGTGATTGTTTCTGCATGTGCTTGTTGGCCAGTCAGTTTGCATGTGCTAATTGACCAGTTGCCTGCTAATTGTATTCATTGGATAATGAGTTTGTTCTCCATTTTGGTTAAGGGACTAATGTAGCGTTTCTACTTCTTCACTGGTGATTTTCATGAAACTTGACAAAAACTTAAAGTTTTTAAGACTGCCTGTACTCCTCATCCTTTTCCTACAATATTTGAAATTGGTCAGTGGGATCTCATGTGTTATAGGGAACATGGATTGTGTCACCAATCAGCAGAATGATCCAGAACACCTCATTTTCTTAGTAAATTAAACTTCGTTTGTCACAAGAGAATCAAAGAATCTTTACTATGATAGATCATCTATCTCTTTTGGTCCTTCCAAACTGATAGTTCTGTAGTGAAGTCAGATAACTACTGTCATTTTAGTGGCATTGCAATTATCTTTCCCAATAGTTCCTATGGAAATTTCAGTCTACCGTGTAGCTGTTCTTAGGAAATTCAGATGATATTCAAGCATGATTTAGACAGAAGGTATTTTCTTTTTTCATAAATTGTAGGTGCCAAATCATGTTCTTAAGGGTTAAAAGAATTAAAATTAGTGAAAACATGGGGTTTGGTTCTGAAGTTTTTGTCCTTTAACAATAATTGGAGACAGTGCAATAAATGAGTATTTGGAACGCATTTTCTGTGTTACTCTTTGCTTTCAGACGGGTTAGAATTATTGTCCTAACCATTCCCTGCAGGATTTTGACATGAGTTAATTGCCAGGGGATTCTTGGAGATGTACATACATCTGGAGCTTTCTGGAAACAGAATACTAAAGTAGAAAGCCAAAAAATGAAGAAGGCTGCCCAGATCAATATAGTGTTAAAGGAAAGAACATCTGGGAAAAAAAGACCACATAAGGTCTGTATGACTGTGGAAGATGAAAGGGTTCTCCCTAGATAAAAGCATGGACTGGAAATTTTAAAGAAGACCAGATAGCTGGGCTAGTGAGACAGGGCTTCATCTACCCTAAACCAAACCCATTATATCAGTATCAGTAAGTTTTTACCAAAAGACTTGTTAACATCAACAGTCAAAAAACGAAGCTGCTCGGGCTATCAGCTGACAACTGTGTAGACAAGCAAGATAAAAAGTAAAATCTATGGGGATCTGACCATATTCTAATTTAGAAGTAATAACAAAAAAACCTTCTCTATTTACTTTTTATTATCTTAGATGGTGTCATTCTCAGCTCTGAGTGATAAACTAGTAATAAATTGATATATGCTGTGCTAACAGTTTTATTTATCAGTAACCTCCAAACTACTTAAGTACAGCATTTTAAAGTGCTTTGAGAAACTGAGTTAGATAAATTAACATTTTTCCTTTTATTGATTGTGTTGTAAATGCATTCCAAAAATTCTGCTGTGCTGATGAAATCAAATTTCTCCTTAAGCTGCTGCCATTTATTCTTTTGTAACATTTATCTAGATACCGTTAATTAACTTCAATTTTGCAGATAGTTTAGGAATGTCTCTCAGTCAACAGAAAGGGTAGCAAGACTTTGAAAGGGTAAATGATGGCTGTAGTCCTTCAATTCTAGTCTCCTCAAGAATGCTTAGTTTTTCTCACAGTTAAGTATTTAATTCAGAAATTCCATATGAACTATTTTAGTGATGACTGTCATATTAATAAATTGAGATACAGCATTTATCTTTGAAGTCATAGTTTTTGAAGTGTAAAGATTTTTAATATCTTAGTTTTTAAAACTTATAGTCTTCAGCATTGCAAGAAATTCTTAGAAACATTACTTTTAAATATATATTTCAAATACTAAAAAAAAAAAAGGACAGTAAATTGAAAAAACTTTACATCTATTACTGGAAACATTGCAAGCTTTTTTGGAAAGTCTGATCCACCATTATAAGAGTTTGCAAGTTTGGCAAAATTTCTTTTTTGATGAATGCCAATAAGCACTGAAAATCTAATAATCAGTGAGCTTCAGTGATACTTTTTCTCTAGGACAGAGAATTATCATTATTACTTGAAACAACCGTATGTTGAACAAGTACTTGCTTAAATTATTGTGGAATGTATTTCAAGGTAGCATAGGTGACACACATCCTTTTGCAGGCGACTTACCCGGTGTTGAGTTTGACTATAAGTTCTTCAGATTTGACTGTAGACTGTAGGCAGGATTCAGGAACAGAGTTTGCAATGGTTTAACAACTCACATGGCATCTAGGTGCACATTTATAGCCTACTGCAAATATAAATTAAAGAAACTTCATAGAATCATTGTTAGTTTGAGGCCAAAATTACTTGATTCGGAAGCATCCTTTTATCACAAGTCAGATGATACATGCCAACTTGTCATCTCCTCATAGCTTAGTCATGCATCAACTCCCCATCAGTTCATGTTCATGGTTTGTTCTCTTCTGTTGGCCTCAGTGGGCTGTTTCTTTCTTTTGAAAAGGTTTCTGCTTGATGCTTGTTTTACTAGTGGAGTTTTTAAAATTTGTTTTCCTGATTCTTTAAGGTCCAGAAATAAGTATGATTAGTACCATATGTTTATGTCGCTTCCAGCTAGTAATACAAGGATTTAAATTAACTTTATGTCAGTCCTTTTGTTTCATTTTTTGTGTAAATTTTGATTTTGGTTTAGAAAGTCTGTTGTAATGTCATATGATTAGGTTCATTTTCCTCTTTTTTTAAAAATTTTAAAATATTATTCCTCCTCTAAGAGGACTAAATTCAATTCTATTGTGGTCACTATTACTTAATGTCTCAAGTATAATTATTTTTTCCATTTTTGACTAACATTTCATTTGACATGTTCTAGAGCAAGCATTCCAAGAAGGAATCATTTAACATGCAAAACATTTTCTTTAAATGTTTTCTTTATTATGCCAGATAGTAAGTTCACAAAAGACATGCCCAAGATACTTATTATTTTAATATTATTCTTTTCTGTAGTTCACTGATCTCAGCCAAGACAGTGTCATTAACATTCCCTCCAGTAGAACTAGTATTATATCTTTATGGTTCTCTCCATGTTCTCTATAGACATCAGTTTAAGAAATAAATGCACTTCTTATATTTTAGAATACACTTACTCTGTTTCAACAGTTGTATTATGGATAGGTTCTTGTTTATATACAATAGAAGTGTTTCTACCCATTCTTTTGTGTCATATGCCTCTGGCTTAGTTTTGGATCAGTCACTTCACCCAGGTAATAAGTGATAAGTGATAAAATCAGAGGAAACAGCCTCAAGTTGTGCCAGGGGAGGTTTAGATTGGATATTAGGAAAAGGTTTTCCACAGAAAGGATTGTCAAGCATTGAAGTAAACTTCCCAGGGAAGAGTGTAGATGTGGCACCTGGGGACATGGCTTAGTGCTGGACTTGGCAGTACTGCGTTAATGGTTGGACCCAATGACCTTAGGGATCTTTCTCAACCTAAATGATTCTATGATTCTGTGTTTTGTGATGTTTAAAAAGAGACAGTGACACCTTTTTTTTCCACTCTGTCTATATGATTCTAATCCCATTCAGGAAGTAGACTACTTTCTGCAGGAAAGAAAAGATTTTTTTTTTCTTGATACACAGTGCAAGTTTTAAAGTTGTTCCTCCCCCTTTTGTGTGTGTGTGTGTGTGTGTGTGTGTGTGTTTTGTTTGGTTGGGGTTTTGGGTTTGGTTTGCTTTTGTTGTTTTTTTCTTTTTCTTTCTTTCTTATAAGAAGAACTGGAGAACAGCAAAAGCTAGAGGCAGACTTCATGTTCCTCTTGGCATGACATTGTAAGGTACCTATTTATTATATCCTTCTGACACGAACAGATTTATACTGGCAACCAGATTTGGGATCAGAATAAACATCCCTCTATTACCCATTTTTCTCATACTCCTTTGTGATGCTTCTTTGTGATGCACTTCTTCAGATCATTAAGACTTTAATTTAACAGAGTCCTGCTAAGGCAATCTTTGACAAGCTGCTTTAACTACCTACCTTGGACACTTTTCATTTACAACGTTTTCTGTGGTCAGGTTGTTATCGGAAACTGTGCTGTATTCTGTAGTCTGTACTGATGTCTGGAATTCAGTAATTCCTGGAAGTCCGTCTAAACCATGCACTTGTTTTAGGGTCACTTTTAGTTTTGTGGAGCTGGACTTCAGTAAGAATTGACAATGGCAATGAGTACAGAGACATCAAATTGTCACTCAACTACAGAAGAGATCAATAACTGTTGTGCATTTCAGTAGTTGCAATACTGTTAACCTAGTTAGATAAGGAGAAACATCTACAAGTTTTATGGAAAATTTCCTATTATTTAAAATATTTAATCTGAGAATAGAACAGATATATTGGGAGTGGAATTGTCTAACTTTTGGCTTCTGAAGTTGTCAACCTTTTTCAGAGATGAGCTTTACTTTTTTATTTGCTCCTTTAAGCTTCCACTGCAATCTGTAAAAAGTCTAAAGAATTCCAGTAGCAGCAAGTTGTGCATTAACTCTGAAGCATGGACAAATACCAACTGAGTTGTAGTTAAAATGATTCAACTTTTGATCTAAGACAAATGTAAGCTCTCAATATGCAATAAATTCCTGGGTCATATTTATATGGCTAAGTTGATAGACTATATTTCTAATGTACTGTTCAGGCTATCCAGAGTTTAATAAC
This sequence comes from Acropternis orthonyx, assembly GCA_035583155.1. NCBI lineage: Eukaryota > Metazoa > Chordata > Aves > Passeriformes > Rhinocryptidae > Acropternis > Acropternis orthonyx. The sequence continues at coordinate 8,192,361 of JAWWEU010000040.1, forward strand.
AGATAAAACTTTTTTTTGGTCTTTGGATAATCTGGAAAGAGAGTGACATAATTGAACAGCACAATAGATCATTCATGACTACTGAATAAGTGGCATGTTTTTGTTTGCCCAAGCTAAGCATCTCTAAATTCAATACTTATGTCCAGTTTATGTGCTAAAAGCATAGAATCCTTTGGATAAGGATTTTATAATGGTGACTGATGATGTAAGAATATGTGGGATTTGTTCTGAGTTGTAAAAATCAGTGCATAATGAATTCAGAAATATCTCATGAATGATATGTATTCTGTGTAATTTGAAGATTAACTTGTCTTTCAGATGTTGACCAAATAATTCTAGAAAAAATATTCAATAGGAAAAGGGAAAGGAAAGACCTCCCTACTTATACATCACATTTGTATTAATTCTTATATGCATTAAGGTTAGTTGGACAAGATTTGAGCTATATATCACATGAGGAAGCTCAAGTTGGGCATATCCTCTGAACATGTGTTTGGGACTTCTGGCAACATATCCTCTGACGTTTTAGTGCTTCAGTTGGCGGAGGCACTTGTGATCTTTTCCAAATTTTGAGTCAACTTGTGTTTTTGGGAGCTTAATTAGTTTTGTTTTCCCTGCATCCTCACTGCAAAATTAGGAGAGAGCTTGTTCACATACCACAACCCAAACTGGCCTTTTCACTTTGTTTGCAGTACTCATAAACTTGGGCCAAGGTTTCTTGTATGACTGAGAACCTTGTAAAAGCCCAAATTAACAGTGCAGTGAAGAAGCATGAAGATGTGTGATCTTTTCAAATGTCAGTTCTTTCTTTCTATTCATAGCCAACTAATTATCCTCGATGTATTGGAAGCATGCTGATGAATCTCTACTGTTCGGGAAGTAAAGCTGAGTTTAGACTCTGCTGCTTACTAGTCATATTCAAGCAGAACATTCCGTTTTGATTCATAAAATAGTATGATTAAGTAATTTTTCTGGATTTTTATGAACCACACCCAGTTTCTGGTTGTTTATGATTCTACAGTCCATTTGAGCTATTCCTGTAGTTATGTGCTCTTAGGACTCTGTGGCTGGACCTATAAGAGAAAAGAAATATTCTGTGAGCATCCTCTGAAACAATTTCAGAGGGTTAGGAGGAAAGGAAAAGGAGAAAGTAATTCCCTGATGTCTCTTCCCTCCTCACCCCCCAAAAAAAAAATAGAAAAAAAAAATCAAACTGAAAAACCCCAACCACCTCTAAAAAAACCACTGGAGTTGGCTTCAGAATGGTACAGATTCATGTGTTGAAATTAGGTAAGGCTGTGCCAATGTGACACATTTCCTCTGGCATGGTTTTACAAAATTACCTCATCAGGCTTTGTGCCTATACATACTCCCATCACTCACATGCTGCAACCAGAATGATGATGGATATATTGACACCATGTTGTGAGAATCCCCAGTGCTCTTATTATTCCTAGGGTACTTGTCAATACAATAGAAAGTCAGAGGAGAAACTAAAAGTGTCATCTAAACTGATGGATCAATATCTGTTTAACCTTGATCTGTGTTAGCTGTATTTTTAAATGCTGTCCCATATTGCACAGTTAGAGACATATCCACTGAAAAAATGGGTGGTCTTCCTACTCTTTCAGATCTGCAATCAGTAGAACAGCTGGGTTTATCTTCCTCAGTAGGACACTCTTAATCTAACTAAAATGCTAATTGCCATGCTGTGAGATCACAGTCCTGCATTTGATGTGGAAACATAATATGAGTGACCTGGAGAAAAGATCTTTTGTCTGAAAGCTTGTTGCTTTTTCCAACTGCTTTGGCATTAGATGTTGTAGCCTCCTTGTCTTCCTTACATGTATTCTAGGAAAATCATAAGCAGACTCCCCAGATAAAATGTACGAAGTGACTGACTGATTTTAAAACTAATTGCTAGTGAAGATTCATATAATGACACCCTCCAAAACAATTTGTTGAGATGAAAACCAAAACAATGAATAACAATGTTGTGGGCTATTAAACATTTAGATTATTTATCTAAATATGTCTGCTATTTCCCTTGTGCCTTGTTTTTACCCTTGTAGTTATATCTAGGATCAGAAATGGAAATGTGACAATATTCTTGAGGAAGATACAGAATTACAAAAACGTCCCTCAGATATGATTTTCTTTATAGATTCATCCCATCTCAAATAAGGGAAATAACTCTGAATTTCTTAAATTTTAATTCTGCACTTGGGAATATAATTTGAGGTAACCAATTTTAGAACAAATTGGCTATTTGGACTGCTGAAATGGAAACCAATGCTGCCTTTCTGTATCTATAGTCAGTCATCTCAGGCTGACTTGCACAAGCACATTGAAAACAGATTTGAACTGAAGAACTATATTACATTATTCTGAATTATGGTTTGATAGAGTTTGACACAACCTTAAATGCCAAGTTCTTACTTGGCGTGATAAATGCAATTTTCCAAAATGGATTGTTTCTTTTTTAAAACTGCCTCCCATTTGAAAAGAAGAGTGGGTTTCTCTTTACTTGAAATATCATTATATTATAGTTCAAAGAATACCCTGAGTTGGAAGGAGCCCATAAGGATCATTGAGTCCATCTCCTGGTGGTGCACAGAACAGCCCCAAGAATCACACCATGTGCCTGAGAGTGAATGTGTCCAAATGTACCTGATGGCAAATGTGTCCAAATGCTTCTTGAACTCTGTCAGCCTTGGTGCTGTGACAGCTTCCCTGGGGAGCCTGTTCCAGCCCAACCACTCTCCTAATGAAGAACCTTTTCCTAATATCCAGCTTAAACCACTGCTGACACAACTTCGTGCCATTCCCTTGAGTCCTATGGCTGGTGACCAGAGGAAAGAGATCAGTACCCGCCACTCCTCTTCCACTTGTGAGGAAGATGCAGACTGCAATAAGTCTCCCCTCAATCTCCTCTTCTCCAGGCTGAACAAGTGACCCCAGCTTCTCCTGGTATGGCTTGCCCTCTAGACCCTTCACCATCTTCATGCCCTCCTTTGGACGGTCTCTAATAGCTTTATATCCTTGTGTACTGTGGCACCCAAAGCTGCAGACAGTACTCAAGGTGAGGCCGCCCCAGTGCAGAGCAGAGTGGGACAATCCCCTCCCTCACCCGGCTGGCGATGGTGTGCCTGATGCTCCCCCAGGACAGGGTTGGCCCTCCTGGATGCCAGGGCACTGCTGACTTATATTCAACTTGCTATGTTCGACTTAACTGTTATTGCAAACAACAGCAATAGCTGCAGAAGATTTTGATTCTGATCCTAGGTAGATGGAATGTAGATGAAACAGATTGTGTGTATGTTTATGTAGCTGTGCATTTTTTCTTCTTGTGAATACACAGCTCAGCCTATGGAAAATAACAGTGAATGACAACAAGTTTGATTGTGTGAATTTTTTACATATAGTCTTGAAAAAGCTATATCTACACTCAAATGAAAATATGTAGTTTGTTAAAAGTTAATACTGCCTTTTTTTTTTTTTAAAGACGTGACAATAATAAATACAGATATAAAATAATAATCTCATAGAAGCCATTGTCACTTTTTACATTATCTGAATGATCTTCAGAGACAAAGTTTATATACAGGTCCTCTTCTCCACGGGCACCCCTTTGTCGTGGGGGAGAAGCTTGCGTGCCCTTATGAGGTTGTGAGCTATGCTGGCGGTGGTTTGTGCCTCTGATAGGGTCTCCCATGCTAGTCAGGTCTCAACTGAAGGGTCAGACAAAGTGTGTCCATGGGCAGGATGGGCTCGCTAGC
>JAWWEU010000040.1:8196239-8213886 GCA_035583155.1 Acropternis orthonyx
CCATCAGCGTGCTTGCAGCAAGCGTGGGTAGAGCCCTTCCCAGATCTTCGTTCGCGAAGCCTAGCCATGATGATGATTATGTACAGGTCCTGACTTGAATACCTTGTTATTTATTATTTGGTTCTTGAAAAGTTTTGGATTTAATAATTAATTTAATATATTGCTTTATATCTTTTATTAAACAGTGTATTATGTGATTTGTAATTTTGCTATTTTTAAATCATGGTACCTATTTTCCTGTAGCTCTATAAATTGCTTATTGATTTTGGGAATATATTAAGAGATGTAAGACTGCTGTATGTAATATTTATATAGCCAAAACCAGTATTTCAATACCATATCTTGGTTTTCAAAAAAGGCTTCCTTGTCATTTTAATACTCCTTGAAGTTCTAAAGCCAGATTCCCTTATCCTGTGGGACTGTCTGGAAAATAGATGAACTGTTACAATATGAGGGTTAGTATATCTTAAGGGAGTAACCTTTGTAGTTCGCCCTGGCAGGAAGAGCCATTAACTTCTTTCTCCTTCTCCCATCAGTAAATCCAGACTTTCAAAGGACACTGCAGAACTCTGAGACTTAAGCAACAAATCTCATGTTTTCAATTTTCTCTTCAAGACTTCAGTTTTGAGTAGTCTGCGGGACACTAAAATCATGCACAGAGTGTAACAATTGCTGTTCACTCTATGTAATTGAGAAGCAGAGATCCCTGGTGTTTCAGCTTACTAGGGAGTAGATACATGGAGTATAGCCAGTTTCCTGGACTATTAACTAAGTCTAGGATAGAGTTTTCTACTTCACTATGGAACAGTTAGACAGTTTATCATTCTTACAGATCCAAAACCCACATCTGTCCACATCTTGTGAAACAATATTTTTTTCACCCTACATATTGCAATAACTTATGTCTTTCACCAGCAGGAAGTCCAGTTATTCACCTGCAGTGATAAGTAGCTGAATATATTGAGAGAGAATGTGATGTTCACAGCCAAAAACAGCCTTTCAGTTTGTTTTTCTCCTACTCAGCTTATTCTGTTGACTAGCTGAATTCCTACAACAGGTATTGTAATGCCTGCAGTCTCCAATACAGCCATCTGTAAGTGGGATTGTCAGAGCAGAAATCATCAATATCAGAAGAGTTTATTTCTCTGATTGCAGAACCTGGTTTGCAGCAGCAATTGTTTCAATAAGAGTATGTCTTGCCTCAACCTGTACACCTTGAAGTGATAGATTATAAAAAGGTGTTCAGGCAAGTGTGCAATAATAACCCCTGAGCAAATTTTGTCCACACCTGGCCACTTCTATAATGTTTCTACAGAGAAGAAGAATGAAGAGTCTAAAACAAATTGTGTGTTCTGGCTTAACTATTGTACAAACAATTTCACAACTCCTGTGTGATAAATCAATTTGAAGTTCATTGCAGCAGAGTAGGAATTAGGGCTGATAATGACAATGATGATCATTTTGTTCCTTAATAAATATGATTATGTAAAATGAGTCTAGTCTACACCTGGCATTTCAATCATCATGCTTCAAAAAACTTTTTTTTCCGGAATGACTGCACACTTATTCATGAAGCAAATATTTCAACAGCAGCAAAATTTTCTTCTCTCTGAAAGAGTAGCATCATTCTGAGATTTTGAATAATCCAGGAATTACAATTTTCCTTTTTATGCTACACATGCATAAGTTTTTACTTACACTTTCTCTGATTTTGCCAGGTACTAGGGTTTCCCAGTACTCAGTTTTAGTATACTCAGACTCACTGTCTTTTCCATTCAGTGCAAATCAAACTGCATTCAAATTCCAAATCCATTGCAGTTTACATTGCAACTCAGTGTTAATTGATGTATCATTCACAACTTCAGTGGATCTACAGTGATTTCACTGCTTTACATCAGTGCAGTCTCAGTATTCCTATTGCTTTCTTAGGCTTGCAGAGATATGTGGGGTAAGCCCACATGTGTAGTGATTGAAGAGAACTAAGTGGAAGTGGTAGGCATACAGTACTGCTGCTCTGAATTATCCAAATAGGCCAGAACAAAGTTTTGCAGGAGCCAGTGGAGGCTCTGTGTGGGATGGTGTGTATCACCAGTAATAGCCTCTCCTAAAAGTTGGGATCTGCTCCACGTATTCAAACTCTCTTGTACTAAAGCAATCAGCACACCTGGCTACCTAGTGCCATGTTGTGCGTATTATTTCCACTCAGTCTTTGGCCTCCCTCATGAATCCAACAGGGAACAATTCTCATGCATCCAACAGGGTATGATTCATTCAGTAAATTTACTAAAAATCAATGCTGTGCATTGAACTTCCTGGGCTATGCGTGCCTAGCTGTGTTTTCTTTTCAGCAGATATCAGGGTGGTCTGATCAGGTGGCCTTTAGTAAACACCCACAACAGCGTCCCCCATGTGAGCCTGCCCCTTAATTCTTACCCTTAAGCTCTCAACTCATTCTTCATCCCCCTCTAGTCAGAGCTCGATACTTTCCAGTTGCTCTCCACATAAAGAGCATAAAGACATTATGGTTAGTTTCTCTTAGCTGATATGAGGACATCATTCTGTCTTTGTGTTCTCATAATATATATTGGTTAAATAATATTTTATGCCTACATCCTATATATATATATATATATATATATATATATATAAAATAAAGGCAAATTTTCTCAATAAACCTATATGTATAAATACAAATGTTCATCTAGCAACACCTATAATGTGGCATTTCCTATCATAATGTCTCTAGTACAAGAAAGAGTCTTTTCATATGTCTGACTACTGAAATAGTACAGACTGTACTGTGCATATGGGGTCAGGATAGATCATTATAATGTTTTCTTATATCCTTCAAATTTCTGGGATGTTTCTTTTTCATCGTAATTCAGTCCAACTCTATTGAATGCAAAGGCATGTACAGGCTTAATACAATTTCACTGTCAATAGACTCCTAATCTATAAAGGCAGTTCTGATAGTCTTTCATCATTGATGTTCAGTTTTCATCTGATGCACTATTTTTTTATTGGACTTTAAGCAAACATATGAAATATATAATTTTAACTGCTACTGCATGCCCAAATTCAAAAATAATAATAAAAAAAATAATTGGAGGAAGTTTTATCCTGTTTAACCACAGCATACTTTTTCCATCCTCAGGGAAAGAAAAGTAATTCTGGTTGAAAAGGATACTCTGTTATGTATAGCATAATGTTTTCACTGACTGTAATGGATTTCACTGTTTTAGAAAGCATTGGAAATGGAAAAAATTCCACACTAACAACTAAAATCACATCACATTGCTTTTATTAAAAACAAAAAACTTTAGAAAAGAGAGCAAAGAGAAGCACAGCTTCAGTAGTATTCCTTCGTTTGAAAGAAAGACATTTCCAGGATATATTTTCTTTAGAAACATATGCTTAATTAACATACTCAAAGATATTTAATAGTGAGCAATTAGTTTTAAATTGAGAGAAGCAGCTGTCACTTTAATAGTTTGGATATATCTAGGGACTCTGCAGGCATTTAGTTTTCATACAGCATCAGTGTGACTTGATATTTGATATGACAACTGAAGAACTTTGTGGGATCCATCCCACTATAACATTTTCAACACCATTCCCAAATATGTTCTAAATTAAAGACTTACATATACAGACGCATAATTGCAAATACAGTGTCTAAGATGCCGCATCTGGAATATCACAGAATTTTAACTAGTGGGTCCACTCAATCTGTTTGCATTAGTGATAACTCTGTTAGCAGGGTCATCCCTACTGATTTAATGCTTCATAAAAAGGAAATACTAATGTGAATTGATTTTGCAATTATTTGTGGAAAGAATTTTTTGTTGGAAGTATCTGAGAAGTGTAATTCTTCATGCAAAAAATTTTACTTCATGAAAAATTATAAATATATTTTTCACAAAGAAACTAAACCAATGTGTTTCTTTTCAGGCAAAGGCAACCTGAAAACAAAATAATCTTTTCTTTAACTCAGTCATTTTAGTTTGAGTTAAACACCAGCCCATACCTCCTCTTGGTGACTGTTCAATGCTCAGATTTTTGTTTGGCTCAAGTACTTTATAACCAATACAATATACCCATAAATCACTCACTGTGCATGTGTAATTTTTTAATGAAATGTTCATGTGAGCTGACATTTCCAGTGAAGGCTGTGGGATTTCAGTGACCAGGTCCTTACCTAATCCACTTAAATCCTTTTGAAAATCCTATTATTAACTACAGAATTCTCCTAATGAGTTATTTCTGAAAGTACCCATCTGCTTCTCAAATGATATAATGTAGCCCTTTGTCTTTGAGGAGGAGAACAACAGGTGATTTTAGGTAATATTTCTTAACTTTTCAAATCAACTAGTTTTTTTTAATTATTATTAAGTATAATTCTAACTTTTTGCTACACATGTAGCAGTTTAACAACATATTTAATTATTTTCTTTTGAGAAAAGTATAAAAATATTCTTGCTATAAAAGTATGAATTATTTATAGACAGCCATAAAAATGACTATACCTATATCTGACAATATAATCTAGCACAGATTCTATTTATCATTCTCCCTGAAATACTTTATATATACTTTAAATTGTATATAAATTTTGAATCAAATATTCATAAACACAACAATTTCAAGCACTGCTCAATGGTTTTCTAATATTAGTTGAATTACAACAGTCTGGCATACCTATATGTCTTCGGTTATTAACAGTTTTTATGTTATTATTGCCTTTATCTATTATGGATGTTAGTGAGATTAGGGTGACATTTGTACAAATCTTTAGCAAAACTCTTCTGTTTCCATGGAGCACAGCTTGGCTTTTGCTTGGAAATATCTGTAGTATGAAACTCAGTTGTGGTTGCATATCCATATACTGCCTGTTCTTGCTGAAATAATAAGTATTAGAGCAATTAGAGCAATTACTAGTATTCTGATATTATCTGTAGGATTCAATGAGCTGTCTCTCATTTTTCTGATCTTGTAATCTAGTGAAACCTAATTTTATAATATTATTTTTTCTGAGAATTTAATTCAGTGTTTATATGCAAAGGTGAAACTCCTTATATTGGTTTAATCATTCTGAAAAACTATTAATTTGACTGCAGCACATGCTACTGCACAGACATGGGTGATACTGTATGATTTATAGAGACAAAATAGGGTTCAAAATCTCGTTTGTGAGTTCATAATTACACAGCACAGAAGGCCAAACACATATATGGTTGTCTGAAATTTCTTGGAGACAGCCATTTGACATCATCCACATTGGTTTTTGAGTCATTCATTTTTCATAAGATAATATCCTGTTCTTTCCTTACCTTTATAATCAGATCTCCAAAGTTACTCTTTCTGTTTGATTGCAATAATAGTCAGGAATATGGAAAACAAAGAAGGAAATAAGGCTTGTCTACTAATTAGAAAATATCATGAGTTTCACTACTCATATCTGAAAGAAACATAGCCTATGAAAAAAAGCAACATGAGAGCAAAAGATTTATAAAAGACTTTATTTGATGTGGTTAAAAGCAAGTTGGAAAAACAGTTGGTATGAAAAGTGAATGTATAAAATAACAGTTTAAAATTATACATAAGTAGCTTTATTCAAGCAAGAGAACAATTTGCATATTTGGTGTTAGCAGATTGATAGAGGTGCTTATGGTTGGAAGTAAAATCTAACATTTTAGAGCACTATTCTGTGGCCATTTTTTGAGTGACAGTGAAGATTAATTTTATTTAAATTATACTTTGCTATTATATAGCTATTAATTTCTGTATCACAACTATTTGTATTTTGACTTTGCTTTTCCCTTGGAGATCTCAGAGCACTTTAGAAGATGTACAACACTCATTAAAGATATGGTTCTCATTTAATCAGCCATCTGCCTGGTTTACTCATTTGGGAAGCCGACATGTGTCTTCTGCATTTATATAATTTTTAGTGCCCTCTTCAAGACAGAGGTCAAAGCAACAGCATTCTTCTTGTGCATGGCAACTGTGAAAAGTCAGTCAATTTAAGCTACCCATGTTAGTGCCATGTCTGAAATATTACTGGGCACTTGTCAAATTTATAGAGCCAAGGGACAAGAACTTGAGGATCATATATCTCAGTCCCTTTCCGTTCCTAGCTAAACAACTTTAGCGGCCCATGAAATTCTTGCCCCACATGCCCCATCTCCATGGCTCTCTCCAAGCTGCAGTAACATTCAGAGATACCGGGTTAAGCTTCTATGTTTCTTATTATAGAAATATTTTCTAGCAGAGAATCTACATTCATTGAGACAGAGCCATTTCCAATTTGCAAGGTATATGGGCTTTGCTAATGAAGGCATCTTTAAGAAATGCATTAACAATATTGAAGAGAGACATTTCAGTTTCAAGAGCTTTAATTTAAAAGCTACTATTCCATTAATGACCTTCAGATTTAATTCTATTTTTAAGTCAAAAAGAGTTGTTAAAAAAAGTCTAAAATGCATATTACTTTCTTTACAATTTATTTCATCATGAATTTTAAATGAAAACTGTACATGTCAAGTATTTGGTACAGTTATATTACATCTGTTGAATTTTTGTGTTTGTTTATTTACCTTACCTGCTCATCAACTTTGTTTAATAATCAGGAAGAATTTACAGGTGATGAGAAATGAACTGTGGAAAATTTTGTCCTGGAAGGCATAATCTTGGAAAGCAACTAACTGTGAAGTAATAAAGTAATAAAATAAAATATTGTACGGTAAAGAGCACTATCACTAAATAATTGTAGGATGAATTTTCTTGTGTCCTATCTATCTTCTCTTCCATGAACAGATGTCTCATTAGGGTCACCAACAACCAGAAACTTGATTTTAGAAAGTATTTAGGCAGATATAACATCAGAAAAACAAAGTCAAATCCCACTTCTCTGTTATAATCTAATTTGAACAAAACTGGAATGAACTATGTATGCTGCTGTCTTCCCAATGTGTGATATGAGAGAATGGACCAGAAAAAAGAAGGTGGCATCTCAGAATATTGGCTGATTTCGTACACATTCAGGCGCTCCACTACTTACTTGGTACTCTTGTCCTTTGTAATGAAGTCTAAGGCCCTGAATTGGCTCACAGTGTCCCTTCCATGCCTAAACTATGTACCTCAGCAGATTGGGAACAGCCAGCATGTTGCCAAATATGGTATTTAAAGTCAGAAACAAAGAGACTGCACTGTGCTAGTCAGGGGAAAAGGCCAATATTGTAGTGCCAGTCCTCATGTACCTGAGGGTTTCAGATACCTACAAGACAGAACTATAAACCTTTATACTTTTTAAAGGTAATGATCTACTTTTGAAACAAGAGATGAGGTCTCAGTTTCTCTCTCTTGTCGTAGCCTCATACCTAACTTAATAGGTAGAACATGTATTCTTTCAGATATAAGAGATTTGAACTTCAACTTCCTTCTTTGGTTGGTAACAATTCGACTTTTTATCCTTCACCTCCAATGGGGAATTTTGATATTTTGTGGAGACCTTTTGTCTCTCCTCCCACTGCAGATATCAATTTCATAAAATTTTTTGAGTCCTTAAAGAGGGGATACAGCTGAAAGTAAGGCTGGTATATGGTAATCTGAAAGCTACATCAATGTCCTGGCTAAGGAAGTTCTGTACATCCTGAAGTCCTCCATATATTCAGACAGTTGTCAGCATACCAACTTTGAGTATTTCAAACTGAATTTCTAATTATTGCTTTAAATGTTATCTTCATTGCAGAATTTTATTACACAGCTAAAAAACCCTGCATTTATCGTCAGTACTGGAATACTGAATTTAGCTTTCCTTGAGACTGCTGTAACCCTGTCTTGCTTTTCACATCAGTTTCTATTTTAAACTCCAAAGAGGAGTCAAGTAATTTAAAAGTGTGTAAGAATGTTAATGTATTATTAAGTTGTTCTAATAGGTTATTCTCAGAGCCATAAAAGTTAGCATTAGCAGTGAAAATATGACTCTGGGAGAGACATCCTACTTCTCTGTAACTGATTCAGGTGGGGGATTTGGTGATTCAGAAGTTCAATTTTAACTGCTTTGAAGATTTTCAGCTTTCACAGGCCTGTTCTGGAAAAGAAAGTTTGCTTTGCTGACAAATGAGAAAACACAAGAGATAAATGTATTAAATGAAACGATGCCCAGACACTGCATTTTTCTTCCATCTGGATCTCTATTGGCCAATGTCAGTCCCTGGAAGGCTTGCTGCCAGTAGCTAGTTATATTTGTTTATTTACATGTCAGTAATGTTTTCACTTTTTGAATCACTGAAACCCAGTGTTTCAGTTTAGAGTTTCTTCTGGACTCTATATCTCCGATCTTAATGAGAATGGTTAGGTTAAGAATAAGAGCTAAATGCCCTCAGAAAAGGGTAAAAACAGGACTACCCACAGCCACTTTATATTCCTACATGAGTCTCCCAGACTGGCAGGGCTGGCTGATGGTCAGAGAAGGCTGTGCTGCTTGCCCAGCCCGGGGAACACCCAGGTGACAGACAGGGAATTAACATTGTCTTTGGCTCGGTTCCTCCACTTGCTGCTAGTGTAGCTGAGCTGGCATGGAGGTGGCACAGGAATTTACTTCTGGGAAAGACCATAAGCAAATGGAAAGGGTGAGGGTGAAAGGAGAAGGAAAGGGAGAAATTATGATTCAGAGGGTTGTCTGTGACTCACAGTGTTTCCCTGGGCTACCCAGAAGTTACATGCGGCCTTCTATTTGGAGCAAAAATAAGGGTATAATCTATTTCAGCAGCAAAGCGAGTACTGAGAAATAGAGTTTAGATGTATAGGTTTGCAAAGAATAACTTCTTAATGATGTTTGTGTTTTCATGTGCTTTTAGATTGAATTGAGTTCATGTAAAGTAACTCTGATGAGATCATTAGCAAATCTGAGATAAATGATTCTTCTTCATTTCTTCCGTTGTGTTAATTATGAATCTTATGGTGAGAAGTACGACTGCAAGTGTACACATCAAGAGAAGTATATGGATGTAATTTCTTACTCTAGAAGTCTTACAACCTCACTGATGGATACCTGACAACTGAAAAAATTTTAAGCACCCATTTAGTTACAGTGCAGCTAGGTGTTTCCAAGGATCAGGAATACCTTTTTTCTACAGCTTTAGTCTGCTCTAGTGAAGATTTCATATGTCCCTTTATTTCAGGGTTGGTTGAAATGTGTTCATGTTCAAATGTTCTAATAAAGTGTTAACATTCCTGTGAATATATCTACAGAGGAAGACACTTTGCTCCCGTAATTATCCATGATAAATCCCTTCAGCTTAATATTAATCCATTCTTCCTTAGGATGGCAATTATGCGAAACTAGTGTTCTGAATAAGAATGCTCGTATGAATCAGATCATACACCTACAAAAGACCAGTGGCAACCTTCTTCCATGCCTTGCTGAATAATTGCCTTGGTAAAAGAAGCAAAACATGGAACAGTTTGTGCTTCTCCATTTAAGTGCCTTATTCTCATAGTCTGAAAAAACAGCTTATTCTTTTTGTGCACACCATTTGATGTTTTTACATGAAGATAGGGAAAAGGTGTTTTAGCTTTGCTCTCTCTCTCACTGTAGTCACACTCTGAGCAGCACAACTAAGAACTGGACCTAGCAGAATTTCAGGCATTAGAACTTCACTGATTTGGGAGAAGAATCTCTGTAAAAACCCCTAAAGATGCAGTAGTGTTTTTAGTAAAACGTGAGGAAACTGTATCCTTGAATTGATACAATCCAGCCTTAGGTTATAATTTTATGCTCTTGAAATTCAATGAGACCTTTGCCAGTGCCAGTGAGGTACTGGGCTCCAGGTGCACATTTTTAAAAACAACAATTTGGCATTAGACAAAGGTGAGCTAATTGGCAGGCTCATTTTCCTGTGATCATATATTCTTCTGATACAGTAAGATGAAAATAAGTGTTCAGATGAAGATAACAGTGTATGAACGTGTTCATGTGTTTATATGTATATTGACGTAATGTGTATATATTACACACATTTCTTTAATGTGTGTCCTTATACTTGTATACATAGGTATACATGTATATATACATACACACATCTCTGCACTTTCGGTTCGTAAACTTTCATTCTTCTTTAAATACACACGTTTCATAAAACCCTTGATGTAATTGTTCCCGTGCTGTGGGTTAGCATTGTACCATTTGCTCAGAGTTTCAGTCTTGCACACAAATTGTACAGTTTTTCACTCACTGGTTGGTGCACAATAGGTATTCCATGTTTAGTTATCCATTCTGTCCAGTTTTTTTATAATTGTACATTTTTATCATTCACTTTTGTACTTAACTGGAAAAAAAGTAACTAATGTGGCAAAAATGTTCACACAAAGTACAGAAATTCAACATCAGTTATTTCTTTAAAGTATATATGTTTACCATATATTTAATATTAGAACTTCATAGCAAGAAATTCACATTTTTAGAAGGAAGTTTTCCATTAAAACAGGGTTCTGTTGCCCAGGTTTCAGCTAGCTTCACTGTTTGAACACCCACACTCCTCCAAGGGAGAAAGATCCTCTTTTGGAGAAATGGGAAATATAATACCTGCATTCATAGACTTAATTCTGTGTACTATGAGTCAAGTGTAACTTTCAGCTTCCTTAAGAAAGCAGAAAGACGCTTCTGTTTGTGGTACTAATACACATGAAAATGTTTCCAAAAGAGAAGGTTTTCCACACTTCCTGAAGTCAGATCAGATGTAATATCATTTATTTAGAAACAATTTCTGAAAGTCTTTTGTATTATTATTTACTAGGACAAAATTACTCAGTTTACATTTTTTCCTTTATATTTATGCAAAGATTAATTTTCAATGACCTTCAAGGTGTGAAAGGAAAGAAAATTGTAATTGTCTTTTTTTTTTAAAATTTCTTTTGATGTAAGAAAAAACCCAACCCACACTGACAATAGTGGGTGAAAAGCATCAGTTATTCCCAAGCAAAACTTTGTATCTCATCCCCACATTTTGCTATAGTGTGATATCAGCTGCAGTCAGTTCGTGTAAGTCAGTGTCCCAGTAGCATGGGCTACACATGTCAGGGCTGCAAACTATTAAAACTTTTGAAAAACCTTTGTTTCAAGGAATTTTAATTATGGCTCACAAGGTCATTCATGTTGAGACTTTTTATCACAGGCCAGACTTCAGATCTCCGTGAATAAGGCAAGAGGTTAGTATGTGTAACTTTATCCTCGCTATAGAGTTCATATGCTGCTGATTATAAGCTTGTAAACAAATTCTTCACATCCCTCCTGTCCAAAATAGCTTTATAAGGAGTTTATTTTTTAGAAAAATAAGAACAGGTGACAAGGACAAATTGTCCTGAAGTATATGCAAGAAAGGTAAACCCCAATTTCTGATGATAAAGATATTGTAATCAGAAATATCAGATCTCTTTAGACTATGCAGAGTGTACTTAGGTCATGCTATTTTTGTTCTCAAGAACACTAGTGCTTGGCTTCATTCTTCTCAGTATCTCTTTTCTACTCTTTTCCCTCTTTGTCCATGCAAACATAATTTTTATAGACTAACCTTGAGCTGAAAATACTGAATTAAACTCCTTGCTCACCAATTTATAAACACCTTCATGTATTTGGCAATGTGAATGAGCAAAGTGCTTATCAATGCTACCATCTTTTAAGGGACTTACACAAGGTATATAAAATTTTAATTTAGGTTCTTCTTTGGATATTATTAACTTGCATGAATCATAGTGATGACTCTGATATTTATCCTACCCTTTAAATTTAAAGATATACCCGTGTAAAGTTTGTTTAGTCCATGTTTTATGACATGTTTTTACTTGAAAAGGCACAGTTCCTTTTTTTCTTTCTTTTCTTGAAAAGAGCCATTCTGGCTCATCTGCCTCTCACTTTATTTGACACACACAACTTGTCTTATGCCTTAAGAATTAATTTGGCTCACTTGTATAATTGGCTCTTTTAGCCTTCTTTTATCATCTTTGCTTTGGAGAACATTTATTTCCTCAACTGAGACTAAATTGTGTTAATTAGGAAAATATCTAATGGCATCTTGCCCATCACCATGCCTGAATGGCCACGTAAAGTTAACCCGCCCACAAACCAGTAGTGTTTCTCTTGAGTTCATATGAAATCCTTCCAAAGATGCCAGCATGGAGTAATTTATCTTTTTTAAACACAGACAATGTAGCAGACAAAGGCATAATAAGACAAATTTGGATAGAAAAATATGTAGACACTTTTTTTTTTAAATAATGAGAATAATTAATTGTTGGGAGAATTTTCTAGCCAAAGTGATGGAGCAGCTATAGCTGAGTGTTTCTCTAAATCATGCGCTTAAGTTCATCAGGAACTTATTAGGCTTGATGCAGAAATTACTTCATTAAATTTTATGCCCTATGTAATGAAAGAAGTCAAAATAAATAGTCAGAATAAACCTTTTTGGTCCTCAGTTGCAGGTGAAATTGTGGTCAAGTGAATTTTAATAGGACTGAAGTCCTATTTATTTCAATAGGAAAATGTTTTCACCCAATAAACTTATGAACAAATTTTCTACTTATGTTAGGTGAAGACAGACACAGAAAGTATTTTAGGTAATCTATTTTTAATCTAGTGTGTTATGTAATCAAGTGCTAAGAAGGAGAATGAGGTATGAATACAGTGAATACACTTATTTATGTTTTCATTATGGCAATTAAAAGTTCTGTGGGTTTTTTTTTTTGTTTTGGTTTTTTTTTTTTTTTTTTTGTGAGCCTTTACTAAGGAACAGAAAATATAAAAGTACCCCCTTTATAATTTTGAGTAAACAGCTGAATGTCCCTATGGAAATTTAGCATGTGTTCATCTGCCTTTTCTTAGCTCTTTATGACTAACACTACTGCCAATGAACCTGCTAAGATTTTACTTAATATTGGGCTGTAACATTTACTATATTGAATATTATGATAGTGTGTGCATATACATGTACCTAAATATGCACTGTATATATTGTGTACTGAGAAGCAGGTCTTAATCCTCTTCTTGTCAATTACAGAACTTTTTGACTTCCCTGAGACACAGGTTTAGGTCCTGATACATTTTTTCCTTTTGCAATTTTATGCATTTTTAGCTTATTTTAAATAAAAATATTTTAGCATATTTTTAGCTTCTTCATATAATGTAGTAGAGAGAGACCCTTGCAGTCCAGAATCTAAGGGGGGGATCAGTCTGCTGTTGTGCCCCCTAATTGCTTCTCTCTTAAAACATTTCAGTCTTTCAAAGGCATGCAATTTTTTTTCCTTCCAGTGCACATGAAAAGGGATAATGTTAGAGATTTGCAGTTAATTCAATTACTTTCCACTTGTGAAAACGCTGACAGGATTTCCGACCACTGGAAGAGGTGCCCTGACTGTTAAATGTGATTGGCAGCCCAGACATAACTTTTAAATTGCAGCTGAAATTAAAGCATTTTATCTTCACTCATATATATCCTTCATGACAAACCATTCAGCAATACTGTTAAGCCATTATTTCAGTGAATTGATTTTCAACAGCAATTAATGACCAATTTGTGAGATAATGTTCTCAGTCAAATCACAGGTGAGTCAGGATCTGTTTCAGTAATGGACAAGACTTTAATGCACTTGTGATTGTAAGTCATAGCTGATGGTTTTTTAAAATAGTGTAGATGGATTTTTTTTCCAGATTTACACCATCTGCAGTACTACTGTTATCAGAAGACTGTGCCCTTTGCACAGTTTTCATATAAACTGGAAGATATGAAAAAAGAAAGCTTATTCAAAAAGAAAAGTGCCATTTTCTGCATGCTGGAGAAAACAATTTCTCATAATAAAACCATTCTTTTAAAAAAATGTTATTTAAAGATACCAGTTAAAATTTTCTGATAGCATAATAAGAAAATAATTTAGAAAATAAAGCATGCCAAAAGCAATTATGAGACACACAGAGGAAAAAAAAAATACTTTAAAATGTGTTTAACTAAGGCTCATAGTTGTCACGTCTAAGTTTGCTTAAAGAGTCCAGTTAGCTCAGATTTTCTCTATGGTCTATGGAAAAAGCGAGATACTGCCAAAGGTACTTCATGTGAGAGGTGGGCTGAATTTTCATCCCCAAATGACTCCCTTTTGTGGTTAAGTGTACAGAGATGTAGGATCCATCTGTACTTTCTTAGGCTGAACATCTAATTTTTAGGCAGCTAACACTAAGGGACATAAGCCTCTGCTAGCTCACAATCTGATAATATTAGAATGCTTTTATCACTAAAAAATGTATAAGAACAGAGATGGAACTAGGAAGGCTGATTTATTCCCATTATGGACTTTGCAGAAATGTGCTTGGACCCTACATTAAAACCTAGTAAGAGAGATAACAGCCACGCATTGGGGTAATATTTAAAATTATTAAAAAGACATAAAAAGGAAGAAAAATGAAGGCTACAAGAATATTTTGAAATGTATGAAGACAAGCAATAGCCTAAGTTAGCAAAATATACACTTTAGTATTCTGGGCAAGAACATACATTTTATTTCAATTTTTAATTTGGTGTATTTATCCTGAGCAACTAGAATGGCAATATTTAGTCTTCTGTATATCAACCAATGATGAGGACTTCCTTAACTGAAGATAAGCCTGGGCCAGCTGGTGCAGCCAGCTGCAGGAGCAGAAGGTCTGACTCCTCAGCAACAGTATTTCATAGTTTTCAGAAGCAGATTTCTCTTTCTATTCATCCTACAGCTTTCTGTGGGGGAGAAACGAGCAGTTTCTTCTCAAAGAAACTGAAGTCTCCATGTTGATTTCTTGTCCCCACTCATGGAAGAATGAGAGGATCATTAAGCCCCCAAAATTTGAAAGGCAGGGATGAGGTTGAGTTGCCCTGCCACTTGCCTTGACATAGTATGGAATATTGGTTGAAATACCTTAGATATGCAGACGATGGATGGATCAGCAGTGAACATCTGAAATATTTTACAGCTGATTTTGAACTGAAAAATATTGGACTACAGATTTGAAAAGAAGGATTAATTCACATTAAATCTATATATAGTTAAACATAGTCAACGCATACACTGTTAATTTTTTTTATAATAGAATTTAGGTTATCTTCAAATTAAAGCTAATAAGAGATATAAAAATTAAGAGTTATTAAGGAAAAATAATGGAAAGAACTATGCCTGTATGTAATTTAAACCTCCCTTGGTATCACAAAAAGTGAAAAGACATTTTTGTACAGGTTTTATCACATTTGCTTTTACACTCTACTTCATTTTAATTAATTTTGTTTCAGTTTCTCAGCTTCTAGAATGATAATTAAACATAAACAGTGGTTCATTCCTTTAGAAAAGAATCAAAACGTTTCATTACTTTGAGGAAAATTTCACTTATTAAAGACCTATTTGCAATCCAATCACCAGCTTGTTCTTTAGACATAAAGTCAAACATTTGGTACATATACACTTTAAGTAGCAAACAGTTGTCAGGTATATATTGCAATTGCTTTTTTAATTTCAGTGCCTACAAGCCAAAATAAAAAAAAAATAAATTATAAATGTTTCTTTATGATGTTATTATGTCTGTACTTAATTAAGTTTAGGGATATGATTTTCCCATCATCAGGTGCTTCTGATTACAGCGATACCTGCATTAGCCTATATTTTGAAGGATTTAAGTCTTAGATATTCACCATGTGTTAATAAAAGATATTATCTCACTGCATTTTGGAACAGGTATAGACTAATTAGAACCAATTGGTAATTTTTGCTTTCTTTTCTTCTCACAAAGGAACTCTTCAACATAGAAGTTACGCAGTAAAAAATCTATTTTCTGGCTGAGTGCAGTTTTAGTGGATCATTACTTAATCCATCAAAGATGTTGATCATATCTTTTAATAACTGGAGTAGCTGAGACCAAAAAAGAGATTGATTCAATGATATGGCAGTTTTAGCACAAAGCAGGCATTTCAAAACCAAGATGTTGCCTGAAAGGAGAGAAATTGCCTGAAGGTTTTGGAGAGAGCATTATGGTATTTGGGTGACAGGTTTCCTCACTGCTACTTCAGCCCAGTTTACAGCTCGTTGCTTCTGTGTGCTTGCAGTCTTCTAAGAATTAAGAGATTATTTGTCTTGACTAAATAAAGTGAAACTTGAGATTTCTGTACAAGCTTTGCATTATTAAGATTATATAAATTTATTTCTATGGGTATCTCTATACCAGTAATTAGGGACTCCACTGCTTCAGTGATAGTAGTTTTGAGATTAATATAATAATATAAAAAGATTGCGAGAAGCAGCCCCAAAACAAACCTTCTCTCTGAAACGAACACATTCTGACAAAAAGGACCAGAAAATATAAATTTCAATTTTGATGAGGAACTTATGGAGGCAATTTATAATTACTAATCACTTGGTCAGACCACCAATTCATTCATAAAAAATGAAGTCCACAGAAAAAAAATAAAATTCTCCAATGTTACTATATGGCCAGATACATTTTATGATCAGAAGTATCTCTTTGGTGTCTTTAAACTGAGGTGTTTGATTCAAAATGACGCGTACATTGAAGTGAGTTCTTTCAGAGTAATATGACATTAGCCATAAATCCACCAGGAATTACTATGAAACATCAATATAGATTTACTTTGGTTAAAAAAGAAATAAATCAATTTTTTCAGAGAGAACCAGTTCAATAAAAAAAAGGAATGATTGGAACTGACACTTTAAGTTTTCTTATGTAATAATTGTCAATATTCTACATTAAGAGGTTATAACATTTCAGATGAGAATGTGTGTTGTTGGATTGTTGCTTCCTTGTTCCCTAAGATTTCATGCACACAAATTTGCTTTTTTCCAAGGCAGGTTTAAATATTTTAAAACCTGCACAGACGTATAAATTGCATCAGTACAGAATATACACTTTCATATGGACTATTCTCATAGGCCAGTTTAGGTGGTTTAATCAGGCTAGGTGAAAGAGAAGCCTTGTGAAATCCAGTTGGTTCAGAAGCAGTGGTTCTCTTTCTGACTTATCAAAGAAGATTTTCATAGGCTACTTAATTTCTGAAGCTTTGGTAAATTCTAATCCAAGGTCATAAGGGATGCATGAATTTGCGTGATCTCTTCCTCATTGTTATTAAATTTTCCACAGGCATTGAGGGAGACTGACTTTTTAACCAACTGTTTTCCGTAATCAGTCAAACTTCTAACAGTTTTAATAACTTCCACATTGCTGTCTATGGACCATCTACGGTCAGACCTCAAGATACTACATGATTTCAGCAGGAACTGGCTGTCAGAGGAATTTCAATATTCAGTGTGACAGGCTTAGCTTTGGCCTCAGTGATTTCTTTTGCTCCTAGTAACTGCTGAACCAAGAGAATGTTTACTCTGATGAGATTTGAGAGGCTAAAGGTGATCTGAAGAGTCACCAACAATTGGAATTTTAAGACTACAATAGAAATTCATCATCTATATTAGTTATGTTCACTAATTTATTGTTAATCTGAATATTCTGTCATGTGACTTTTGAAAAAATTCACTTAATAGAAGATGGTCTGTGTGCTGGTTTAAGGTAAACTGGCAGGAGAAAAGAACCCAACTCACAAAAAGACTGCAAGTCAGAACTACAATTTAA
>JAWWEU010000040.1:8213986-8308366 GCA_035583155.1 Acropternis orthonyx
AGAAATTACATAGAGGGTGTAGAATACACAGTCTTAGCCACACCCACACAGTGACAAACTGGTCCTGGTCACTATAAGCAGGACAGTCTGTAGTAGCCTTTCAAATACTTCTTTAGAAGACTATCCTATCATAAGAGTAAGAGCTAAGGAACAATGAACAAAAAAGCTTTCAACCAAGCTTTAACTAGGAGGCTGCCCTTCTTCATATTGTTTTCTTGGATTAAAAACTTTAAACAATACTGGAGACTGGAAGCATGAATGTTAAAGATTGCCTCCTAAAGTTCTAGTTCCAGCAGATTGATAATTATTATTTTATTTCAATCTCCATGTTTTTAGATCTTTTGATCTAGAGATAACCTGTTAAACTTGAGTTAACTTCCAGGAAAACATGAAAGTAAAACATTATTCTTAGACAGAGTGTGCCAAAAGGATCTGGAAATTTTGCTTTAAATAGTGCACAGAAAGTAGTATTCCAGCTTAGCTATGCATTAAGAAGTGATGATGAACATCTAGGTAAAACCTGAAGTTTAAGCTACATCTAGCAGAGCAATATATCTTTGTTTAATTATCACAGAACCATACTGGAAATGATTCAGATGTTTTATGGCTTAATTATATGTTGGCTTCATAATGTAAGAAATTTGAGAGGACCGGAGGAAAAAACCAAAATGACAGTACAAGGTGGAAAAAAAATACCAAAACCATAGTCTCTGTACTAAGATCAAAATAGTTCTATCAAAGGGCTGTGAGCAGATTCTGAAATTCAAAGACAAGTGGGTCAACAATATTAGACAGAGCCTTTAAAAGTCAGTTTTAACTTTGGAACTGCAAGTGAATTGGGTGGATGGGAGTAACAAGACCTATTGTATCACTAATATGCCTTTAAATAGGATTAGCAAATTCTTGTACCAACAGCTATTCCTGAGATTGTCATCTGGGCACCCTTTAAAAACAGTGAAAAGAAATAAACCTATCTAGAGTGCAATTCATCTCAGCAATGTTGGCCTTGTGTAAAGACTCACTTCCCTATTGTAGATTAGACAACTATAAGATATCTAAGTATCAGATTTCTGGACCTGCGTGTACTGCCATTGCTGTCAGATTTTGTAAGGTGTTAGCCATATATTTGCATCTTTAGGAAACAAAAATAGGCTTCTAAGCTTAAGTGTTTCTAGGCTGTTATGCAAGGACAATATCACTAACGTGTCCTCTAAATCTGGTCCTGAGATCTTACTTGAAAAGCGCTAGGAATGATTTTACAGATACGAAAGTGAGAGCAGAGCTCAGTCTCCTGACTTTTTTGGCTGTGCAAGTATTGCCACATGCCTGTTTCCCTGGAAGCCTTAACAGCAACCCTGGCGGTTTCTAATGCACTTGACTGAAAACAATTGAAGTTGGAAGTGAATTGCAATTGCTACAAAATCTTGAGTTACCACTGCAATTTCTAATGGCAATTTCCTTGGCATTTAGTGAGATTTTGAAAAGTTCTTTAGTTGCAATTAATAGAAATAATGGTGTATCTGTAATTTCCTTTGGCCTAAAACCAAACTCTGATTGACATATATTCTAATCACATTATCATGAATGTTAACTACTACTTTTTTCTTTTTTTGTTGTTGTTTTTTTGTTTTGTTTTGTTTTTTGTTTTTAAATGAAGTAAATAGGATTGAATGTCTCTATTAGTACAAGACATGAAGCATGCAATTACTTGGCTAGCAAGTAAATAGTAACTGACAAAGGGTGTAGACAATCTGAAACTCAGATATTTGGACCTTCCTGGTGGTCCCAGAATCTGCAGTGAAGACTCAGTGGCATAGAGACTGAACTATTCTTGCAGTTTGAGTAGGTGGTTCTCTGCAGTTCAGAGCTAAGACAAATAACTAGCAAAGGCAGGAAAATATTTACTGCCACTACCCACTACACATACTGCCACCCATACATAATGTACCAGCATTGTGACTGAAAATAACTTTCCTGGCTCAAAGACTATCAAAGTATCACATACTCCACCAATAATATAAGATGTTTGTAAATGAAGCAGCATGAAAACAAAACCATTTATAACATCATAACCACATCTGTCTCACTACATCCATTGTAGGAGACAAAGCATGTGTTCATCTTTTCTAAATTCAGGCATCTATAATGCTTTAATTAATATTTTGCTCTTACTGAGCTGCTCATGCAGTCAGTGGAAAAGGATGGGCCTTTCCAGAGGGCAAAGCTGACTATAGTAGGCTAAATTACTTTTTGCATGGTCATATTTCTCTCCATTGACTATTAGGAAATTCAACTACTGGGTATATACCTTGGGTGCCTCTGGTAAGTTCTTACTTGGGGTGAAACAACTCTGAATCCATGTGACTACAAAGAGTACTGAGGATGGTGAAAAGGAAATGATAAAATATACAGGACCTGGAGGACAGAATTACTTTCTGTTTTGGGAGGGGGGTTTGTTTGTTTGGTTTTTTGGTTTTTTTTTGGGGGGGGGGGTTGTTTTTTTTTTTTTTTTGCCATTGATATTGATATTTGTCTGATATTCAGTTCAATATTAATGCTGAGTATGACAAACTACAGCCAGTTAAACATGCCATGTTTAACCTAAAGGATTTGATATGTCCTAGTAACTGAATTCTTGAGTTTTCTCATTAAACAACCAGTCTTCTCTTATGAGAAGTCATATGTGAAATAATGCATGGTTTCTAATTTATAGAAACAATTCAGTCAATATTCAACCTATCTCCATTGCCTTCTCCTTTGATGCAAGAGAAATCTCAGTGCACATAACAAGTCAATCAATAATGTTTAACCATTCTGGTTGTTTCATCTTTTGCAATGAGATTCAGTTCATCTCAACCATACATATGTTGGCCTTTGGAGACCTATAACTCATCCAAATAGCAAACAGTAGATTAGAGAATTGATCCAGCAATGTAATTGGATCCTGTATCTCACACCTTGAAAGGTATGTGCAGTCTTTGGTTTAAAAAAGTAAAATTTTCCTTGAAAGCAGGAAGCACAACCTTGGAGTCTTTCCTGCAAAACAATGAACTAACTGTTATAATATATATAATAATATATATAATATAATGGCCAGACTTCATGAATGAAGATCTGGGGAAGGGCTCTCCCCACGTGGGTGTGCCCTTCCAGCCTGCGCAGTGGATCTTTTTAGGTGAGGCACAGCGTGTGCAGAACTGACCCCACCGTTTAAGTCTCAAGGCCCATTTGCCAAGGCCGAGTGAGCTCGGACAGTGACAGACAATGAAATCCTCAGGACTGTGTACACAGCGCCCGATGATAACCGGGGCTGCCGCCCCTGCTGAGCATCTGAGATCTGACGGGATCGGATGGCAGGGGAGGCATTTAACTGCCTTGGGACCATCCCCACTGAGACTCGAACACGGGCCCTTGGGATTCAGAGTCCAGAGTGCTAATCATTACGCCACGGGACCACCCTGAACTAAGTGTTAGGTGACAGTCAAATACATGTTTGCTCATTTGTCTGCACAAACCCTCTCCCTCTTCCTTGATGTACCATTTTAAGCCAATTGAGTTGCACCTGCCTCAAAAAGTTCACACAGGCTTCACTGAAGTTTTCTAATGAACAGTTTATGATAAAAAAGGATGTTTTAATCCAAATAAAGTAAGTTCAGAGCTGAATTTTAGATGTGTGCCCTCATTTAATACATATTTTTAAAAAAGAATAGAATTTTAAAATTCTGGGATGGTTTTGATGAAGACTGCTGCTAAAGGTTCCAAATCTCACACACTGTACCATCTGACTGGGTGTTACAGTTACTGATATTTAAGGACTTTGTGGTCTTCATTTTAAAGCAAAAGTATGTATTTATGTATTTACCCCCTTGAGCTAAACCATCAAAGGCATCTTTGTAAGCCAAAATTTTTAGTAAAAATAAATTAAAATTGTTCTGAATGCTACTGAAATAACAAACTGAGACAATCCATCTGGAATTCATTTTACTTTGTATTACAGGCTTTGTGTCACTGCTGTCCAATTTGACACCAAAAAGCACAAAAAATAACATTGACATAAGGATATAGTTATGTTTATATGCACAGAAGTAGCTTTTCCCCCGTTATTTTCAGAGTAGTATCCTTAGAATTGGCACCATCAAACGGCTTTCAGAAAAAAATATCAGTGGTGGGCATGTTAAAATGCAGCAGCAAAAGTCTATGAAATGAAAAAGCTGTCAGGTCAGCTACTGTTCTTAGTCAAGGACTTCTGTTGTATCCAATGGGGGAGGCTGGAACTGGGAGACAGGCTTTCCCAGACATGCTTTGAGGAAACAGGTCCAATACATGTCTGCTTTTTTTCTTAGGGTCCATTAAGTCATGTTCATTAAAGTCAGTAGGGGCTTTTCTTTTAATATGCCTAGTCTGTCTCCATCAAGGCAGAATAAAATCTGTTGGGCTTTTTTTGTTTGTTTGTTCTTTTATTATTATTATTATTATTATTTTATTTTCTGACACCACATTCAATATGTTTGTGTAAGATATATTTTTAAAAACATCTAGTTTTAGCATGTGAAAAGCTTGGTCTCCACAATGGCTGCAGCTGTAGGATTGTTGGGTTCTCTGAAAGAGATAATATAAAGGAGAAGGCAGTAAGTTAACTCTTCATAAAATAAGGGCAAAACTTAGAGATGATCTAAGTATAAGCCAACATTAAATGAAAATTTGCTTTCAACAAATGTAATAACATCAAATTTGGGAATTAAAAATTATTACCAACAATGGATTTATAAAAGGAAAGTGCCTTCATTTGATTTAGGAAAAAAAAAAAAAGAAATTTCACCACCTCAAGTCAGAAAACAACCTTCTTCAACCCAAACTATAGGCTGATCCAGCTATCTAAAAGTATGTGTCCTACTTCATTCAAGAGCAAAAATAGGTATCTCATTTAATTCCAAATATGTCTGTCTGTATGTATAGGTACAAATATATGAAGTGATTTACTCTTCACATATGCTTATATCTTTCTACTTGTTACTCGAAAACTAAAAGGCTACTTTACACCAGATGCCTACATTATGTTTTGCTATATTTAGGTGGAGTTTCTCTTCAATTTAAGGGAAAAACCAGTTCTTAAAACAGAACTAAATTAAATGCAAGATGACACTGAAGACAGCTTCATCAAAGAGAAATGCACTTACTTATACTAATTTATTGTTATTTGATACATGATTCATGTCTTCAGATGGATGAAATGTAGTAGAGCAAATGTGTCTAGACTTCAGTAAAATATTTAATATAGTGCCACAAGATGCTATTAGTCAGCTAAAGGGTTAGGGTTGGACAGGTATTAGCATACACCTTATAAAATTAAGGAAAAAAGAGAGTAACTGGACTTGAAGAGGGCTTTTCTTTGGAATTCCACAAGGGTTATTCATGGAATGTATCTTTAATAGACTCATTTATAGTCTTGGCATAAAACCAAGCAATTTGCTAATGAAATTAGCAGATAATGCACAAAATGGGTGACCTTAAGAAAGAACTGTTAGACTGAAATAAACTAAATGAAATTTTAATAGTATTGAATGTTTGGATGTGAACATAAAGGCTCATAACAAATTACTCTGTGAAATGCAGCAGCCAAGATTTTTGGGACCTCCAGGGAAGGAGAAAACAGAAGTCTAAGGGCTGATCCCAGAGAGGTTATTAGCTAGGCAGTGGGATTGGCCATGAAAGGAAAGAGGGGGTCATAAAATCTATTAAACAAAATATTTCCAATGTAATTGTGAAATACTATTATACGAGTCATGGGTAAGACAGTCATGAATCATAGAACTGGGAAACACTCTCAGACAAGGCATGGGTAAGATGCTAATAGATGCCAGCCCAGCACCAATAAAGACACTGAGCACCATTTATTTCCTGCATTAATCCTTAAAACAAGTTTCATTATCACCCACCAGGCCCAGGGACTGGAGCTCCCAAGTGAGAAAGTAGAAATTTTGTGTAGCTCCTTCCTACCTCTGATGCCAGGAGCCAGAGCAAAACTGTGACCACATGGTGTCCCTGCTCTGGCTCAGGAGCCAAAGTTTACTGACTTGGGAAAAAAACTGGAGCAGCATGATCTGAAGGAAGTCTCAGGTTGATGGTGCATGTGGCTCATGGAGCACAGTACAAGTGTAAGGAAAGGAGTGCCCTCTCCTTCCACACAGATGATCTCCCATTCATCACAGCTCATGTCATAGGAAGATCATATTTGAGCTCTGTAGTAGCAGGGCAGTAGTAAGCAGCTACAAAACTGTACATTTAGAAATATGACATCATCAAAAAATCAAAAGGAGCAAAAGTGAGCTTTGAGTGACAAATAAATTACTTTTGTACAAATATATCCAGGGACAAGGCATAGAGTGAGGTGAAAGAGCAAATGTATTCTATTACAAAAATGTTTTCCCTAAATTGACTGTTTCAGAGTTTTCCATGTGGCATCAGTAGGTCTTATATAAGAAACAGAACGAATATGCCACTGAAGTGTGACCAGACTGAAATACAGTCATGTTTATGCTGATACAGCATATTAAACAATGGTTAGGTATAAACAGCAGGGAGGCCTATTATATGCTTATCTAGTCTACAAGTTGCTGTGCATTAATGAGCAGCAGATGAGATAGATTCGCAATAATAATTCTTTTCCTTTTTTTTTCCTTTCTTTTTTCTTTTTCCTTTTTTTCCCCCCCTGTTGTTCAGTGGGGGTTTTTTGTTGCTGTTCTCTGTAGCTTTGTATTTAGTGTGCTTGGTTTCTAGAGATAATTCTCCCATATAATTTACCTGGTTTAAAGAGTAATAAGCTTTAAGTGTCTTAACATACACTTCCCCAAATATCTAGAATTTGTCTTCTGCTTTATGGAACTGCTTGAATACATTCTCAAGGGGAAATGTTAGTGTAAAGTAAAGGAAAATGAATAGCAACATTTGATGAGTATTTTTGTTTCCTTTGTGCTTCAAAAAAGGTAGCAAAGCCTAATACAGTGAAGGGTAGGTGAAGATAATAAAAGGTAAACATCAGACCTCTACAGGATACTACCTTATTTACATTCTTAAAGTTGTGGGTTTGTAACTAATTTCATTTTCCTGGAAGAATGGTCTTCAAATAAATTAAAGTAAATGATAGAAACACCAATTTAAGGTTTCTAGATTATTTACACCTTTCCCTGAGAGGTATAACATTTTTTCAGCCTTCTAACAAACTTATTGGCAATGCGACTGTTGAAACATATGGAGACAATTTTATTTGTCTATATATAATTACTGTTTTTATAAAGTTTTAATCCAAGAATATTGAACCATGAAAAAATATAAAATTTTAAATTCTGCATTAAGAAATAAAATAAATACTACATTAACATGTCTTATCCACACAAATATATGTATTAATCTTATGCAAAGAAGAAAAAGTTTGATAAAGAAAAAATAAGACAATTAAATGTAACACAACAGAGAGGTGAGGAAGATTTTATCATCTCAAATACTATGAGTAACTGAATATAAAGATGAACATACAATATTGTTTAAAATAATATTCACATTCTAAGATGGAAGCACATTAAAAGGACTATGTGCTTTCAGCAATCTAGAGAACTGATTGTTTTATTTAAACAACTGAATGTACTGATGGAATTAGCTATGAGCTATTAATGCTATTGACATTCATATTTGTTAGTGAATGATAATAATGATCCATTTTCATGCTTCTAGATGTGTCTTATGTATCAGAAGACTCTGGGTCAACACATGTCACCTGGTCAGCATTAGATTATTCATAGTTCCAGAGGCATCAGATTTTTGCCAGGGTTATCAGAAAATTGCTAGTCAGGATTAGCAAGTAATAGAACTAATCTTGCATTCTCTTTTTAGTATCAGAAAAATATTTCAAAATAATTATCTAAATGTACTTGAGGCAGTGAAAAACATATCTGTAATCCTCTTGTGAGGCTAATTAACTCCTTTGTTTTACTTTCATGTGTTTTTGTAGTTTAGATTGTTTAATTTTGGATTATGCAATTCAGCATGCCTACATTATGGAGTGGAAAATGTAGCTCTATGCCTACAGCAAAAAGTGAGTGAGGAAATATTGGCACAGCAAGGTTGATCCTGTGGTGCACTTAAGCTTATTATTCATGTCTTAAATAAGAAAAGCTGGCTTTTGCAAACAAGATGGTGATTTATCACATAGTTGAAGTGAGAAGCCAAAGGTTAGTAGAGGCATATGAAAAGGAAACTCTTTCATGCTTTAGTTGACTAAGAAGCTGGCAGAGTTATAGTATTATAGCTTAGAATATAAATTCTATTGATATATACAAAAAAATAAAAAAGGAAAAACTTGAAATTCTAAATTATGTATTAATAATCACAGCAATGATTTGTAGATTACTCCTCTAGGAGACATAGTGTACACTCCCTGCCCATGCTGTGTAGTGTAGCTGAAGCTCTAATCTGGCCAGGAATCCCCACATCAGGAGTACATAACCCTGACAGTTCTGGATGTGGGGACACTGATGACAAGGAAAAAAACATTGAAGCAAAATTCTGACTACAACCTTTAAATTCTGTTCTTGGCTCTAGAAGAAGTTCGCAGTTGCTAAGTTACTTGTAAAAAATAACACACTGTTCATACCACTTGACTGTTTTCCCTAGGGAGTAGAGTTTATGCCTAAGCAAAATATCCTATGATTTATCAATATTATTTACTGTAGAACATGTGTTTATCTGATGAGGAGACCATGCTGGGGGAAAGTGACCTGTATTATTTCATTGCCTTCAATGTAATTACAATTTCTGTTATTTGAAGAATTATTTCATATACTGTCACTGTGAAGTAGCATGTTGTGTTAGATTCTAGAAACTTTCCCATTGTACAGATTTCTTGGGGGCTGGATATATGCTTGTAATGACATTTGGATTATTTCAAATAAAAGAAGCTTCTTAATTTTGCATTCTATACTCAAGTGCTTCCTAGATTAAACAAGAATATTACTATTGAACAATGTGGTAAGTTTATGTATGTGAAAGCAGCTTCTGACTAAATTTTAACTAACAGATTATAGATATGCTTTTCATAAACTGTTGTTGTTGGTAAATGATGTTACCACTGCTCATTAGCATTACTGTGGTAAAGTGACTTGTCCTTGTAATTGCCCCTTGGCTATGAGGCAGCAAGTGAGTATTTCCCTACTATTTCTTCTATCCCAAAGGCAGAGAACCGGGCCCTTTATTGTACACATGAGAGCTGTCTGGGACAACAGAAACTCTTTTCACTTAATTCTGTCACCTCTTCTCTAATATATCAGTTAAATAATAATTCATCCATTCTGCAATAAAACAAAAACATTATCAAACATTAAAACACACCTAGCAGCTAGGTTACATATAATGTTAAAAAGCAAATCCAGAGCACAAGCATCCACTGAAGCATTGACTGTGATTATTCTTAGTATTTAAATTTTTTATGTTCTTCTTGGCAACGGTGAAAAACAGTACTCTTCTAAATAATAGTTGGGCATGGTTCAGGAAATAGTACAACATGGAGCATTCTACACAGGGGGGTTGGATGATGTTATGTTGCTTGGAGATGACAGTGGAACAGTTTAACTTTATGGATGTATGCCATGTGGCCTCTGAGACATAAAATGGTTTTATTTAGTAATACTTCTGCAGCCAAGGAAACCATACTAGCCATATTCTTTCACACTAGCTGGGCCTATTACAGCATTAATACTTTTCAAATAGAAGAGGTGGTTGCAGTTTCACAGCTGTCCAGGTTGTGTTGTAGTTGCATCAACTGCAGGTTTTTGGTGTTGTTATTTGCTATGTTATTTGTGAATAAAGGTGGCTTAAAGCAATTTAGATAATGCTGACAAGTATCAAATATAATTAATTAGTTTTCTTCTATAATAAACCTGCTGATACACAGTTGTTCACTATGTTCACCTTTTAGTACAAATAAATTTTAATTCAGTCTCTGAAAGCTATCTTTTGGTTTATTCATTCACATTTCATAATTGAGTGGAATGGAGAATGGAGAAGAGTGACTTTCCTCCATAAATTTTTGTTAAGTACCATAAAAGTTTTTGCCAAGACGATCAAAGTCATCCTAGACACCAGACATAGAAATTTTTTATGCTATAGTTTCCTGCAGTCATCAGTACCCAAGAGAAATAGCACCACTTCGAGTTTTTTGATCATGTGAAAGCATTTGTCAGGCTGACAGTTTGGCTCCTTCACAAAAATGCATAAAGTTCATCAATAGTGCATAAAAAAGTTATAAAGTAAAGCTCTTTTTACGCCATTTTAAGATATATGATTAATGGGTAATAGCCTAGTTTGATTAATCTGTGCATTCACACTTGACATTTGTAGCTAGTTGCTTCTTTTACGAGAATTTTTCTTACAGCATTTATATACAAAATGGGATTAATCATCCTTCCAGTTAGTCACCGTTTTTGTCGCTTACCTACCAAAAAGCCTTGGCTTTCCAGAGAGTGTTTCCACTAAACACTCTTGCTGCCATAATATTTGGTTTCTCCACCACACACTCAGTTTTCATCTCTCTTGGCAAGACTATTTTTCATTCTACAGCTTCTATGGAGTTCAGTTCTACGTTAGCAAAATACATTAGCAAAGTATCTGAACAGAAAAAGGCATTGCTGGCCTATTTTCCATTTCACATGTAATGAAAACAATTTGAATTTGAGTTGGCACACATGCACTAATGGTGTTCACGCAAGGGAAAAGATAAATAACAACAAGCATCAGCAGTGGTGGAATCCTATACTTGTGCTTAACAAACAACTTCAATGTCCAAGGATAGAGTGTATGGCTTGAGTATATGCCTCGAAGCAATAAAGAGTGAAAATAAATCAGTCAAAGTACAGTGAGTATCCACTTAAGCAGAAGCCAAATGGTCATCTTTAAACCATTATTTTACTTCTTCATTCCAATTGTGGATTATGTCACACGAAAAAATATGCTCACAGAGAAATTTAAAGAGACAAAAAAACCATTAAAGGTTCATGACAACCTCTGAAGTTCTCACTAAGGTTCTTCAATCTTTGACTTTGGTCCTATTCCAGCATTACAAAATACGCTCTTTGCAACTATCTCTGGTGTTGGCACACACACACACACACACACACACACACACACAAAGAAAATCATAGAACAATTTGGATTGAAAGAGACATTAAAGATCATCTAGTTCCAAGTGCTCTGCCATGGGCAGGGACAGTTTCCGCAAGACCAGGTTGCTCAGAGACCCACCCAGCCTGGACTTGAACACTTCCAGGCATTGGGCATCCACAGATTCTCTGCGTAACCTGTGCCAGTGCTTCACCACCCTCACAGTAAAGAATTTTTTCTGAAAATATCCGCTCTAAACCTACCTTCTTTCAGTTGGAAGCCATTTCTCCTTGTCCAATCACTACATGGTCTTTTATAAAGTCCCTCTCTAGCACTCTTCTAGCCTCTGGATATTGTAAGGCTGCTTGAAAGTCTTCCAGAAGCCTTCTCTTTGGCAGGCTGAAGAACTCCAACTCTCTCAGTCTGTCTTCGTAGGAGTGATGCTCCCATCCTCTGATCATCTTCATGGCCTCCTCTGGACTCTCTCCAGTAGGTCCATCTCCTTCTTGGGGGCCCCAGAGCTAGACACAGTGCTCCAGATGCGGTCTCATGAGAGTGGATTAGAGGGGCAGAATCAGCTCCCTCAACCTGCTGGCCACACTGCTTTTGATGCAGCCCAGGATGCAGTTGGCTTTCTGGGTGCAAGTGCACATTGTCAGGTCATGTTGAGCTTCTCATCCACCAACACCCCCAAATCCTTCTCCCCAGGGCTGCTCTCAATCCATTCTCCACCCAGTCTGTACTTGTACTTGGCATTGCTCTGATCAATGTGCAACACCTTGGACTTGGCATTGTTGGAATTAATGACGTTCCCACAGGCCCACCTCTCAAGCCTGTCAAGGTCCCTCCCGTGTGTTGACCACACCCCACAGCTTGGTGGTGTCAGCAAACAGTGCTGAGGTGCACTCAATCTCACTGGTTGTGTTGCTGGTAAATAGGTTAAACAGTGCCCATCCCAATGCTAACCTGTCAGGAACACCACTTGTCACTGGTCCCCACTTGGACATCAAGTCACTGAATCTGCTGCATGGTGTACAGTGGGCCACATTCATATACTGAAGGGCTAAGAATTTTTCAAAGTCTGTTATAAAACTTAACTGACAAAATATATGGCTCCCTGAGTAGTTCAGAGGAAAAGAAGAGGTCTTTATAGAAACAGTAAGCAAATTAACTTAGTTTGAAGTTTCACCAGAAAAGACATTAAACACCACTGTGTTGTGGGGGAGCAACAGAGTATTTGCAACCACGAAATGCTCGTTAAAAATCTGCCCCCGAATCTGTCTCTTAGAACATGTCATTGTATCTATAAGTGAGGGTGCTCATTAGCAATAGCAATTATTGCTCACAGCACTAATAATTGGTGCTTTCCCAGTAGTCAGTGCATGTTCTTTTCAAGACATAAAAAGTTTTAGTCTCAGTCTTCTTGCCTTATTCCCCTTGTTTTTTCAAAAGCAACTTCACTCTCCATGCCTCGAATCTCAGAAGCTCATATCTTTTGAACTTGTAGGTGAATAAAATACCTGGCAAGTAACCTGCCAACCGTACAGTCAGTTTCCATTTTCAAGGTAGACTTTCAAACAAGCTGGAATACTTTTCAGAGTTTGTTAGCTCATGAATTCTAAATGTCAGATGGCAACGTGCTGAGCACAGTGTAGGCCTGTGTAATTATCTACCACAGCAGTCCTACTGTTCCTGTATAATTAATTGATTTTCAAGGCAGTGCTGCCTGTGTCCATTTAAACATATTTCTGCTATTTAATTTGTCTTAAATGAAGATTATAAAATATATCCCTTTGGTTTTCCAATGTTCTTTCCTCAAGTAAGTCAGCGCAAAACTAGAGATTCTCAGCAGCTCTGAAAGTAAAACCTGTCTCCCTCCCAAATACAGGCTGAAGCATCAAAATATGAACAGCTTTAAATTGTTTGGATTTTTCCTCTGAAATGCAGCTCAGGAGCCACTCTCCACTCCTTTAGCAACTATATCAGCCCCTGTACACAAAGAACTAACTGAACCTCAATAAGCTCCTATTGGCAGTAACAGACAAGAGACCGAGACTATGTCAGTGCATATTTTAATGCCATTACTGCATTTTTAATCGAAATTGGTATCCTCTTAACATGCCACACTTAACCCCTAGGTACAATACATTGTACAGGGGTTTTGAGATAGTTGCACATTAAAGGTGTGTAGTCAGGCATAAAGCCAAAGCTAAGTGCTCCTTGTTCCTCTGGAGAAGAATATCCTCCAAGGAATGCAAATATTTATATTTGGAAGGTATCCTTATCAGAAA
The DNA here is from genome assembly GCA_035583155.1 of Acropternis orthonyx. Lineage (NCBI taxonomy): Eukaryota > Metazoa > Chordata > Aves > Passeriformes > Rhinocryptidae > Acropternis > Acropternis orthonyx. The sequence continues at coordinate 8,227,426 of JAWWEU010000040.1, forward strand.
GTGACTCAGCCTTCAACAATCTCCAGTTCTTCAGAAGGAAATAAATTATTTTATAATGCTAATGAATAATCAGTATTCTATTTCTATTGATTTTTGTATATGAGAAAATAAATAAGCATGCTAGCACTACCATTTTTCCTTTTTTATAGTATATTTTAACAGCATTAAACTGATACTTAGAAGTCCTAAACCTTGACATGGATTTCTTATTAGTTAATTTGTGTTAGAAAACATGTTATATGTATAGATGAGTTTGTTCACTTATTCAACATTTTAGAAAATTTTAAACAGAACAAGAGTGTAAATTCCACTTTTCACACTTTCTATAAATGGTGGAAACTACCTTTAAATATATTTTCTTTCAGAAGTTCACAAGATTGCTGGTCATCAAAAAGATTCTAGATGCATCCAGCAAAACTCTTGCATTATAACTATTCTACTAGCTCCTTCTAGAAATGAAAATGTAGATACCCTGTATCTGGGTGTTGCCTGAAGAACAACTGCAAAACAGCAGAAACATTCAGATTTGAAAAGAAATCAAAGTATTGACACATCACAATATATTGTTTTTCTAATCCATATGTATTAGAAAAGTGTTGAAATAACATGAAGTAAAATGTTACAGTTCTGTTCCACTCTAAATCACAATGTAGTGCCATGCATTAATATAAATATTTAAGTTAATTCTCTGACTAGAAATACTTCGAAGTGAAAAGTACTTTTGACTATTTCTTCACTCCTTTGTGTCTTTCCAGTATTGGATACTAAGAGCCTGGTTCCTCAAGAAATTAGAGGCATTTAACAGGAATGGGGATAAGGATATGCAAAAAACAATTCTATCATTGCAGGAAAGGATTTTCACAGTACAGATGATGGTGCTAGTCAGTCAATGCTTCTGTTGAACACTATTTAAATTTGTGAGATATTTTTCACCATTAACAACACAAAGAAAATTCATATTCATCTAGAACAGAAAAGCTTTCCAGTTAATAAGACATAAAGCAGGCATTGTCTTGCTGTTAGTTCTCTATGTAATTTCTAATAAAGGTTGAATAATAGAAATGCATGCTAAAACAAACCTTTTCTTTATAATAAGAAGGCTCTTTAGAGCAAGAAAAAAATATAAACTTTTTTGGTCTGGCTGTTTCTCAATCAAAGGGCATATCAGTTACTGTATATTGCTGCAACATTCCAAGCATTAAATTAAATTATAGACAATAGAATCAAATACAGTTTACATCTGTGGGGCATTAGAAAATGAGGCACGTTCAGCAGTTTATTTATTCCCAGTAGAAATATCCCTGTTGAAACAGTGCTCTTAAAACATTCTTTCCTACCAGGCTTGGCTGTTTCAAATGCATTCCTCAGGCGATACACGTATTTAGTTTTTAAATGTGACATGTAGAAATCAACCTTGATTTTCTTGGATGGCTTGACTTTCTTTAGTTGTGCTACGGTTTAGGTAACCTTATCACTCCCAAGCTCTAACCCTGCTACTGGACCTGTACAAACAGCCTGAAGCATGCGTATTCCACAGGGCTGCAAATAAGCACCAAAGGTCCACCTGTGCTAATACATTTTGAAGGCTTCTGCCACTTTTTACACAAGATTAATGTGTAAAGAGAGGCCAAACACTGTGGAGACTGAACATGCAATCTTTAGATCAGTACCATCTGAGATAAAAATTACAGTTAGTGGAATATCATTAGAGCTCACTGCAATCATAAAATTAAGGGTTACAAACATTATTTGTAGGTTTGGCTGCACCTTTTTGTAATTTATGTTAAAATTGTTTCATAAATCAGAATATTTTGGATATAAATAGTAGGCCTCTTATCCTCTTGTCCCTAACACTGGAAAATCCTTTCTGTAATTTAGATCACCAGACTGTATAAATAAATCAGAAACAGAAATAGGGTGCATCAAGGACAAGATTCTACACAGGTATAAATAAGTGAAATGCCATTTATGCCAGTGAGAATAACTGAAACAGGCTTCACCCCTACATGACTGGCCCTCAGTTTAGCAGTGCAAAAGTGCTTGCAACTTATAATGTCATCTTTTGCACAATGTCCGTGCTGTCTTCTTTGTCTGCTGTGGTCTTTTGCTGGGAGACACCAAGGCACATTTGAAATTGAATCCCTACCTGTGTCAAATCCATCCACTTCAGGATTTGTTACACCATTCTTTAAGCACATATCTTTCTATTTCCTTTTATTCTTTCTCCAGAAAAGACTCATTGGTCCTCAAGAGAAAAAAAAAAACCTGTACCCGCAGGGAATTTGTAGCTTGATGTGAAATATAGTGATGGTAACTGTGTGTTGAGTTTTGGGACTTAAAAGTCCAAACTTAGTGATATTGGAAGAAAAACAGAGGTAATTAAGTGTAAATGAATCCAAGTTTCCCAGAACTTTTTTGTAATAAAACTTCTGACAGTTTACAGTAATATTCTGGAGACTTGCTCTACTTGATTTTTTTTCATTTAAACTCTCCAACATAAGAATGAAATAAGGAGGTAAATATTTAACATGAAGGGATTCCTTAGATGTCTTTAGTACAACTTACTTGAAGCAGAGGATGGTATTTCAAGACACATAATTTCTGTTAAGGTGCTGATGCTCATATTTTTAGTATAAATGCAGGGGCAGCTGGACTTAGTGGAACCTAATGCAAACACCATGGCTTCTAGTTCTCAGCACAGACAGCATCTATATTACTGCCTCATTAGAACAGCACATGTACATCCTTATCACAGTAAATTACCAACAGGTACACGGTGAAAATAAATTCTTCTAAAGGACCTGTCTTTGGATCTTTATAACCCTTCTAATTAGAGCAAGAAAGAGAGCAATGCAAATTCCACTGATGAGCTGACCTATGAATTACCAAAATGCTAAATTCTATAGGGAAGAAAAAGTAATTGTTTCCAATAAATGTTTAGCATTTTTAAATGTATTCAGATAATGATGATGGATATAGACGAAAGAACTGATAACAGAGAAAATAGTTACTGGCAAATGACATTAATATCAGGACTAGACTAGACTTGCATAGGAAATGTGTAGATATAAATTAGCTCTGACAATTCTTAGAGTTGATCTCTGTTTGCATTGGTGTCACTGAGACTAGTTACAAAAGGGGGAAGAAAAAGAAGCAAGTTGAAACAGGAAAAAAAGAGGGCAAGGCCAATTTTAAAATACAGATCCTCATTATAGTTATCATATTTGCAACTTTTCTTAGAATACTTTGAGATGCTGAGCAGCTTTGCTTGTAAAATGAGACCTTTCTGTGAAAGAACATTTTATATATGCATATAAACATACATGGACACATACACACAAACACATATTCTGTGGGCCACAGAATATTTTCCTTGGATGCCTGTACTTCCAAGGAGTTGGATGTAAATATTCTTCTTTCATCTTACTCTTACACAGAAATATTTTACTTGGAAAGATGACACATCCAACTAACGATGTGGTATCAATATCCTATGCATATATAAAAAATTTTTCTTTAGTGTAAAATGTGTTATGAAAAATTAAGATGGGGAAATAAACTGGAAGAAAACTAATCCTTTTCCCACTAGTGTATGACTTAACTGGAATAGATTGTCAAATGCTTCCTCCTATCTTCTTTTAATTGGCTTCTTTACTAGAAGTTCCACTGCTTGTCTTTGCAGATTCTTCTGAAACTAACAGATCTGACTTTCACATTATTTGTATCCCTATTGCTAAATGTCCCAATGCAGTTCCTTGTCTTGTCCTTGCAGTATTTGCTGTTTACATTTCTTTTTCTTTTTTTCTTCCAAAAACAATTATATACAATTGTGCTTTGGTTTAACTTTATTTTCTGTTGATTCCAACAGTGGAAAATGGGTGGAGAATGTTTTATGATACACTCAATTTGACATGTGAATGAGATGGCAAAAGATGCAATGAAGACTGCTTTTTTATTTTTATTTTGTTTTCTTGTGATATACATATAATACATATCATGGCCCATGTGGTCTCTGGGTGGGTACCATTCACTGCTACTTAAGAGCTGTTTATGCAATCCTTAGATTGAGAAATACATCCCTCTGCAAGAAAGCCTGTTGAAATCAGAAACTGTTTACATAGATATTTATGTGACTAAAGCTGGCATAAATAAACTAAATATATTGCATTTACATTTACACATCTGAGTACTTTCTAATGTTTTCCTCCTTTTTTATTTTTCTCCATAAAGAAAGCTGTCTCACTGCCTTCAGATCAGACACTATTTTATAACATCCTACAAGGGTCAGAATATTCCCAATTCTTTAATTCTTAAAGAGAGAAAATTCCCTTGAACTTCAGTTAAGCAGAAGTGGCAGAACTACTTAAGTGTAACATTTTCCTCTGAAGTATTAATGAAATATAATATAAACAATTAAATAGGTCTTGGTTAAATAATATATGTTGTGAACATATTCATTCCTATGTGTACTTGCTTCTGACAGTTTGATAGATGTAATATTCTGTGACAAGCTATTTCGTACACTTCATTATGTTCTTTTTACATATTTTCCCTAGTATCAAGCATGGAGAATTGTGTATCCTGATGGACAAATACTAGTGTGACATGCAGCATGTATTATAAAATTAACTTGTCCTCAGATAATCCCATGCTCATAAATAATGTGCAGAATAATAATTTCTGTTTCTATTGTATTATAAGCAAAAACATTGCTGTCAGATTCAGAAAATGGTACTTGGGATTTATAGTTCTAATATAATATTTTCATATTTTTCATATTTATATTGAAGATAATTTTGAAAGTAACATGCATATCTCATAAGTCGATATTTAGAAATTGCATTGTAATCCTGTAAAGAGTCTAAAGTTCGTATTCTACTCTTCTTTTCTTATATCTTTCCATTTCTACATGCTACTGTGAAAAATCCATAACAGCTTTTTCAAAAGTCCTTTAGGTTTTAGAAGTTCCTGAATTGTGTTATAGACTACAGGTTATTTTATAGAAGGCATAATAGTAAGTGTTTTAAAAGTGTGCAGAAATTTTTTTCTGGCTATAACGATCCTGGTTTTGTTTTTGGGTAATGATTTTGGTGGTTATTTCCTCTGTGAAGCATTACGAAAACATGGAAATTTATTTTTTCCCATTGATTAATATTTTGGCCAAAAAAAAAGGATATTTATCTTTTAAATTAAGAGTTCTATTTTGTTCTAAGAGCATGTAATTTTGAAATTTTAGTTGACTTATAGAAAAAAGATGACTGCATTTATCAAAACAGAATATGTAAAATTATCAAAATAGTTCCATCCATGTGAAAATAACAGGGAGGTTTGATGTTTGAAAATGTTCCGTACTTGAAACTTTAATTCCAGTTTGGGATGGAAACAATTTTCAAATTTTTTAAAAATTCCTTCAGTCCCAGAAAAACGTTCTCTCCCCAGTTCCAACACCTGTGTGTGTTCTGCTCCCTACTTTTTCTGAAGGCAAATTCTCAGCATAGTAGTCTTGTGAATCACCCATTGTACTTGCATTCAAAATATGAAGTGTGTGATGGTTTCATGCAGACTTGCTGAGTGATTGTTGCAAATCATGTGGAGCTAAATCCAAACCCTGGAGAATTTTGTGAAAGCTGGAAATATTATTTTCTCATTTTCCCCATCTTCATAATTGAAATTCTTTTGTTTTGCTTCCTTTCTCTCTCTCTCTCTTTTTTGTTTTTTTTTGGGTTTTTTTTTGTTTGTCTGTTTGTTTGTTTTGGGGGGTTTTTTTTGTTTTGTTTTTGGTTTTGTTTTTGGTTTTGTTTTGGCTGTGCCTTCCAGTTAGATTGCAAATTTCCAGAGAAAACAATTGTCCGGGGCTATTTCTGCTGTGCTGAGCAATCCATAGTATAGTAACAAGTGGTGTTCCTCAAGGATCTGTGCTGGGACCAGAACTATTTAATATCTTTGACAGCAACATAGGCTGTGGGACAGAGTGCCCCCTCAGAAAGTTTGTGGATGACACCAAGCTGAGTGGTGCAGTTGATACACATGAGGGAAGGAAGGACTGTCATCCAGAAGAACCTTTCCAGGCTGGAGTAGCAGGCCTGTGAGAAGCTCATGACTTTCATGAGGCCAAGTTCAAAGTCCTGTACCTGAGTCAGGGGACAGCAAACTGAGAGCAGCCCTGCCAAGAAGAACTTGGTGCTGGGCTATTGGTGGATGAAAAATTGGACAGCCAGCAATGTGTGCTTGTAGCCCAGAACATCTGTCATGCCCTGGGTGCTTGAAGAGAAGCACAGCCAGCAGGTCAAGGGAGGTGATTCTCCCCTTCTTATTTTTTCTCAAGAGACCTCGCCTGGAGTGCTGCTGGGGGTCCCAACACAAGAAAGGCATGGGCTTGTTAGAGTGGTCCACAGAAGGGCCATTAAAAGACCAGGGGGCTGTAGCACCTCTTCAGTGAAGACAGGATGAAACAGTTGGGACTGTTCAGCTTCGAGAAGAGAAGACTCTGAGGAGACTTACTGAAGCCTTTCAATATATGACGGGGGCTTATAAGAAACATGGAGACTTTTCACCACAGTCCATGGTGATATGCCAAGGAATAATTATTTTAAACTGAATGAGAGTACGTTTAGACTGGATTTTAAGAATAAATCTTTACTGTGAAGGTGGTGAGACATTGCAACAAATTGCCTAGAGAAGTTGTGGGTGCCCCATCGCTGTAAGTGTTCAAGGTCAGTCTGGATGGGGTTTAGAACAACCTGGTATAGTGAAATATCTCCATGGCTATGGCAGGGAATTAAGATAGATGATCCTTTAACCTTGAATGTGCTTTCCAATGCAAAACTCTCTCTATGATCTAATCCCTAGAACTCTATGGACTTCTGCACAGTGCTCTAGTATACAGAATTGAATCTGCTGTATCAATCCTTCATTTTCATAGTACCTCTAAACTTCACTAGCCCTTGTAAGAAATGAAGGACAGTAATGAAATATCTCATGTTCTACCTGTTGTAAAATCAGAAAAGACAGATTGACCACAAGACATCTGAAGTTAAGCACCAATGCTTAACAAAGCATCAAGATGAAAGTGAATTTCTAAATTTACAGTGAAGAAATATTTAATGGAGTAACACCCCATACGTGTATGGTGTTTATACATACAAAATGAATCAGGTCAGAGTCATGCTGAGATGTTCCATTTTGAAGGGGGAAAGGTTTTTGTTTTTTTTTTTTTAATGGTTACCATCAGGTCAAATGAGGATATAGAGATGTTACTTGTAATTTCAGGAGGCTGTTTCTCCCCTCTACACGTAGATTTCTCAGCAACCTAACAGGACTTTTATTAGAATTGGGCATTTTTCTAAAAGCATCTGAAAGGTTTAGGAGCACAAATTACAGCTGAAATTCAGTGGGGTCTATTGTCTGACTTCATTAGATCTTCAAATTTACCATGGGGAAAAAATAATGTTTATGTCAAAGTACAATAAACTTCTAAACAATCACTAGGATTTTTCGCTGTCTTGCAATATCTGTCAGAAACAAAAGAATAGTATAGGGAAAAAAAAGAAAGGAGTGGATGGGTAGACTATGAAGGCTTGAGGATAATATGCAACAGGTCATAATACAATTCAGAATAGTTATGCGACCACTAATAGCTGCCTGTTATTGACTTACTCTCCAGTTACACTACTTAAGATCAACTGTGTTGAAGTCAACTTAAAGTCAAACAGCAGAAACATGTTTTGACTGTTAAATATTTGCAAAGCATTACTGACTCTGAAATGTTTCAAATATGTCCCAAGTTAGTCAAATAAAGCTTTTTTTCTGTCTGTTTCTTACAGGACATTTAACTTAACCAGCATTTTACAGATAATTAGGCATACTGGGGGAGAAATAGTAGAGACAATAAAGATCCATAAAGCTAATTCTATGTGTAGCCCATCAATGCAGTGATTAAAATTGCAAACGCTGAAAATACAACCTTTGTTTATTTAAAAATGTATTTTGGACTGTTATTCATCTACATTTCATTATATACCTAAAAGTTAGATGACTTTCTTAAAATTTGCATTATAGAAATTCTACTTTTAGATTGTGTTTGTTTGGATGCTTTTATAAAGGAATTTTAAAATACCTTTTGGGAATGCTTCTTCCTCTTGTTCTGGGAAAAAAAAAAAAAAAAAGAGAAAAAAGGCAGCTGAAGAAATACCTTAAACTTGACACCATCTTTGAACAAAACAAAGCCTGAATATGAAATATCCCACCTGTAATATAAGAATTTCAATTCTTTCATAAAGCATTGTGTCATAATAATCATTAAAAAAACCCCATAATTAAAATAAGGGCAACAAACAGAGCTTTGATATATTCAGTTTTCATTCATATTTAAAAATATTTGAGATATATCAGGAAAAATGTGATCAAATCATGGATGTATTAGTGCTAGTTAACTCATATGAGGTTGGTCTTTTGAAGACACTGATGTAGCAGCTGAACGCATCTCCTTTCTGTGAATTAAATCTTTCCAGGGAAGCTATTCTGGTCAGTTAAAGAGAACAGACTTTGGACAAAGAATGTACTCATTTCTATATAAATCTATTCACTGCTGTTTATAGAGTTCCTATGTTCAGTAAAAATTGAGCTTGTTTCAGTGTGTGAGGCGCAGCAAATCTTTCTAAATGCACCTATGGAATATTATCTCAAACTCTGCATATGCTTGAGTAATTTAGTTGGCAGGGGGAAAGAAAAAACACCCTTGAATGTTTCCTTTCATCTTTTTAGTTATTTCCATTTCATTTCCCTCTGCCTTGTGCTTTTCTTACAATGCCTCCTTTCTCCTCCATTCTGTTTTTTATCATGCTGATGATTCCACATAGCCTTACACAGACTGTCAATCACATGCCACCCTGCCCATGAGCATATGCTGCTGAAAGTCACATGAGAGAGCTCATTTTTATCCATCTTTTGCAAGGGAAATTCAATTTAACAGTCATTTTGAAAAGCATAAACCCCTGACTTTTGGCATCTTCATTTTAAATGAAAGCACCAGATTCTCTTTCTGTCAAAACACTGGGTCTCTCCATAGGAAGAATTCTCCTCTTCCCAGACTGGTGTGGTAATAAGCATGTAGTAACTGGTACACCTTAATAAATCAGGTCCTCAAGAGACTGGACGGTCTGTGTTTCATCAGAAGAGGTCTGTGATTATTTGAACCATATGTATCTTCTAAAACTCAAGTTTTATAAATTGATTCTTTCACTTATTAACACTATTAAGATATTAAATATAATGTAAAACATCTTCTGTGAGTATAACTTTAAAAGCGCATTCACTTCTTTCTTTGCTTACTTCCTTAGTGATACGTTGGATGAAGTGGATAATGTTCACAAATACTATTTCATGAATGCTTCTGTCATCCTTAGACTGGAATAATTTAATAGCAAAAATTTCCAATTTATATTTCCACTGGAATGTTTTAATAGGAAAACACATTTCTGAAGCTGTCTATCTATCTAGTCTACCTTTTGGAAGAAAACTACAACACTGATAAAAATATTTATTATTCACAACATTATCATTTATTATCACCTCCTAAAATGCTTTACTAAAAACAGTGGATCAAGGATTTGAAGACACTAGAAAATTTTAGGCAGCAACATTATGCTGATTTAATATTGGTCACTGAGACCTGGGGACTTAGCCCCAGTATTATGTAATTTTGCATAAGCAATTAATACGGTTTCATATTTTCTATCACAACCATGTTTTTGAACTGTGATGTCAGATAGAACTTTGGGGATGCATGTACCTTTTCCAAGAAAAATCACACTGGTAAGCTAAACAAAAATAATCTCCATCACTCTGCAAAAAATATCCAGCTAACTGCAAATAAATATGGGATAGATATAGTAACCTTAATTTAAAATATTTGGAATTGTTATTATTGCTAAATATTAAATACTATAATTAAAAACATAATGAATTACATTACCATCTATGTAAAAGTTTAAAATTGAAATTAGAGAGATTTCTTCTCATTCTGAGTTGATTCTGTCTGTTGTTTCTCATGTTCAGATCAAATACAGAAGGAGAGTATTTTTCATATACTGTTTCATGTCTATTTGATCTATATCAGTGTGATTATCTAGCTCAGAGTTAATGAACTTAACCAGGAAAAGTGGCAGATGAGCTCCAGATTAAGCCTTCTGTCAGAAATGATAGTAGCTTACTGCTGTAATGAAAATCAGTGACATCCAGAAATTGGTAGGGTCACATGTCTTAGTGTCAGAAAACAAATAGCACTTCAGCATACATGACTGTCACTGAGTTCTGTAACTGCTTTTGGTTGATTTGCAAAGAGGTTTTCTTCTAAGACAGTCTCTAAATCGTCCATCATTTGTAGGTAGGTATGATTAAATACCAAAAATACCAGGATTTTATTGCACTACATTTAATTTCTTTTCAAGCATAAGTAATATTAAGTTGAATATCAGATATTTTTTTATTGGACCACTATGTAATTCTAGAAATGTATATTAAAATTGCCATAAACCCAGCTTGTATGAAGATGGTGTGTGATTACTTTTAAGTTGATGTACACTGCAGAAGTTTCCAGCAAGAACTAGAAACATTATGAAGTACTGTGTAAGCATACACGTTCCATTCTTACTAGTATGTGGTATATTAATATTATAAACCTTGATCATTCTATAATGGTTATATTTCTGTTTAGTAACTAAAATCAAATCAGTTATAGTGCTGCTAACTGATTATGCTATTTCACCATCAGGGAAGAAAACCTAAATATGTGCCAGATGAGACAGAGTATACATATGCCATAGTACATGTGTGACATGTAATAATTCGAAATGGAAATATCAAGGATTAGAACATGAGCTATCATGACTAGCTGTGTTAAAGGCTTCCAAGTTACACAGATTTTTTTTCTGCCATAAGCTGAGTAGAATTAGAAGAAACAAAAACATTTCTTAAGACACCTTATACATTCCAGTTTTAGGTTTCTCCAATATTCTTAGGAAAAAAGAGACAGAAGATCATTTTGTTTTGCATAGAGATTGAAACTATTCTTTTCTCTCCAAACCATACCTTTTAATTTCAGAAACTTTTGCCTCTGTAGTTTGGACAGACTGACAGGGAAATATCTTTGTTTGAAGTTTGCACTATAATTTAAATTCATCAGTAGATCCACACATTTAGAGGAAGAGAACCAAATAAACAAAATTATTCATGGGCTTTGCTGCACCAGCTCCCTTCATGAAGCCAATTACATCCTCCAAATAAAGCAAAACAGACAAACTCACCTGCTGTTAAGAGCAGAGGTTGACTCATGTGAGAGTGGTTATGAACTAATGAGTTTTTGCTTGTCTTTGCTAGACTTTGCTTTCTGTCTCCTACCCTGCCAAGTTTCTGAGGCATCTGCCTGGCAACCACACAGATAAAACCTCAAGCAATGAAAGTTCTCCCTCACAGCCTTTTAAGTTTATCTCCTACTGATTCATGTTCCCCTAATAAAACACAAAAGCATCTTAAGAACTATGTTTTAAAATTATAGTGGTATCTTCCAGCATTACTACTACCAAGACTTTTTAGTTAGTTCTTGGCTCCAATTTGCTGGCAAGTCTCATGCAGCAGGATTTAGTTGGACCTCCTCTGCCCGGTTTACACTGACTCTTTTTCTACTGCTCAACCTGTTCTATTCCTCACTGGTTCACCTGACCTAATGTATCTTTCCTTCACCTGACAGTCACTATCACGACTCTATAATTATTTTTATAGCAATATAGTTGACTGAGAACTGCGAGCATAGGAAAGTAAAAGTTGCCAATCTCATTCAGCAGCATATTTTTTAAGTGAGTTTTACTCTCTTTTTTTTTTTTTTTTTTTTTTATTTCCCAGGGAAGAAATCTTCTGCCTCCTATTACTAAATTTATACAGAATATTGCCAGTTAGAGAGAGGCCTTAACCTTGTCAGAAAGATTCAACCACTTGTAAGTTTATATATTTGTCCTTATGATGGATGACTCCTTAGAGTATCCTTGAATAGACATTTGCCTTAAAGTAATGGTGGTTTAAAACTGAAGGATGCTTATATTGCCTGATCTTAAGATTAACCTATAGTTCATAAACTGTGTCACAGGTATTTCAGGCTCTCCCCTATATCTCTTTTTGGTTTTTCCTCCTTTTTATTTCTGTCCCTTTTTGGTCACTTGTAAGCAGATTTTGTTATCACTTGTCAGCAATACAGGAAAAAGATAGATTGATTAAAATTACATAAAGTTTATGAAATTCTTGTAAAACATATTCATCTGTAGCATCTATATTCCAGGACTATGCATATAATTTGAAGTATAAGATGTCATTCAGGTATTCACATTATGTATCAGTGGCTTTTTGTGTTATTGATGGCGACAGAAGGCAGCCCCAGTCATTAACTCCTCCTGTAAAGCAGCACTGAGACATCCACCTTATGTGGACTCATTTGTCAGTGCCCTGCATCTGGAAAACATCTTTACCGGAAGAATGATCTGCAGCATGAAGTAGTGTGGGAGGTGAGACTATATTTCTGAAGAATTTAAAAGGGGAACCAAAGATTTTTATGAGGGCAAAAAAGGGCAAGAGTAATAGACTTGTGCAGTTGTGATGATGTAATGCTATGAAAAACAGAGCAGAGCAACCACAACTTTGTCATTCCCTGAAAAAAAGAAAAAATAGAGTGATTTTTGTCTATATTGAATGTCCAAGGTTATATCTTACTCACTATATGCTTAAAATCTGAGAAACTGTTATAAATTAAATGTCACTATACTCTGGTTGCTGTGGAGCATCAGCAAGGTTTTTGTGTTTAATGTTCTAAGCATATTTAAGTTATCAGTCATTTATATTTTAAAAATATTGAAATAAGAGTAACTTAATTTTTTCCTAATAGAAGAAATGGCTCTTATAATCTTAGTAATTAGAAAAAATTACATGCTGATCATTAAATTATTCAAGTAATCAGCTATTATGAATATCATTAACACTGTTAGACAAATGTATAATAGAATCTATCTTGTCAGAGAGGATACAGTATGAATATGACCACCAAAGTAGATGTTCTATAAGAGAAAGTGTGGTAAGCAAGATCAGTCTGAATTTTTGCCAGCAAGCCCTGGAAAGAGCTAAGATTTGTTCTTCTATGAAATGTAATTTAGCAGCCCAGACTTGCTTTAAGGCTTTCACAGGTAAGTTAAGTGCCATATAGTAGTATGTAAATATTGAAGCCGTTTTTCCTTTGTTGAGTAAAATACTGTTTGTACTGAAATGGTGTGGGTTTAGTTATGGTCTTTACTCTTTAGATTAAAACGGCAAAACAGTGTAGTAGGAAAGATAGCATTTTGTCAAATTTATGGATCAGTACTCCAGAAGATTTATTTTTACTAAAAGATAAGAGTAGGAAAGGTCTTTTCTCTTTTGTCCTGTATATTGAGCACTAGCAATATATTCTCCCTGAATGATTCAGCATCTTTTTCACTGGCTTTTTATTTCTTTACACAAGATCTTTATAGAAAAAGTTTGTGGTTTTTTTTTTCCTTTTGGTCACAGAAATCTATAGAAACTCGGTAAAAGGAAAGGTTCTACTCAGCTGTAATCCTTAGTCGCTCCCATGTGAGGGAGAAACTGAAGGTTTCTAATCCATGTGCTGGAACAATTTATATAGTTTATCCACTAACTGTTTAATATAAAATGCATAGACTATCTTGAGCAGTAGAGCCAGAATTTCTTTCCCAGAAAAGCAATTTAACTACAAATTAGAGTATTACTTCTTGTTCACTCTTTCTGAAGCTTAAATATTTTGTTGTACAGCTTCAACAGGAAATGGGGAAAGCATCCATCTTTGCCTACCAATCTATTAGCTAATAGCTTGTGATTAGACTTCTTTATGGAAGGAGAAAGATCTGAGTTTCAATTCATTTAGAAAAGGAAACTGAGCTCGTGTCTGCTATTTCTCAGGTGACTGATTTAGCCACTAGAATACTTTAAAATTGTTAGGCAGCACTCTGGCCAGGTTCTCTAAGAAAATTGCTGTAGCACCTGATCTTGTAGGTCTGTTAGATGTGGCCAGTATAAATATAGCCATTAAATCCTAGTATTTGGTAGAAGAACAACCTCTTTTTGGGTTATACTCAAGTCCGGACTTGTACTAGATATGATTTTTTTAATCAAGGGTGTCAGCATGACCAGGAGCCCAACTCTTCGCACCTCGAGGAATCTATATTTACAAGGTGACCCTTGTGAACATAAGGTGACTGAAGGTAGATTTTGGGGAAATTTGCTTTAGCTTTGAATTCAAGTGCCTCCCTTCCAACCGTGACGATTTCAATGACTGAGGGCAACTCAACACTGCAAAGTGCAGTGATCCGTGTGTCTAACTCTGGGGCCCCACACATAAGAAATATGTTTACCTGTTGGAGCAAGTCCAGAGGAGGCCATGAAGATGATCAGAGGGCTGGAGCACCTCTCCTATGCAGATAGGCTGAGAGAGCTGGGGCAATTCATCCTGGAGAAGAGAAAGCTTCAGGAGACCTTGTAGCACATTGCAGTACCTAAAAGGGCTACAGAAAAGCTGGAGAGGAACATTTACAAGGACATGGAGTGAGAGAATAAAGGGTGGTGGCTCTAAACTGAGAGTAGGTTTGGATCAGATATTAGAATGAAATTCTTTAGTGTTAGAGTTGTGAGACACACGGGTTGCGGGCACAGCTGTGGGTGCCTGATCTCTGGAAGGCCAGCTTGGATGGGGCTTTTAGCAACCGCTCTAGTGGAAGGTGTCCCTGCCCATGTCATGGGATTTGGAACAAGATGATCCTTACGATCCCTTGCAGCCCAAACCATTCTGTGATTCTGTACACTAACAATTCACTGTATGAGTGTGAAGGCTGTGCAATGTGTAGCTGCAGCAGCTCAAGTCTGGAAGCAGTACAGCTGCATTCCTGCAGTGCCACATGGAAGCCCATCAGCTTTGCTGAAGGGGCACGGAGCTACATGAAAGATGTTCTACTGCTTCAAAACCTGTGTCATTTACATCCAGCCACATCATGGTGAGATTCACTCACCTAGAAATGACAGGCTTCTAGTACCATTTTAGACTCCCAGACATCCCACCCATTGTCCAGGCACTCAGGAAGTGCTGCATTCTATTTGCCAACAGATATTCTAGAAGCTAAGGACTTACATAATGCTACTACATTTGTTTCAGTACAAAATCACTCTCCAGGTTGCACTGCTTGGTGTTTTCCAGCCCTTACAGATGTCAGGTTCACTTCTGTTCTTGTCTCTACCCCTATGGCAAAACCATGTCTGTATAGTTTGCTAGGGGTAGTTTTAGAAATATCTCTTTGCAAGTTTGATCTTGAAAGGTGTTTAATATTCTCAACTTTATTTAAGACAATAAGATTTGCAGGTGTGCTTTGCAGGACCAAGTCTTACGTGAGTAGTTACCAGTTTATGTGATTGGGTAGAGGACTGTTCATTGTTCCTTGTGCTCTCATGGAGAACACTTGAGTCATATCTCTGATCTGTGTAAAGAAATATTGTCTCATTTACAAACAATTTGCCTTCAGGACAACATGGAAATAAATCAGGGGAAGCTAGTGCAGTATCCTTTTGTGGCTTGTATATAACTAGAATTTAAAATGCAATTCTTTTCACTGCAAGACTGTCTCAAAAACAAAATATATTGAATGTTTCATATTCTTGCAAATAAAAAGTGGCTTTATTTAGGACCAAAAGAGTATATCTAGCTCTGCTTTCATTTCATATCTAATCTGTTCAGAAACAAGCAGTGTTCTTCCAAAACAGCAATCTGCTCATTTGCTTGGCAAGAGCAAGCTTTGAAAGTGCCATTTCCACATTGCTATGCAGCTGTGTGCTGAGTGTATCACTGTCAAAAACTGTGTATCTATCCACTGGTTGGTATGCAATGCTTAGACAAAAAAGTCTCGTTCTGCTCATCATGATGTTCCTCTGTGTTATTTAGTTATTCAATTTATTAAATGAGACCAGTCACACACAGGTACAACTATTCAATAGATTCTCTTTGAAGATTACTTGGGAAAGACATCAATTGTGAGGCTGAATTTTTAGTATGACTCCTTTGACATAAATTTTATCATGTGGGGAAACAGCTTTAAGAAACCAGTTATTTTAAGCCTCTGTTGACCTGAAATAAACCTACCTAATAAATGGAGCAAAACACATTTATCCCATTACAAAATTCACTTATCATCACATACATAATATACCTAATAATTTATAATTAAAAAACAATTGTGTCAGTTTATTGGATTAAACTAATATCCTTATTCAGTGTTACATTTCTTGCCTTGGTTCAAGATATTTCTTCTCTTTTCTAGAATTTAGAATTTAAGTAAGGTATCTCATTAGGCATATTGGCCAAGCTAATCTTTTTGTGAGCAAGGCAAATGCAAAATCAAATTCAAAATAGAATTCAATTCTCATTGGTGTGGAATATGTTTTTCTCAGATAACACAAAACCATTTCTTAATAGTGATTATAAATTTCGGTGGTTTAATGTTTAACTACCTTATGAAGCTGCATGCTCAGGTTAAATGTGCTCATCAGCTTCTGAAAATCACAGCATATATGGATGGCATCCCAAGTGTATGTCATAGTGATAGACCTGGGTGAGGACTTTCGCTGACATGTAGGACCAATCCTCTTACAAAACACCTGCTGTGGCCTCTAAATACATCCAAACAATTGAAAAAGTTGGGCTTATAGGTAGCTGTGAGGATAAGCACATTTAATTTCCTTTGTCAAAAGTGATTTCTTCAAAATAAAACAATTTACCACAGTACAGACATAAGAACACAGTTCCTTTCCCCCAGTCCCAGCTCTGCCATTTTAGAGGCAGTTCTAGGATGCTCTCTGTAATGACTCCTTTTGGGGTTTCCCAAGAGCAAATGGTTTTCAGCATTTCTGACCTGCAGTAAGCCAGGCTGTGCTCTGCACCAGAGTGCAGAAAGATCCCTGTCTTTGCCTCTTTCTTCCTTCCTGAGGCCAGATTCCAAGTTTCTGCAGCATTACCCAGGATGAATTTCCTTTTCTCTGTGGAACTGACTTTAGCTTGCATGATGTACAGCTAAGCCCCAGTTTCCCATATGAGGTCAACACATTTCTTGACAAAATCAGTATTGGAAAATGATGAATATTCATGTCCCAGTTTTCATACTGTTCTCACTGAATTTAGAGGCAATATTTTCCACTAACTGAGTGAAGACAGTGCTGGACTTAAAACAAGCAACACCATCCTCCCCAAAAACCAAACCCAATTAAAAATTGTGTGTGCAGTGAAAACCTGTAGTTTGACATGCCTGAAAGAAAGATAAGGAGACATTTTCCTTTTTTTTTTTTTCTTTTCAAGGAGAAAACAAATTTTCATCCCTCCCTATCTCATGATAGTTTAAGCATAAAGATTACGAGGTAAAGACGCACACACAAACCTCCTGGAGAACTGGCTCATTGTGAAAATTGTTCCCAGGTGTCTTGTGTCTCTTTCATGCTCAAAGATTATATGATTAGCATTTTAATGTCCCACAACTTCTTGTCCAGTTCCCTAGGAGGATATGAAAATGAAGCCATGAAAGCTAAGCTGTTTGGTATTTATCACGCACACTCTGATTGTGTTTCAGAGCTCTGGGATTTAAACAGGACGTCAGTCTTTCGTAGCCCATTTGGATATCTTGGTCTTCATATAATGCTGCTGGATGAGTATCAAGAGCGACTGTTCGTGGGAGGAAGAGACCTCTTGTATTCCCTCAGTTTGGATCGAATCAGCGACAACTACCGAGAGGTGGAGTAAAAAGCTATATATTTTAGTCACTTCATGCCATAATGTCTAGCGCAGACTATCAGAATTTGCATGACTGGAAATGAGGTAATGGAGGTTTTGTGGATGTTTTGTGCACAAACTCTAAGGTCATGTTATACTTAAGAAAAATACACTAATGACCTTTTTCTTCCCCCAGTAATAACCCATAAAGCTTACTCTAAGTGAAGAGAGTTGAGGGTCATATAGCTATTTCTCACTGAATTTCAGCATGACTTCAGATTTCTAGAGCATCTCACATTTGTAGACACCTGATTTCTGTATGTTCAGTATATTATCAAGGAACAAAATCTCCCTGGTATTTTTTGGGAACTTATCACAGCAGAATAGAAAATGTTAAGGAAAAAAAAAATAACACGGAAATGATAAGAAGTTTTCAACAGCAGCATAAACCATGCAGCTATTTTTCAGTCTTCTTTAGAAACTGAATTTTGTATTGCTTTGACCAAGAGGTGCTATTAAGTAGTGACTGAAAGTGGCATTTGAAGCCAACTCAGTGGTCTGTGGGAGAAAGGTCGTTTAAGTCTTAATCCTACAAGATGGCCCAGTACATTGTAGAAACCACAACTAACTGGCAAACTGACAACAGAAATGGAGAGGCCGGAGTTTGAGCTGATGTGAGCCTTGGCTTCCTTACTCGCTTCTGCCCTCGGAAGCTAGGATTGGAAACATACAGTAGCAAAGGAAGCTGGCAGTATTGTTCCTGCCTCAACCATCTTGACTGTCGATCAGTGATCTCTTGAAATATTTCAGTGTTTTCCTCATCTACTTTTTTTATATTTTCCCAATGTATTTTGATAGGTTTTCATTTCTTTGCAAATTAATAAATAGATGAAAAAGTGAGTAAAATTAAATAAAGTCCCTCTGAAGAAATATTTTTTTGTTGGTGTCTGTACTAGACTGACCACTGATGATTCTATTCCTTCTGCTCCCTTGTTGTAAGTGAATATCATTATTCTCATGCCAACACTGTGGCCAGCTCTACCATAAACAAGCCTCTCCAAGCATAATTAGCACATTCCACCACTGTGAACAGATATCATATGCTTTATTCTTTATAAACATTTGCGAATGTTGGTCCTAGCTATGAGGATACCAATATACTCAGGGAGGTCATTTGAGAATTTATCTACATTTTAAAATACTAAGAACTTAACTCCCAAGAGAGCAGTGTTACATACCGAGCTTTGTTCCTCAACGGTGAGATATGAGTTAACTCCTTTTCCATTTGATAAAAATTGTTAGTATACTGTGACAAGATATTACAGCCCAGGGATACGAAAACATTTAGAAAGCAGTTATTTCTGTAAAATAAGTATTTTTTCCCCCTCTCTCCTTCTCCATTTGGCAGTAAATCTGTGAGGAAAGATGACAGGATAGAACACTTCACGCTTCCATCCAACCACCATTGTCCCATCTGGACATACTCGAGGTTCATTGCCCTCCTTGTTGCTGCTTTTAGGTGGAACATCATCCATTTACTCTGAAATCATATTCTCTATCTGGAGACATGCATAGGGAGTATGACAAATTGATGAAAGCTCTTTTTGCCTGCTTTTTTGAAGTGCAAAAGATGAGAAACTGGAATAAATGAAGCTTGGCCTGGCATGTTTAGAAACATGACCTCACTGGGACCTAGCATCCTTGATTATAAATGTCATGATTGTTTCTCTTTTCCCAGTGTCCACTCAGTGCAGATCTCATTCAAGGATAGCTAGGGAAAATGTGATCATCCTACAGCACTACCAGCAAGAGTGTGGAACAAGACATTTCTGTTAGAGAAAAGCTTAATCAACTAGTTATGTTGGGGGAAATTCCTGGAATTGAGAGTCTGGTTGATTAATTATTACCAGAGTTCTTAATTAATCTATCTTTAACTGTGTGTTGGTTAGTCTTTGACCTTTTCTTTCAGACTGAAAGAAAAGCTTAATTAATATAAACCAGCAGTTATAATCCAGTGAATATAAATGAGTTCATGCAAGTTCCTGGGTTTTATTCTCTCTGGTAACTAGGATGAGTCACTAGATGCAAAAGAGGTGTTTAATAAAGTTGATAGTTTTGGGCATCTTTTGTGATCTAGAAAACAGTTTGTGTCTTTTAATTCATTGTCATCCCTTTCTCCACAATTTGGCTTATGAATACGCTTCCTATAAACCAAAACATAATCCATTCTCAATTAGAGATTTATGTCTGCTATAAAAAAACTGAATAATTCAGTTCTAGCCAGCATGTTAGAAGGTATATCAAAGAAAAACAACAAAATGCTGAGTGGACATAAAATGATTTTACACTGAGACCTGTTGACTGCCAAAGTAATCCAACATTTCCAAAAAACTTGTGATGCATATGAGGTATGCATTCTATAAATCTGCATTTAATAGCTTACATGTTTTTTTAAAGGCTCAATTCTCCTCAGGTTTCAAATACAAAGCAGCACTCTGAAGGGTAATTATAGCTTTTTCATGTAAGCTATTAGTTTTTATACATATATATATATATACCAAATTTTTTAAAGCATATTTTATCTGGACCACTTTTCATATTCCCTAAAGAAAAAATCCCTAAAAAATGGGAAAAAACTTTCAGGGAAGAATACTACTACTGTTATTCTTGCATTGGTGGGGAAATCCAGACATTCAGATTGAGCTCTCAGGTGTGGCACAGACCATTCATGTCATCTTGGACAAGGACAGACTCTCACGTCTGTCTCTGTCAAATTATGTTTCTTTTGACTGCTTTGCTTTTTGTTTACTCTTTGTATCTCTCCTTTCATTTACTACATGAAGGATGTATTATTTTATGGATTAGATTATTTAACATATATTACTATAAGCTTTCGAAAGTTACTTAGACACCTTGGTTTCTATACAAAGAATGCCCTAAAACTAACAGTAGCAAGAATGAGGGAGAATATGGAATGTGGATATTAGTGTTTACAGAGAATTAGATCCATATAAGCACTTGTGTAAAGCCAGAGCTTTGTAGGCACACTTCGCAAAACCTTTGCTTTCCCTAAGAGCTCATTCCCTTTGACACCACCTTTGGAATCAGACCTTACACATATCTGGGATTTGATCCAAAGTCTAAGGCTTGTAGTGCTCTAACAGGCTGATAGAGAACTATTTCTGGTGTCTGGTGCCAAATTTGTTTTTAAAAGCATTTCAGTTCATTGTAATTGGTGCCAGAGAAATCTTTGTTGAACAGCAAAATTGAACCAGTGCCAGTAGCTCATCACCACTGGTCTAACAGCTCATAGAGAAGGGGGACCTTTGTTCCTAGTTTTCATCTCTTGGAGTGAAAATAAACTTCTCTTCCTATTTGCCTACAAATTCCTTACAGATACTCTCTTCCTAGCTTCTACTTCAAGGGCCGTATGAAGATCTGTCTTTGAAAAGAAACCTTCTTTTGCAAATAGGCTTGTGTAGGCAGATTTCAATGTGTTGTTTCTCATCTACTGTGAGATAACTACAGATTAGGATTTATGTCTGCCTTAATAAACTATAGAGCCTTCATCACAGACCCTCCCACGAGTGAAGACCTGTTTCTACTCCAGAGCTGGCTGAACACAAGTCTGTAAGAGCAGGGCTTGCTCCTATGTTCTTTGAATACCATATAGGAATGTGCATAAATTCAAACTAAAATAAGAAGCATACAATTTAGTGGTGAGTTTGATTATCCCTTGGAATTATCTCCCAAGAGGGAAGGTGCCTATGTATTTGTTGATACATACATATAATAACCAGTCACCACCAGATATTTTTGCAGAATTTTGCTTTGGGAAAACACGAGTTATCTGTTAATTAAGTACTATTTGTTGACTTAAATCAGGGACAGGATGGTTGAATTGCTTAATTGTTCTGTCACATACTAGAGTTCAGACTAGATCACACAGTAGTCTATTTTGGCCTGAAGTGCTATAAAGCTCATATAATTCTTTAAATCAGTTTTCATTGGTGATGCCATCCTGCTTTTTAAAGCTAGTGGCTGAATAGAGAAGCTGTTTGGAGATACTAATTAGTGTTCCAGCTCCAATTAAACTTTTTCTCATAGCTGTACTGCCTTATAATTCCATTTTTTTTCCCCAGAGAAATATATTTAAAAGTAACTTTTTTCTGCCTTTTAAATACAATGCTAAAATTATATTTGTCCAGGTCTCAAGATTTATAATACCATGGTGAGAAAACATCACTAAACAAGCCATTTAAAAGTTTAATTCACAGTAACCTGAAGGGTTGAAAATTTTTGAAAAATTATGCCCAAGTGTAGGTTTAGATTAGATATAAGGAAGAAATTTTTAACTATGAGAGCAGTGAGACACTGGAACAGGTTGCCCACAGAGGTTGTGAATGCCCCATCCCTGGAAATGTTCAAGGTCAAGCTGGATGGGACTCTGAGCAACATGATCTAGTGGAAGATGTCCCTGGCTGTATCAGGTGATTATACTAGTTGGTCTTAACAGCATCTTCCAACTCAAACCATTCTATGACTATGATTTATTCTGTGCCAAGGACCCAATTCACATTGCTCATAATGAAGCTAGTTTTCAACATTCCAGAAAAATCAGGAGCACTGTTCACGTCTTTGCTTTTTTCTCTTAATTCTGTGGATGCGTGTAATTCAGTATGTCTCAAGAGGAAAATATACATACAAAGTGTTTTCAATCACACTGTAAGTTTCCAAATACAAAAATAATCACCTATACACAGTGTATTTAATATCAAATTGCAGAGTCAAGTATTTTATTCCCTCTGTGGTTTCTCTGTTTCTAGCAGCCACCTACACCTGAGCTGGGCAAAAGCCCCCATTTTATCCTGCTAATTAGAACATGTCTTTGGGAAGTGAAAGCTGTGAATTTCATACTTTTAGACTCAGGAGATCCTAGAGATCTTCTAACTTCTAGGCTTTTGGGTTAAGGACAAGCTGTTGACCATTCAACTCCTGACCAGTGAGTAAAGTAAAAGACTGTGGACTCTGAGTTTTACACTGAATGAACCAGGAATTGTCTGGCCAGGGTGACTGGATGGGGGCCCTCATGGGAGCTCAACAGAGTTCAGGTACCTCCCCTACTACACAACAGCAATACAGAGCTTAGATGAGAGTTACTTCTGATCATACATAGATGACTACAAGACCATCTGACTGAAAACAAATGTTTTGATTAACCTCAGGTTCCTTGCAGGATTTAGGTGGTGTGAGACCTAAACACTGATATAGCTGACCTTTTGTTTTCAAGGCCTAGGCATCTAGTACTTATAATTTATCCACACTTGTCTTGCAATTGACTTTTCTTGTAATTTGTCCCTGGATTTTCTCAGATTAAATTCAAGAAACCTACGGTAATTCAAGTACAACAACAACAACAACAACAACAAAACAGAAGGAAGAAAAAAAAAGCCTAGCAGAAGAACTTGATTTTAAAATGTTTTCCAGACCTAGAAAAGAATTTGTGATTGGATTGACAAAAATGCTTTAATGATTTCATCAATTTTTTTATATTTACTTGGTTTCAGCCAAGCCTGATATCACTGATGTGCACATGTTTTGTTTTTTTTCACTTTTAAATGTTCTAAGAAATTAAGTAACCATTCCACTCTGCTCAGTCATTGCTTAATATTGTTTTCAACGAAACAAATCATGCATCCGGAATGAAACATAAATGCTATGCATTAGGTAGCTGAAAAGTCACTTGTGTAATTTGGCTTCACTTCTAGTTAATTGACTGTGAAGAGTTGATCCTACTCCCATGAGCTTAATTGCTGACCCTCATTAACTTCACTGTAGACCTTTTCTTTCCTAAGTGCCAGTGAAAGCAGGAAATCAGTGGTTCAAAATTAATATTCTGTGTTGAAAATCACTGACAATTTAGCTGAATTTATACTGAATTTATATTTGATGTTCCATACATTGACTTCCTTTAAATTCTGTTGACTGGTATTAAGTTTCCTGAGCCACCCTAATCCAAACAGTTATGTTTCAACAATAAAAAAGACTGAAGATCTTTTCTTTATGGGGAAGCCAAGGCTCAGAGGGAACTCATCACAATATTCCAGTACTTCAGTATTTAAACAGAGTCTCAAAGAGGACAGAGGGTCTCCTTTCACAAGGATCCACACAGATAAGACAAGGGGCAGTGGGTACAAGTTGCACCAGCAGATAATAAATAAACTTTTTATAGTGAGAACAATGAATCAATGAAACAATGTGCCACAGGGACATGATGGAGTTTCTGTCACTGGAGGGTTTAAAGATGTGTAGGACAGAGTGCTAGATAATCTGATCTAGGCTCCCTTTCCCTCTAAAGGCTGGAACAAACGATCTTTTGAGGTCACTTCCAACTGTGCTGTTCTATTTTATACTTCTGTTCTGCGAATCTTTCACATGAAGGATGTGAAGAGCTGGATTTACATGATCAGACTTCCAACTGAATTATTTCCTTTTTTCTTTTTCCTCTCAGATCCATTGGCCTAGTACACCTCTGCAGGCAGAAGAATGCATAATTAAAGGAAGAGATGCTGTAAGTACCATTAATTACAAATGAAATATATTTTAATTATACCAGTGGCTGGTCCAAAACAAGGATTCGGGCATCCCTAACCTCAGAGAGATTAAAGCAGAGATATAATTTTAAGTGTTGTAGGTTAAAAACATGTAACTACTGTGCAAAAACTAAATTTATTATTTTAATTGCTCTTCAAACCAGCTCATAAACAGACAATAAACACTTTTGATCATCTGAACTTTCTTCTAATTCTTTTTCTGGTGCTCTCAAAGAAGGTACCTTAATAATCTCCTTTTCCTTTCTATTTCCTTTCCTTTTCATACACATAAGATACCTTTTCTATTTTCATATTCCAGCTGATGTTTAAAATTCACATTCTCTAGAATACTTTCAGAAACTTAATTAAATTATTAGTATTTATAAAAACTCTAATTTATTTTGCCGTACAGGTTTCATGGTATATTAACAAAAATACTCTGTTTGAATGCGCCTCAGAACTGTTCTGTTCTTGTGGTTCAGTGCCTTCACTGTAATCAGTTCATGGGAAAAGACCTGAAAGCTCACTGACATACAGCAACTGATAACATTGGCAGCACAGGATGAAAGTTCTTCTGGATGGGAGCTCTCTTGAATTTTGCAGAGCACCAAGCTCATCATCTGCACCTCATAAACACACAGCGAGTACAACACCTAATAAATCCCACAGCTGAGAGAGCTCACACTGTACCAAAGGATCTGAAAATGATGATGATTTTACAGCAACAGCGTCAGGAATGTAGGACAAGGAAAGGCACATACAAGCTTTTCCCACAAACATAGCAAACAGCAGCCTTGATGACAACCACAATGTATTTCCAGTAAGATTAGGAAGTTATAAAGACTTCTGCTGCAAGACAAGCATAAGAACTGTCCACATTAAGGGAATCAGTGAGCAAGACTGGAAAATAATAATAATAATAATAATAATAATAATAATAATAATAATAATAATAATAATAATAATAATAATAATAATAATAACAACAACTCCAAACTCCTTACAGTCACCTGGCCTAGACTTGATCCTTTTTGAAGATTGTCTTAAAAATTCATTGTATTTTTTCTGGATACTTTTGTACCCTTGATAATTTTATGTGGCTTTGGTTGAAACTGGTGGTTTCCAACATTATCCAAACCTTCATCATGGCTAGGCTTCGCGAATGAAGATTTGGGAAGGGCTCAACCCATTCTTGCTGCAAGCACGCTGATGGCTAGTTCTAAATTCTGAATGCTATTTTTCACACTGTAAACTCTCAGAAAAATGTTTCTCGTCAGTGCTATTTCAAGCTTCTTTTGCTTATTTCCATGCTGTTTCTTTTTATTATTATTATTTTCCTTTGCAAAAGATCTTTTACTCAAGGCATAATTGAGTAGAACTGATAATGTTGTAATAAGCTTCTCAACATTAAAGTACTTTACGCATACTCTGCTACTTCTTTCTATATAACAGAAATGGCCACTTTTACAAGCTTTTACAGCCTTTAAATGTTGTCAGTTCATATTGTAGCTGTAAAACTGCAAGTCCTGTAGTAATAAACACAGCTTCAGAACTTCTAACAGACTTAATAGAGCAGTTAAAAAAGCCTTGTCTCAACAACACATGCATGATCTTCAAATCTGGCCATGCTTTCCTGATCTGTGTGAAGCCAAGGGATAAAAAAATCCTTCAGCAGTCATCCAGTGTGCCAGGAATCACACCTGTTAGCCTGCGGTGTAAGAGTTTTCCATTCTTTCAATTACTTTATCAGAATTGGAAATCATTCAGAGATAGAAATCAAATTCTGTAGAGATGACTGACTCCTCCACACAGAGAAGTTTCAGATGAATAAAATTCCACAGAATCTATTAATATATCTATGAAGCATCCTAAAGACAACTCCACCATTTCATTAATTAATATAGTCGAAAGAACTATTTTAATGTCCCCTTGGATGATGCATCTCTTCCTTGCTGTGTGGACAGTGTATTATTAGTAGGGTCAGCAGCAATGCCTAGTTGCCTGACACTTCCCAGAACAGCACCTTTTGTCATCTGTTTATAAATGGTCAGCTCTAGCCATTTGGAATTACTATTTTTCTATATTTGGTATCTTCCTCATCCTTTTATTTTTTCCTGCGATTTTTTCAGGCATATTTACAAAGGCACATGAGATAAAAAAATCTGTAGGTTTTGTCCATTTAAAAAAAAATCCTAAAACCCTAAATTGATTTTGGCACAATGACCAAGAGCTGCAAGCATATGTGGATAAACGAGGAAACCCTGCAGCAAAGAACAGACCACCACTGAGAGTGAACAGAGGAAATAAGTCAGGAAGGTTATGCTTGCAGAAGAGGGAGAGTGAGGAACAGCATCAGTGCTCAGTAAAGCATCTATTTAAAAACTGCAAGGCATGATAAAATTCCTATGGAATACCATTTTTCTACCACCACTCAGCAAATATTTGTGAAATGAACATACAAAGTGGACACCTCTGTTGCTGAGTACTGATCCACGTATAGAGGGTCACTTCATACTGATTTTAACCCATTCTTCTCTCAATTTGCCTGACATTTCTTATTTATTTATTGACCTTTTTAAAGAAAGGAAAAAATTAGTTACGAATCAAGAAAGTCCAACAGTAAGATATTGCAAGTTTGATTTGTCCTTTGTTTAATTACATGTTTAATTACACAACAGGTTACTTGCCTCTGTAAGTTACCTACTTCTTTCATTTAGCATGATATAACTTCAGGGTGAATCTTTAAGGGAAATCATGTAGCAAAGGAGATTTTTTCCGTATTTATTTGCTGGAGCAGTTGGAAGACTTGCACTGAACGACCTAAGGATTTGAAGAAAGAAGAATGATGGTTTCTTAGTTTTGAACCTAATGTTGAATTGCAGACATTGAATTCTGCCCAGAAACCCACTGCAGGCTCACCCTGTCAGACATCAAGCTCTTGCAGCTGGTTAATAAGACCCAGGACTGTCCTCATACAAATATAGCGGTCTGAATACTTGAGTAGTCAGTGCAGAATAGCAAATTTTCAAATAGGAAGTTCTTCCACTCTGTTTTACACATTCATTTTAGGGTTGTATTAATTGCCTTTTGGAGATGTCTGGCCTTCTTCATTGAAAAAGCCTAGGAGAATAGCATAAATTACATGTGCAAACTCCAGAACAGCTAAAGTTATCTCAAGATTATTTCCATTTTAATAGTCTTAATCTTTGCATGACTGTCTTAAAACCCAGGGTCTGAGTTGCAGAAATGTTGAGCAATGAATGGAAATGAACAGGATTTTGCTCCAAACACAGCAACCATTGCAAAATATAAAATACTCTGTAAAACCAAATCCCAGGAGTCCCAAAATCAATGGACAATTTTATCTCACTGTCTGTATTTCTAGTTTTGTTCCGAAAGAATAATGACCCTGCATGTCAAAGGGGTGTTTGAAAACATTTTAATTGTAACATTTATGAAGCTGCAAATACACTAATGAGTCCCAGAGTATTGCCCTGTGGGAAATGAATATTTCTTCTTCAAAAGAGAGTTTAAACAGTGGGAACAGATAAAGTATGAGACTATACAATATAAAAAATATTGATTAGAGATTAATTATGCAAGAAATTAATGGTGAAGAGGCCTTATAAAAAAAAAGTAAGATAAAAGTGTTATTTTTCTTGAGATAAAGTTTATTTAACTTGAGAGAAGCCATTTGCTGACTATTCACATCTTATGCTCTGAGTCTAATATCTAGTGTATCTAATAATACTTAGCAAAACAAATATTTAGATTTGCAGAACATCTCGGAGATTAAAGCAACACAGAAGTGTGTTTTAGAACTTAGTAACTCCCCACTGGTTAAGCATCTAAATTAAATTATGATAAATCAGTGATCTAAACTTGCTTTTTTCCCCTGTAAAATTGTCCATCTATTAAACTGGAGGCACAGAGCTAGTAGCATGAAATGAAACACAATAGAAAGATTCAATATGAGAACACCATATCAGAACACAAGATATTACAAATAATTATAAAGCTAATATTTTCCTATGTTAATTTTTTATATAAACTATAGGATGAATGTGCAAATTACATCCGTGTCCTTCACCGACACAACAGAACGCACCTTCTGGCTTGTGGAACAGGAGCTTTTGATCCAGTCTGTACTTTTGTAAGAGCTGGACATCCATCAGAGGTAAGAAATTAAGTTTACAGTCATCAGTCTTCTATTCTGGATTCCAACCAAGCCTCTATGGTTAAAAATAAATATTTAAATCAATTGCCAACAGTTTTCATATGAACCATAAAATAGATATTTTCACTGATGAAACGTAATGCTGGTCTAAAATTTTGTTTGTGACTAGAGGAACATGTTGATATTTGATATATTGAATTCTGAAGAATTATGCAAAGAATTCAAAGACTTTTTTATCTTATGATTTTTTTTTACTTGATAAGCTGATATAGCAATTCTTACCAAAAATTAATAAATAATTTTAGGTTTTTTTGTGAAATTTGTGGAGGTTTTGATTTTTGGGTTTTGTTTGGTTGTTTTGGTTTGGTTTTTTTAATGAAATAATGCATCACATAGGAAAATATGTATTTGTTTCATGGGAGAGGGAATTCCTTAACAAATCTTTGTTAAATTCATCTTCTCTATGTTGATCCTGTTCAGCAAGTGCATGTTAGCTCCCTAATGATGCCTATAGCTGAATGAAATAGTACAGAGAGAAGATCAGTAAATAGAACATGTAATCAATATTTTAAACATATTTCTTATGCAAAAATAGAAATTGTCTAGATTTTTCTAGGATCCTTTCTGTCTCAGTTATGTTAGATCAGGTTTAAAGAATCAGCAGAAATGCCAATCTTTCATTTTAAATTACCATGTTAGACTCCTTGGGCATTAAACCTAATCCTGATTATATGCAACCTATGTTTTGCGACATGGAAGCCAAATGCTGACTGACTGATCCTGGTTACCTCCTGCTTCCTTGCGTCCTCATTTCATTGCACTCCCATTCCCAGCCTAAGAAACATACAGAGTTTAGGAATATACTTCAAATTTCTGACATGAGTCAAAAACTTAAAGAAGGACCAAATTTCTACAACTGAGATTAAATTTGTGGACAAGTTATAAATGACATTGCTACATCTGGACCTTGGATGTCCAGGCTTAGTGAAAACTGGACACGCAAAGTTATCCCTTATCATATACTCAATAATGCTGAAGGAATCGGTTGTTCAATTATAAGGTAAAACAACTGGTAAGGAATCTCACTGAGCTTCCCTGCAGTCAGAAGAGGATTACACTGGGTTGCTAGGGGCACATGTGATGACTACTTCAGGAATCTAACCATGGATTCTTGGAAACGCACTGTGTGAGGTGGGACTTAATAGATGGAGATGATCAGTAGCCCAAAGGTGAGATTCTTTTAACTGCCAAGTGCCATGAAGAGTTGCTGGTCAATGGTTCACATGATGTCTCCTGGTAGAGCTGAGCACTTGTCATGGACCTGATGCCAAAGCAACATCCAAGACATCCTTATTTTCCCCTATAGCCAGGATCTTGAAGAAATATTAATTGCAGATATAAAGTTTTTTAAAGTGTACTCATACAAATCAACTAAGGTATTTACTTCAGTAAAATGCCTTTGAATAATCTTTTATGAGCAAACACGCATCCTTCTGACAATACAAACCAGAACAACATAACCAGAAACAATAGTCAAGGGTCCAATCCATGTTGTGCACCTCCAACTACTGTTAAAATGAGAAGCATCTCAGAAGTTAAGACAGCAGTTAGCACAGCACTTAGATCTGGAGTTGTATGAGTTGCAGAAAAACACTGTCTTCTGAAATTAAGGAACGAGCTAAATAATAAGCAGTGTTAAGATAAGGCAACTTTGCATGTCTTCTTTGCTCCTCTCAAGAACCTCCTGTCAGGCTTTCTGGTACAGTTGGAAGGAAGCAATGTCTGTATATTTAAGAACACTATTTTAGAAAGCTTAAACAACAGAATAATAAAAATAGAAACCAACCAAACAAAAAATGAGAAACCAGACATATATAAGAATACGTGGCCTGTGATCATCCCCTTATCTATCACTGTCCTTCCTTCCCTTATTTTTGTTTGTTATTCTCCCTTGTCAAAACAAGGTTCTAAAATTTTACCCACACTGAAATCATGGGAAAATTACTGGGTTTTTGTGGTTTTTTGTTTGTTTGTTTGTTTTTTTGTTGGTTTTTTGTTTGTTTGTTTGTTTGTTTGTTTTTGTGTAGACCAACAGGAAATATATTTATTACACTAATAAGTAGCTATACTAGTTTCCATTATCTGAAAAGTTCAGCATTAGGATTAAAAAAGGTGCCATTTATATAGTAGGTTAAAAATAACACACAATATGTGGTTGAGTGGGCAAATTGTAATCATGCTTTCTTTGATAAGGACATTGTGCAAGTGCAGGAAGTGAAAGGAGAAGATCCTTCAGAAACCTGCAATTCAGTCTCTGCTGATCTCTCTGATCAGAGTATCTTCATCCAGCAACTTCAGATTTGCTGTCCCCTATTTTTTCCACCTCCCCTCTCTGGCCATTTTCTCATTGTCTGACTGTTATGGAAAGTAGAGTAGCAAATGAAACAGTCTCAAAAATATAACTATACTAAACTATTCCATTTCTAAACAGGGCAAAACCGCCTTTATCTGAAAACTAGTAAAACATTTAAATTGAAGGCTAAACACTGATTTATAATATGCATTTATATTCAGTTCAATGCAGTTCATAATAATAGTACTTTACTGTGACAGTGGTGAGGCAGTGAAACAGGTTTCCCAGAGAAGCTGTGGATGTCCCATCCCTGGCAGTGTTCAAGGCCAGGTTGGATGAAGCTCTGAGCAACCTGGTCTAGTGAAAGGTGTCCCTGCCCATGACAAAGGGTTTGGAACTAGATGATCTTTAAGGTTCCTTCCAACTCAAATAATTCTATGATTCTATAATACGCAGCTGGCTGACAGGAACGGTTTTTTTTAGATATTGCTGTAACATTATTTTATTAAATATATTGAATTTCAGGTAAAGTGAAATTTATCTTTGATCTGCAAACTAAATTGCTTCCAAAGAGAACCTCTTTAAGTAGCACAAGCTGTTTTTGAGGCTTATATACATTAGAACAATTACACTTTTCAGATATGTTGAGGTATAAAGTGTGGGAAATAAAAAAAGAGGGGAGCATTTATGACAGACTTCTGTGTATCCAGATACCCAGCTAACCCAGCATATGAAGGTAGATTCATGTTTCTATATGCAACTATGAATCAACAAGGTCAACATAGGGAAATACTTTCTCTGTGATCAGGGAACTAAACTATAAATTTCAGTAGCATTTCCTGAGCTGGTGGCAAAGAGAGGATATGACCCTCTCAGTAAAAACTACAGGGTTCTTAAGTTACAAACTATATATAAATACAAATTAGAGATTATTTTTGAGAGGCTTTTAAGCACATGACAGAATAGCAGGACTGCATTTTCTGCAACGTTACATCTTCCAATTTATTGAGCAGGTCAAAGAGAAGTAATTTTTTGGAACTCACCATCCCGTTAAGGCTCTTGACTTTGATGATCACGAATCCCATGTTGCAGGGACATTTATTTTGTTGTTGGCTCGCAACAAAAGTTTACATAAAGTTATCCATTTCTGAAGAGCCATTTCATAAGAAAATGAAGCATTAATGGTTTTACTTTGAATAATGAAAATATTCTAAAGCCATGATCAGTATCATACTGTATGGCATTCGGATCCTGTATTTAGCATGGTTTTGTGAGGTGCAATATAGTTTATGAAAAGGAACATTCAGCCTCCTGTGTAAAGTCTTACATTTTTATGAAACCACAAATTCATATTTTCGTATCAAAACTAGGTTTGAGCTGTGTCTTGCAGAACACTGAACACTTGTCAACAAACTGTGAAGTCAAAAGGAGATTTTTTCCTCCAAAAATAGGCAGAATTTGATTGCCCCATTGACAGATCATTACTCCTTGGAACTGACCAAAAAACAGAACCTCTAATGTTCTCAAATAATCATGGTAAAAATGTCCATTCCCCAGCCAGTCTCCGTAGAAATATTAATCTTACTGTGTAGTGATTGAAATGTGCTTTGAAATCTTCCGTGTGCACATTGTGCTACTATACGTTACATAGGTTCAAATGCTCCTTTTGTGCTTTTCATGGTTTATAGAAATTTAATGATACTATGCATTTTGTCTTAATATGTAGATCACAGAAAACAACAAGAAATTGGTTTTATTGAACTGTACATCAAACTTCATAGAATCATAGAATATGCTGAGTTGGAAGGGACCCAAAAGGATCATCAGGTCCAACCCTTAGCCCTGCATAGGCCCACCCCCAAGAGTCACACCACATGCCCAAGAGCACTGCTCAAATATTTCTTGAACTCTGTCAGGCTTGGTGCTGTGGCCACTTCCCTGGGGAGCCTGTTCCAGTGCCCAACCACTCTCTGGGTGAAAAACCTTTTTCTAATATCCAACCTAACCCTCCCCTGACGCAGCTTCAGGCCATTCCCTCAGGTCCTCTCACTGGTCACCACAGCACAGAGATCAGCGCCTGCCCCTCCTCTTCCCCTCATGAGGAAGTTGTAATAGCAGTGAGGTCTCCCCTCAGTCTCCTCCAGGTTGAACAGACCAAGTGACTTCTGCTCTTCCTTGTAGGTCTTCTCCTGAAGGCCCTTCACCATCTTCACTGCCCTCCTTTGGACACTCTCTAATGGCCAAAACTGCACACAATAAGCTTGTGTCGTACACCACAGTATAAACAAATACATTTTTCTAAATCAGATTACTTATAAATTCTGTGATACACTATATATCCATTTTATAGATTACATATATAATGGTATACTGCAGTCATTCTATTACAATATTGGTTTAAGTGATTTAGCTTTGGAGTTTCAGGCTGTTCACTTTTGTAAAGCTGTTGTCAGTTATTAGCTTTCTAAAAATATGCAAGTACAGTCACTGACAGCAGCTTTTTATCTTTTTCTCTGTTTCTAATGAATTTGACTCTGATGAATATTGCTTTCCCAAATTTAGACATTTCAGCAAAATACCCAATGTTTTTCTACCATTTAGATATAAATTACATATCAGGAAAAATAGGAATGCTGACTTTGCAGATGTAACAACTACTGGTGTTTGCAAAAGACACATTACAAGATCTTGTCCAAGAAAACATAAGCAAGCTAAATGCCAGACAGTAAGTGAGGTCATTACCTCTGACTTCACAAAATTATTTCAAATGTCAAAAATCCATGCAGGTCAGAAAAGGCTGTATTCCTCCAGCTTCTGTTAGTTTATCATCCAGAAATAAAGGGGAGTTCATTAATATAAACATTATTTTTCCTGAAGAAAGCAAACGTCAGATCCCCTGCACCCCAAATTTCTCATGAAGAATTGCATATGCATCCTTCCCACATTCTCTGTGAGAAAAAATCTGAGATAAGTATTCAAATCAAATATAACGGATGAAGAAAAGTGCAGGGGAAAAAATCTTATTTTGCTTCTATTTTCACCAAATTGACATTTGTCCCTCCTGTTGCCTTTGATCCCAACAAGGCAGGGTGGGGCAGAGGAGCAGGGGAAGCATCTGCATTCAGTCTCTTCCTTTTGCATTTATATAAACTTCTTAGTTTTAACAGCATGTGACGAGTGCTGAAAGAGGTGTTCTATCTCAGACTATGTTTCTCCACATCCAGCTGCTAATAAAACAGTTCTTCATTACTGTTCTATATAGCTCAAAATACCCTAGGTGAATTTTGATGAACCTTAGATAAATCAAATTATCTACAGTCAGGCAATGATTTTATCTTTATGAGTTATCTATTCAGCAGAGCATCAGGTTGTAGGGATGCTCTAGAAGCCATCCAGTCATCCAAACTGCCTTATTCACTAACTCACTAAGCACTTTTAATAAGTCCACATGGGAGTTTCACCAAGTACAGCTAAAGAAATTACTCTGCCTCCATAGGACCTGCAAAATGAGTGTAAATTCTAAAAGAAAAAAATTTACAGAAAAAACAGTCTCAGTTTTTGCAAACTATGTGGTGACAAGACAGAGCTGATTCCTGGAGAGGAAGGCATCTCTACATGACAAAACCTGTTGATGGAATTAAATTTATGGGAAAAAAACAGTGCATGAAGAATTTTTCTTCCAGAACACGCTGTAAATTTTTGGTATCTACATGGAGCTGGCAGAGTGCCATTTTCAGTGCCTCATTTAACTCAGTAAACTGCCTACAGCTGTATTACTCCACTTCAGAAGGCTGATGGACTAAGCCTGCCTTTCCACAAAACACACTGGTGGTTTCTGGGAGTCTCCCCTAGGTGTTCCTAATCTGATGGATTCTTTATTTTGCTATTTGTTCTTCAATTAGTCAACTGAGATTCTGGTTATCAGGGAAGACCAGCTCTAAATTCTACGACTTCAGTCCTGTTAGAAAGGATTTGCCTTCAGTGAGCTGCAGCTGTATTTGTTTGCTTGGGGGACAGTTCAGTCAAGTCAGAAATTCATCTTTCTAATATTTCTAACCCTTAATATTTTGTTGAGTGTGGATAAAAGCACTTCTTTTTCTAGATATTCTGTAATTCAATGCAAAAACAGGATAAGGTTCAGTTGTGCAATAAGCTTTCCTTTTGCCTCCCTACACCAACCAAACGAAGGCAACACAAGATCCTCAGCTCTTGCTTTAACAAACTAAAGTGAATTCACATGCAAGATAAGAAAGAATGTGCCAGTCATATCTCAGTTTAATTTTTACATCATACAATGCTCTAGACCAGCATTTGGTAATGCCATCATTCTTCCAGCTTTGTTGAGACCCAGAATTGTAGGCATATTTATATATATATTATTTTAGGATATTGTTTCTGACATATTTTTATAATCAAAAAAAGCAATGATCTGCCAAGTTACTCCCTCTCCATGCTTATTCCTATTACCTCATCTCCCCTCTCTGTTTGCAGAGGATTAGAGAGGAGGAACATCTGGTTTCACTGACCAAGTAGAAGTGGGTGTTGGTCAATCCTTCATTAGATAGAATATGTGACAAATTCTTGCACTGAAAATATTTGCTTAGAGACACAGTGTCCCTCTGCATGGGTGAAAAGCCACTGGTTAGAATCCCACCCATTAAATATATATGAAATTTTGTTGTGTAAGCAACACAGTGTCATAAATTTTTTACCAGAAGGGTTTGTTTCCATCATGTCTGAATGCCTATATCAGAGGCTGTCAGATTTCACTGAAACATCCAAAAGCCCACAATTTCATTTAGTTTAAACCATTTCAGGTTCTGGAAGTTGAATACACATACATTTCAATAGAGTTTAAAATGGTTCCTAACTCATATTAGACAGGAAATTAATTAGGTGAAGATTACATCTAAGCTCACAGCAAACAACTAAGGTGCTATGTGGCAAAAAGGAAAAAGGTGAAGCTGAAGATCCACATCAACCCTAACCTAAAGATGTGTTTCTTGCTGAATTCAT
This sequence comes from Acropternis orthonyx, assembly GCA_035583155.1. Classification (NCBI taxonomy): domain Eukaryota; kingdom Metazoa; phylum Chordata; class Aves; order Passeriformes; family Rhinocryptidae; genus Acropternis; species Acropternis orthonyx. The sequence continues at coordinate 8,263,398 of JAWWEU010000040.1, forward strand.
TGCTTATCTATGTACCTATAAGAAAATGAACATGTTCTAGCCAAACAACACATGAAAGGGATTTCTGCATCATTTCAAATAACAATTAAACTTCCACAGCTGACAAACTTCAAAAAACAAACAAAACAAAACAAAAGAAAAACCAATAAAAAAAACCCCAACACCAAAACAAAACCAAAGCCAAAAACACTCAACAAAAAACATCTGCTCTGAAGCAGGGTAAGAGTTCCTTCTGAACCAATGCATATGGTTATGTGAGAAATTAAAGTTCATGAGTTTTGGCTATAAGCATTACCTTAATGAACAGTTGTATAAGTGAAGTTCACTAAGGATGATGAAGAAAGGACAGATTTGTTCTTCCCATGCTTTGCTAGGAAAGGAATAATGGGTGTTGCATAAATAGAAACAAAGGCCAGAAGGGACCATCAGAACATTTTATGTGGTCAGTCACATATTGTATGGATAACTTTTTCCAGGTATTGAATTAAAACATTTTCAGGAAAATATGTATTATCATTTCAAAGAATCCAACTAACGATGGCATCACTATTTTCTCTGCCTTAAATATGAGCTGTTCTAATATTTAATTACTTTCAGTGTTAGGAAATAGCCACTTATTCAAAGTTAAATTTTTCTAACTTCAGCTTCCTGTCATTGAAGCTTGATATGCCTTTGATAGCAAAAGTTCAAAAGTCTCCCACTATCTTTTCCACATCTTTTCCACATGTAAGTACCTACACACAAAGATCAAGCCACCTCTTCACTTTTTGTTGATAAGCTGAATAAATATAGCTCCTTAAACCTCCTGTCACAAGGATTCCTCAGTCTTATTTTTGTCCTTCCTGTGAACTCTCTGCAGTACTTTCACATCTTCTGGAAGTGCAGACATTAGAACCACACATGGTATTTGATGGTGTGTATACAGGCAAGGTCACTTCCCTACCTCTGTTTGAGATTCCTCTTTCATGGACTCAAGTGCTGAGGTCTTGGCAAAGCATCACAATGAGAAATCTCTTTATAGCATTTTGCACTTGACCCAAAGTTCTCTGGAGCACAAAGTTATCCCAATTTACACACTAAGTTGAACCACCTAATTATCAGTCTCATCCAATAATGTAAATGAAGAGATTCCTCATGATTTCTGTCACTGTCAGCTGTAACAAGGCACCTGGGATGTCCAAGATGCTAAATGAAGCACCTCAGTTCTAATACATGAAATTGGTCTGAACAAGAATCTGAACTTCCATCTTCTAGGGTGTTCTGATGTACTTAAGATAAAAACTGTGTTCTCTCTTCCAAGATATAATACTTTAGATAGTGTTGTATTAAAACCTACTTAGTAAGCTTCTGATCTTTAACTTGGTGTTCAAAGCATTATATAACGTGAGCTCTCATTAATCTCCTATCTTCATTATTTATGCCTCTCCAGTCTTTTTATAAACTTTAGTAGGAAAGGAATCATATGATTGTTTAAATCACTGCTAGATTAAAAAAATCATCTCTCTAGAAAAAACAAAATTTAGGGAAACCTTCAGTAAAGGAGAATTCATTAATGATACCTCATAACAACTGTACTTTGATATATGTCAACAGCCTGTATTTCTTAAAAATCCTACAATGTATATTGTTTCATCAAATAGCTATGTACTAAGTTAAATGCCCTAGAGAAAGCCAAGTATTCTGTATCAGCACAATTGTTCTTATCAGTCATTCTTACATCTTGCAACAGGCAACAGGTTTGTTTGACAGTACTCTCCACCAATAAAATGAGGTGAATAACATTCATTACTTTTGAATATTGTCTAAATATGGCCATAGGTGAAGTGTAAGTTCAATTTGGATGATTGGTAGAGAATGTGAATTGATCAGCCATATGAAATGAATTTTCCATCATATTAGACCAGCTCTTTGCCAGATTAAACACAGATGGTCCTGGGAGAATGAATCCATACAGAGGAATAATGTTATTATCCCAAAGAAAAAGAAATCCTCCACCTGTGTGGTAATTTGATGGGGATAACTGAAATATTCCAGCACTCATTATAATGATTTTTAGATTCTGCCACCTTTATTTATGAAAGAGTAATTTTCCAAGTGACAGCACCTGGTGAAATCTATGTCATCATTTGAGGAGTGAAGGTACTGTTCAATAAGATGTTAGTCATCATAATTAAAACCAGAAAAAAAGTAGCAATGACAGTGTTTAGTTAATTTTTGTGCAGGTTTATAAAATACACCCTTAATATTGTGCAATCCTTCTATGATTTATGATTGACAGCTTTTCATGACTGATATCTATATAGAAAAATTATTTTTGATTAAAAAGTGAGCTAAAATAAAGTATAGTTTGCAGTTCATCTGTGTCTTTAGGAGACAATGGATCCACTCCTCTGCTCTTTCTTCCAGAACAGACAATTCAGACATTCCCTGCTGAAGCTCTGCAAATGGGCTGTTGACTATCTAATGCTCCATGCTATGGAGACAGACAGAATTTCCCCAGGGCATCTGAGTCCTTCTGAGGTCCCTTCTCAGTCAAATGTAGCTGTTGTCATTTTCATGCCCAATGCATCTCTTCCTCCTTCCATCACCAATCCTGGTCTGAAGCTCAAACCTTAGAGCTGCGTGCGTCCATTTTTTAAATTTTTTGTGACCTTTCTCTCCGGCTGTAATTATAGCAATCATTGGATTAGGTCTCTAGAGAGGACTTTATTTGATATTTGCTCTGATGTAACCCTCAGAATATCAACACAAGTTTAGCCTGCCAAAATCAGGGAAAAAGAAAAGTCCTGGTTAGTGAGGCTCTGTGTAAAGACTTCACTTCCCCACAGAAATCCCTCCATTTCTGTATAGCATTTATGTATTATCTTTAACTTCTCTTTCACTTGATCACGAGACTCCATCACCAGCTATTCATACATTTTAATTCTAGGGAGCCTTTGTGTCATTCCTGGAACTTTCATACATATTAACTATCAAATTAATGCAATATAATAATAATTTCTAATGGTTCTATTCTTTGCCATAGTATCCTAATGAATTTGTGTGTCCACTGAAGGTCATGTAAAGGTATCTCTTCTAAAATTCCAATTCAATTGCTTCTGCTGAAACATTCTGAACTGCTGAGAGTAAATGCCTGTGATTTGTATGTACAGTGTGGGTAGCTCTTTTTTTCATTTGCCAGAATTTTTAACATTCATTAAATCAGGAAAATATATTATTTGTGTCATTTTAGGCCAGATATTTTGACACAAGTCACAAATTGCTAATCCTTTTGCAAACTCAGACAGCAGTCTGACATAGCTCCAGATTTTAAACACGTTTTCAGATTGGAGCCCAATGTGTCTTAGTCATTTAACTGTGGAATAAAATGCATAGACCTGAAAAATGCATCTGAATTTTTAGGGAGGATTTAATGTCTGTAATATTTTATGCATTCTCATCCCATAGGATGATTGATCTTTTCAGTATGTCACTGGATAGTAAAGAGGATTGAAAACAGATCCTCAGAAGAAATACTACCAACCAAATAATCTTAATTATGTCAAAAAGCAGAGACCTGACTATTTCAGATAGTTTTTGAGGACTCTGTTCCTAATATTGTATCCCCATTTGGCTTTGAAAATAAAGTTGAGTGAATGCTGAAGGTATAATTTTCAAAGTTAGTAATCCTCTGACGACAAGCAGAGATTTTTTACCAGTGCTTAGATCCTTTTGAAAATTAATGTTTGGATTATTAAAAGAAGGTACTACATGTAAAGTTCTTTCACTGTGGGAGCATCCTTGTCTTGCTTACCTATATACCTGCATGACTGTTTTATGTTGACTTAAATAGAACAGTATATTGCAACAGGAACTTATTACTATTCTTATAAGTATTTGGGGCACAAGTTCCTTTATATAAATATTGTATTGATTAATTTTCCAGTGGGTTAAGATTTTTAATTTTTTGAATGAGTTAGTTGTCTTTGTATCAATTAGTTACCTAGTAAAGTTTGAGACTGTATGTTTCAGATACTGCTGATACATGTTTTTCTTATCACCAAAATTTAATCTTAAACACAAAAGGCTAAATCATAGAAAACACCTTTTCAGGCCTGACCCAGTAAGTTATTTTCTGCTGTTATGGAAGGACATCATATTTTGCTGTACATCCCTTTTGCCATGTGCCTTCTTGATGAGGCAAGTGTACAGATTAAGACAGGTCATGGAGTTGAAAGTTCATTTTGCAGACTTATACTTGAGTTATAGTTCCTGCTGATTTATACACAGGTTCTGTGATTTTTCAGATTTTTTTTTTTTTTAATGAAGAAGTCAGGGTTCATCCTTCCTAGAAGAAGCCTCTGCACAGTGTATTTAGTGTGTCTTTCTAGGTTGAAATAAAAATGTAAGGATAAGTAAGTATAAAAGAAAGAAGAAAAGAAGTGAAAAAAACTATTTTGAGAACATACAGAACAAAAGGATATTTGTAAAACAGTGCCATGTGAATTTATACTAAAAACTCTATATTGCAAAAGAGAACAGAAATCAAGATGAGGTTTATTCTGCACATTGCACGTCACTTTCTGTCATGGTCACAAAATTTCTCTGGATTCACTCAATAATCAATTTGTTCACATGAGAAAAAAAAATCCAGTTGCACCACTGAAATGCTTTACAAATCTTATATTTGGTTAATTTTGAAATAAGGTTTTCATTTTGTCACATTAATCTGTGTGACTGAGCATAGATGTGCAAAGTCACACTTTAAAAATACACTGTTAAGGTTAAATCAGACAAAATTTATTTGAATATATGAGAAAGTACATATGGGCAACAAATATACTCTTTGTTTAGAAGCAGCACACCTGATATATTAAATATTTCTAAATTTTACTTTCTACAAAATAGGATCTATTACTGTATTGGAAATTTCATAAATTGCATTTATTTCCATGATTCCAAAGACTATTGATTAAGCTGCAACTGTGCACCCAAGTTAGTGAAGGTATCAAATCACAGTTTTCACCTGTTACTTATTGCTTTGTCACTTGGGTTTTAGGATACTGTTAGGAAAAAAAAAATAACAGAAGCGTACATGCAACCAAGACCAATGTCCCCTATTTTGGGACAAGTGTCTCAGCATCATTCCTATAAAGAGAAACGGCAAAATGGCAAGAGACTTCAATGTAAGTGAGAGGCTGTAACCCTGCAAGTGAAAATTAACCTCACAGATATTGTGCAGGGATTTGAGGAAAACTTCTGAACATGCTATCCTCAGAGTAGGGATGTGCACATCCCCTGGACACCTTTCTCCCTCCCACAGCCTCTCCAATTGCAGCTCTTCCTCTTTCTCTGGCTTCAGTCTCCACCTCTGATGACCCCTGGTGAAAGCCCACTTTACCAGGGCACTCAGCAAGCCAGTCCATTTGGATGTCCTTTCCCTGTGGAGTCAGTGTCTCCCATGATGTCCCATCCATTCCCAACGGTCTTCCACCTCAGACAGGACACTGTGATAAAATATGGTGAATCTTTGGTCTTTACACTCCCTTTTTTGATGGCTTAGGTATATTAAAAAGAATGCATCATATGACACTAGCACCCCATGGCTTTATTAAGAATTTTAGAAGAGCGTTTCTCATAGCTTTGCACAAAGCAATGTGTCTCTACTTTTCACTTTCCCATTTATTCACTTTGCATATGAACCTTCTTATTCCTAGTTCTTTTCAAAAAAGTATAAATTACACTGCCCTTAGAAATGAAATGCAACAAATACCTATTGCATGTAATATCATTCATTCTCTTAAGGTTGAAGAACTGTGAAATCATTAAAGCTAAGAATGAATTTTGTCCAGTGCCTTCTGGCAATAGTGAATAGTACAGCCAATGTTTAAGACTATATTCACAAAAATCTGCACAGCCTCTCCCCACAGTACTCTAAATATGACTTACTATCCAGCACTGTAAGTACCATGGACTTCTTAGAAAAAAATAGCAAAAAAACAAATCAAAACATACCACACACCAGAGGGTTTGGAAAAAAATCAAAACAACCAAAAAACAGTACCAACCACAAAAATGCACAAGTCTTCTGGAGAGCAGAGTGGTGGTACTGTTGGAGAACATGCATACATTGTTAAGAATGCAATTAGAGGTTATGAAATGGTTTCAATCTCCTTTAAAAAAAATGCCAGCATGGTATGTTTTACTTTTTTGTTACCTAAAAAATAATAAAAATTTAAAGTGGGGGAAAAAAAAAAGACCAAACACAAACCCTTACAGAAAATCAAATAATTTTTCTCTCATAAAAATAATATCTTAGGAAAACACCACTAAAACCTCTGTGTTTTTAAGTCTCTGGTTTAGGGAAAAGATTAAGCCATTATATTAATGTTGAGAATAGGTTTAAGTACTTTGCTGGATAGGAATGGAAATAAGCATATGTTTTAAAGTAATCACATGCATAAGTGTTGTCTTGAACCAGAGCAAAGCAGCACTTGGCATAAGTGAAAGTGATTTTCTGCAACAAAAGTTAAACTCAGTTTTTAAATTTTAATGTCTCTGATTGACCTTTTCTTTCACTATTGTTTATAACCTACATTATTCTTCATTGTCTAAAATTATCAATTCATATCAAATTAATGGCAAAATGCTTGAAGTATTGGAAATATCTTCTATTTTTTTTAAAAGAGCATTATTATTTTAATAATAGTTGAAAGTGTACTATATTTTCTGAGTCACTAGTATCATAAATCAAACCCAGAACCCCATTTCTTTTCCCAAGCTACATGTAGAAATACGTAATTGCACTCCCAGCTCTCCATATGTGCTTTCATATGGTTTTTACCCTACCCACTGAAAAATGCCCATAAAATAAATTGCATTGTTGAATTGATGTGCTGTATAATCTGTGAGGAAACTGTCAGTTTTATTCTGACATTTTCAAGGGATTCCAATGTCACAAACTGCAAGGAGGGTTAGAATTATGGAATTAGGCTTCAAAGCTGATTATTAATGTGCAACGCTTATTTCATTTAAACTGGCATCCCATGTAAACTGACACATCTAACACCTGAACTTCAGTTACTTGTCCCAATGATGGGAATAATTTATTGCAACAATGGAATATTTGGTATGCTGTCCTAAAAGGTGGAGGTGAAAAATCTCTCTTGGAGGAGTCATTGCTTACAATTTAGTGACTTTTTAGTTACATGCATCTGCAAGCATTCATGAGATACACATCCTGCTTTATATCAAAACTGGTGAGCTCCACTTTAAAATTCTGCCGAATTGCACTGAAATCCAATTTTTTGTCTACCTTGAGTGTAAGCACTAGATTATGTACGAGAACTTCAATCCTTTTTCACAAATTCCAGCATCTACAATGTAGATTAATGAATGGATACTATGCATATTGCTTAATATTTTCATTCCACAGTCCTTAGCCATTTTAAACACATCCATGTTATGAATGTTAAAAGTGACAGGTTTCTCTTTACCATTGATTTAATTCTGATTCTCAGGGAAATTGTTAACTACATTAGTAGCTTTTTCAATGTGCTAATATAATTTTAGGTACAGTGACACAAAATTCTTCCACGTAATCCGAAAGACTTCCATATTGGCTATGTTTCCCTGGTCTGAGTATCGCTGGCATTTTACCAGGGGAAAACTAAAATATGAAGTGTGGTTTATGGTGCCCTAGTGGGACCATAACTTCTGCAGCTCAAAACCCAGTTTCTATTCCCTGTGCAGGACAGAATGTGAGCTATCCACTATAAACCAGAAAGTGTGGATATTACAACTTCTTCAAGAATGGCTTCAACACAGTTTTTTTCCCACACCTGATCACTTAACCTGAATGTGGGGTTTTTTTTGTAATCAGTTTTATATTTATTGCTTCTTCCTTTCATAGATACATTAATTTTTATTTTAATGTGGGAAAAGTAAAAAGAGAAAGCATTAAGACCTGAAAAATCTATTTTTAACTCTCAGCTTGTCTCTCCATTCCTACATCTTTATTGAACTGTTTCATTGACAAATAGTTTAGCTGAAATCACAGAAGAGAATCTTTTTCATGAGTAACTTTATTTTTAATGTCCTATTAGAGAATAAATAACATCAGACATGTTTTTATAAATATTTCCTTCACATCAAATTTTATGCCATTATGACTCCCTTTTGCATAGTTTCAGAATGTTTTTCTTTCCCTTCCTGAGTTCACCTTACTCTTTTTTTGTCCACTGTTGACTCAAAATGTTATGGTATTTAGGTTTGAAAAATACATGGTATGTGATGTTTGAAAAGTATGGAATGGGACTGAGATTTCTACACACAGAGAAATATTTCTTCATTGTTTGACATTTACCTAAGAGCAGAGGGGGCATAGTTACTTCTGATGTGCAATTGCTGCTGATGCAGCAGAAAACAATATTCCTGCACCACTAGTCTCTGCCCAGGATGGTTGTTTTGTGCTACATCAGCTTTAACACCAGGCATTTGTGTGCCAGGGTTAGGCCAACACAGCAGCTTCTGCAGAGGTGAGTTTATGAACACCTTGTTACCTCGTGTGTTTTAGGAACATTACTTAAAATTTGTATGGTATTTTTCCCTTCTTTATTTTTGGTTATTATTATTATGTAGTTTAGGGTGGTGTTTTCACTGCAAGTAGACATGAAGAAAAATGTCCTAATTTTCCAGAACTTCATTCTGAGTCACACTCCATTTTTTTATAGAAACTCTCTAACTAAGGGGAATCATACTTTTTGATCAGAAATTGCATCAAAATTATGTGTATTATTTAGGTAGTTGAGAATGGAAGACAGGTGCATCAGCTTGTCTGATTTGGTGATAAAGATGTGAATAATGTTTTGAAGTGAAGGGACTGGAGTCAAATTCAAGATTAACTGTTTTAAATGAAATGCACAGAAATATTCAGTTATTCATCAGTTATTGGGAACTAAGGGCTCCACAACTTTTCCACTTTTCCTATATGCTTTTTCTTTCTGAGCTTTTGAAATGTTATTTATTATTATCTTTCCAGTTTTCCACCCTCTGCTTCTTTGTTCCCTGTCTTTTTATGTTGGGTGGTTTTTTTTTTTTTCCTTTTCCAGGACAATGTAACTGTCATGAGTGGACCTACCTGAAGAAAATATTTGTTTATCTTTTGGCGCAATTGCACTTGCTTGGGAAGATTTGTAGGTTGTAGGGTGGGATGGGTGGATATAGGTGAGTGGAAAATACATATACTACAACACCCCAAAATTATGTGGATGTAACCAACAGCAGAAAAAACTCCCAAACTTGCTATAATGACATCAGGACTAAATGGACTATATATATTTAAATAAAGAATACTAGGACATTATTTTGCCCAGACTAGGTATACAGAGCTTTTTTTTCCTCTGTGAGTACTGAGTTAGTCTAATCATACCTGAAAAGTCAGGTCTAATAAAATCTGATTTTTATTATTAAATAACCTCCTGGAACTCTTTGAAACTATTTGCTGCAAGGGAGAGATCCAGGCAGGTCCTCCTTAAAATTCTGGGGGATTTGAGTTCCTGTTGTATGTAATTTTATGCCTCACAAAATATTTGCCTCATATATGATCAATGTGAATGTGAGATTTAGTTTAATGAACAGGCAGGTTGCATTTATCCAGCATATTGATATAATCTTTATTTCAGTAGAATTTTGAGAAAAACTGTTACACAGAACTCAAACTGCTAAACTATTGAAATGTTTGCTAGTCACACAATTGATGGCTGTGTGGCATATTTTTTATCAAGCTTTTGTACTTCTCCATTTGCCCTTTTATTCTCCCCTATACACCTGCTTTGTGGTATGCTGTTTTGTTAATATCTAAATTAAAAATATTGTGCTCTCACTTGATATTTTAATCAGACATTATTGGGGTTTTTTGTGAAAGCTGAGACAAGCTTAGTACTACAAATGAAAATTTAAATTGTAGATCCTTTCTCAGTCTTTACAGCCTTATACAGACATAATAAACAAAGTTGCCAATATTTTTTACACTGATATTCTGTTAAATCCACTTCAGCAATCACTTCTGCTCTGAAAACCCATAACTGGGGATTCATTCCCAAGCATACTTCTATGAAGAAGGCATATAAATATTTCAAAGCTATGAAGAGAAGATAACACAGTATGATATATTTAACAACTATTGGGAAAAAAATGTTTGAAGGGAAAAAACACATTCCATGGCTAAATATCTATTTAATGTTTAGATAATCTGAAGATAGAGGAATCTTCCCTCCCTACTCCCACAGAAATGAAATAAGTGCAATTCCAGTGCATATTTTCTGATTCCTTTCGGGCAGTGCATACACAATGGTGATTTGTAGAAACCCAGAGAATTTTTACTAGCACATCAATGAGAAACTGTAATTGTATTTTCTCCCTAATGAAGTCAATCCATTACAAAGATGTAACTAAGTTAAAGCTCATCTCTAAGGACTTTGTTTCTTTGCCTGTAGGGTTCATTGTGTTCTCTGTGATTCTTTTTTTTTTTTTTAAGGATCATCTGTTTCAACTGGAATCGCACAAATTTGAGAGAGGACGAGGCAGGTGCCCTTTTGACCCCAGTTCTTCCTTCACCTCCATCCTAATTGGTAATGATCTTTATGTCACAAGCTTCACGGTCCTGTCAATGTGTCATTCTGAGTCTCTTTCTTTAGCACACCGAAGTGTTGTCAGCCTTCCATTGCAGCCTTCCACATGTCAGACTTAATCCTCATGGTGCTGCCCACATTAATATTACATTCAAGGCAGCCTTCACTGCAGCAAGGGTGTCTCACTGTAGTGAAATGTTGAATGACGTGTGCCATCCTGAAGGTAATTGATTGTTTTGTCATGTTGGAAATTATGATTTCCTGCTTTCCTTAAAAGCAAAGCAACAAGTCTAGCTTAGTCATTTACACCACTGAGACAAACAAATTTACTATTTTTCATCTACTGAGAATCTGAGCAACAAGCATCTTGTAAAAATATGAATTTTTATATCAAGTATTTATTGTTTATATAAACTACTGCTTTTGAGATAAAAATATGTTTGTTTTCAATGCTGCCTTGTAACAAAACCATCCCAAACTTGTGATTTTGTGTTAGAAGAGTTGCTCTTATACTCAACAGTATAAAAATAGAATTCACTCTAAGTCCTGCAGTGCCAGGAAGCTGTGCTGAGATAGTGCTCCTCTGTGCCTTGCTGGTAAGTATATGACTGTAGGACTGGGATCTTTCAAGTTGTGATATAGCAAGCCATATGTTTTTTCCCCTATAATGTTTTCTCAAAAACGTTTTGTAAGATCAAGCAAAGAGAGTCTTGGCAATATTATAACACGTTGACTAAAAGTATCCTGAAACTGCAGGTGAAGGGTGAAAGCTAAATGCAGTTAGGAAGTAACATAATGATTTGCAGTTTTAGAAAACATAAATAAAAACTGAGCATTCAATAGGAATAGTCATTAAAAGAAAGAGCTAGAAAAAAGGCAAAAGATAATTTTTTTACTTTTCAAGGATAAAAAGTTAGAGGATTTTAGGGCCTTTTTGACATTTACATTTGGCTTTGCATGTTAAAATGACACAGATAAAGTTTCCGATCATTACCTACAGCGATATGACTCACTCTTGGTGATGAGGAAGTATTGGTCATGACTGACAGATGTACTTTTACGTGCCAGGTTTATTTGCTGCTTTACATTAAAAAAAAATTCAGAGGAATCTTCAGCAGTCTTCCCAAATCTTTCAAATTGTAGCAATTCATCAAAATATGCTTTGTGGTCATTAAAAAAAAAAAAAAAAAAAAAAAAAATTAGAGCTTTACTTCGTATGAGTTAGTGGGTTAAGAAGTCATGCAAGAACCAGAAAAAAAAGTGCTATTTGACTGACCTTCCAAAATCCATGAAGCACAGATTGTTACGCTTTTATCCCACCCTTACTTCTAAATTGTTTCTACAGTTTTTGACAGATTCGAGTCTTAGCTCAGCCTGGAAACAAAGCCTCATCCCATGGAATTTGCTGTAGGCCTTAAACCTTATGGTCTAATCTTGAAGTCCTTCTCAACCTTTCCTCCAATAGAACTAAGTAAATAAATTAACCTGATCGTGTTCCTACTGTGAGATCAATGTGAATTTTATTTGCTTAAATGGAAGCCAGATTGTCCCACTGAGTACTTCAAGAGTTTGCCTGAATTATGGGAGGTCCTATGGATGCTCACATTTTTATTTGAAGGATAAATCCACTAAATAAGCCCTTCCCTGATAAATGCTGATCAGAGTTTTGGACATCCACTGCTCCTAAGGCTCCAAGATGTATATCCTTTATCTCTGTAGTAGCCAGTTGAAAAGGGTAGAAGAAATAGATAAAAACACTGTGAATATTAACAAATTTTTTAATTGAAATTTGAAAATGAGACAGACTTCTAATGACAAGTGTCCTCTGAAGGAAGGGATTCTCCATCATTCAAACAAGCCGAGATTACAGTTTATGATGGCCATAACCCCATGACAGGAGATGACAACTACAATATGTACCCTCCAGGATTGGTCTTCCAGTTTTTTCCTCCAGTGTTTGTAGGTTTCATTCTTCTTCATGCACTCCAATTTTCATAGAAAGTGAAATCTGCTCCTGATATGAAGTCAGCATGACCTTGGAGGCTGCACCCCAACATTGTCTCCACTCTTCCATGTACATTCAGCCAGCGTGCATGTCCTTGAACAGGTTTTATGCAAACATGTTAGCAAAGGCTTTCACATCTCAGCATCCTCTGCTTCCTAAGGAAACTATTCCAAACCTGCTTCCACCTGTGCCACTCACGTTAACAGCAGCCTATACCACTGTGGCCATTGACTAACAGTGAAAATTAGGCTAACAAGGAAACTTTAACTACTTCTGATAAAAATTTAAAAGCTTTTAAAATCTTGATCTTGAAAGATCATTTGCAACATAACTAATTAGAACCAGATTTAGCTGGATTAATTTGGAAAGAAAGAGAATCCCTTCTGCATCTCTTCATGTATTTCAACACAACACTTAAAATACCCACTTCAAGAAAAAAACAATACATGACTTGGCTTTAAAACTCAGTATCCATTTTATTGTAGGTTATCTGACCCAGTGGTAAAGTAGCTTGTGATGAATTACTCAATTTATGAAAAAACAACTTTCAGCAATTTATTTTCAGCATGAGGAAACAGAATAGATGTTGGATGGTAAACAGGCTAAATAAAATGTGTATGTATAGCTAAACTCCACATAAAACTTCTGGACTTCTATTCTTAATGAACTCTCCCATCTGCTTTCAATAGCCGAAACTATTTTTGATATCAGATCATGCACACTGATTAACTTAGACCACACTAGCTCCTGAAAGCTGAGAAAGTAGTTTATATCCATGTTTTGTTATCTGCAATATATCACGGGCAAATGGTGAATAACCTAATATACATCTGAATAATTAGTATACAGGGAATCCATTCGAATAATGTTTTATGCTTTTGCGGCTTTAAAACAGTTTCAGGTATTTGTGTCTTTTCTTTTACACTAGACAAAGAACTAAGATACATATATTTTCTGTCAAAACAAAAGACAGAATACTTGAGTGAAAGACAGAAAATACAAATATACAGAGGAAGTTTACTAGCTAAGCAATAGGTAATTTCATTTGAATTTTCTGTTTTCCTACTGTGAAAAGTATCACTTGCTTAAATATGAATTAGTGTTCTGATTTTAGTTTTCATGTGAGTAATAACTGACTGACAGTCAAAGAAATACATGCGAGGTGCAGCTCATTTTCTACTCATTACATTTTAATCCTCTATTCAGTACATGAGTTTTCCATTTTACACAAAAAGAACAACTGCTGAATAATAGCTTGTGTTTGCATTGCCTTTCAATTTGAAGCAGGTACACAAAACACACCAATAACAAATGAAAGAAACTCACCTTTAAGGTAGAAGCAGCCTATTTATAGAAATCCTTTGTATATATTATTTTATTTCAATTGAATCATATGCTTCTATCTGTTTTACTTTAAGAGTTGTCATCTAGGAATTTTGAAGGGTTCAGAAGAAAAAAATCTGTTTTATTTTGTTAATATTTTGCTTTGAGAAAAGGCAAAAATAAAGATTTTTTTAAATGGTCCCAAATGAATTTTGATATATTTATTTGCTTGAAAAGAATGTTAGCTAAAAAGTATGTATCACCCGAGCTAAAACTGGTCTTTGAGGTTCACGGGAGTTTTTTTTGTTTGCTTAAGTAAGAAAGAAGAAAGTTTCTATTGTTTTAGCATGATTAACCAGTCTGTGTTAAAACTTAAATTTTAGCAATTAATTTGTCATATACACATGAAGCTGAGGTTAGACTGGAAGAGGGGAGGAGCAGTGAAGGTCTGTGAAGTTACTCAGCTGATTTTCACGGGAAGGTACAAGTCAATCAGTGTGATATGCAGCTGTATAAAAGCCCTGCAGCCAAGACAGGGGTGACTTGATGTGTAATAGTAGCTTTTCAATGGAGAAGAAAAGAGTAGAAATCTTGCAGAATTTTTCAATCCTCAGTCTTAGGTTGTCTCTAAATCTGGAACTGGCACCTGTAAAAACCTAGTTGTGTTCAAAATTTATAACTTGGATTTAAAGGATGAGCAAAACACTCCTGAAAAGGACCAGGCAAGATACTCTCAGTGTCAAAAGTGCAAAAAAATATCAGAATTATTTTGAATGTTTTTGTGCTGTGACAGTCAGACTTGTCAGCACTCCCCCATTGCTGTCCATGGGTGAAGTGACCTGTCTGCTCACACTTGATACTTGTCTTATATTTAGCTTAGGAATAGTTCAGGATAAAAATCAGAATGGCTTTCCGTACCTGTACAATATCTTTCATGGAAAAATATCCATCCTGGACTGGAATTTCCATTTTCTCCCCTCAGGATCTCACAGATACGAGTGATAGCTTCCTTGGTATATGGTGGAATGCCATACCAGCAGTTTGGTTATGTATTCCAACATTTTATACCTATGTCAGACAGAAGGAATAGACTTCATATCCAAGCTCCTGAACATCTGGACTTACAGATGTTAATCCTGATCACTGGCAATATGTCGTGAATCATTTAGCCTGCACTGATGAACTTTCCAGGCTCACTACAGTGTTGAAAGGATAAAACGTTCTGTTCTGCATTACATATCACGAAAATTAAAAAGAATATCAGCCAGTCTGATATATTTTTCCAAGATAATTCTTAAATGGGGATTTATGACTAATGTAAGTCATTAGTTAGAGTTGTGCAGGTTGTTTGGAACTTTACCTAGACAATAGCAAATTCTGTGGGTTTAAGCAGCTCTGTGCTGTTTCAAAAATAAAGCTCTGTATTAGTTTTTGGGCAATATTAACTTCTACAGATGCTACAATTTATACTTACTTTTAATTTTGTTTGCCAACATTTCACACTAAATCACGTCTATGTATTTTACAGGGCAATATCCAATCAGTGTATAATGAAGCCTAAGGCCAAACTACGCCCAGCTCCAGATCAGCAGAGGTGTCTAAACCAGCCCCAGCTACCAAACTTAATTTTTTAGAGTAATTACTCATACTTATGGCACCATTTGATTCATACCGATCTCTTAGAAACAAAATTCACACTTTGAGGGAGACCAAAAAACAAAATTTCTGCTTTTTTTAAATAATCCTTTATAAATGCCAGCAAATGTTATTAGGGTGGATCAGTCATGTTAATTTTGATTAGTGGGCAGGAAGCCATGTCATGAAACCTCTACTCAGATTAGCCTCTAACTGGAAATAATTTATTTTCCTCTCTTTGTGTAGTTTAATTCCTGCTGTGTTATTTTCTAACATAGGATGCCACCTAGTGACAATAGGTGCCTACTTCTTAAATAGGCCCTAAAATATTTCTAATCTAAATCCACAATTGTATGAAATATATTATTATTAATGCTTGGTCAGTTAAGGGGTATAAAGTCCATGTGTAAATAAAAGGTAGAATTATTGTTGGTATTTTACAAAGGTAAAATATATCCAATATCACAATTTTAGGTGGGTCAGAGATAGGCTGGATTTTTTAACATATATATAATCCAATTGTACCTATATACATATAGATTTTTCAGCCGTTTCTGGTAATCAGTTCTGGTAAAATTCCTCATGCTTACTGAATTCCTGTATACTATCTGAATCCTTTGAAAATGAGACCAAATTTGTGTTTCCATAAATTTTTTAGGAAGTATTCATCACTAGTTGTGTGGGAGGGATGAAATCTGAGTTCCTGTTCCTACTGTGATGAATACTTTAATGATATGAAAACAAGTTATTGCTGGACCAGAGAAAAATAGTCCCTTTTTCTCTATCCACTGAACACCAAAGCCCTACGGCCAGCAAGTTATTCCCAAACTGTAGTTATTTCAGGGAAGTGGAACAGCTTCAGTAGGCTGACTGGAAAACTCCCTCAACCTAACAAAACATGCTTGTTTATAGAAATCGGTTCTAAGGTAGTAGGTGCTGCTTCTTATCTTTCCAGCTGGCGAGATAACTGCATCCAGCTCCCCAGTGTTTTCGGTATGACTCTTTTTTGCACAGAGCCAAATCTCATAATTATGCTCAGGAAACATCCAGTCTGTGGGTTCAGGCGTGGTTTAGCCTTGAGCTGTAACCATGCACTGGAGCCCAAATCAGTAGTTTGGTGCAGCTAACACTTCTTTGTTCTTAGCACTGCATTCTCTGAAAAGTGTTGCTGCATTTTCATCCCACTTTTGGGCTCCTGTTGTTTCTCCTCACAAACCCACCATGTCCCTTCCATTTCTGAAACCAGACAATTTGCTGCATCTCATTAGCAAGCCACTGGTCCAAGTCTTTGCACTGATGAAAATTTAGATGCCAGCAAAGGGTCATTGTCCATAGAACCAGACACTACCTGGACCACGGTGACATCTTTGAACTTATGTGCCTGATGTGGCAGATGTTATTGTGGCAGATGTGGACAGATGTTAATTTAATGTCCTCATCTTCTATGTGTCAGTGTGTCCTGTTAAATCAGTTTTGCAAATGAGACCAAGACTCGAGAAATTTAAAATTCTTGTCCTCATGCTGCTCCAGTTGTGAGTGTTGCACTGCTGGTAGGAACAATGTCCATGTGCTCTTCAGACTATATATATATAATACTGGCTCACCTTCTTTCCTCAATTTAAGCAAATGGTAATGAGCCATGTTTATAATGTGGGTTCTATCTCATGCAGTGAAATGAATATTTAGAGCATTTCCAAGTTGTTTCATTTTGGCTTTTTTAATGTATGGTCTGCAGGTGGTGAACTTTTTACTGGTCTCTACAGTGACTACTGGGGAAGAGATGCTGCCCTGTTTCGCACCACGAATCGCATGGCCCATCTCCGAACTGAACCTGACAATGAGCGCCTGTTGAAAGGTATGGGGAGGAGAAGAAGGATGAACCAGAGGTGTTTCAGATGACTGGACAATTTCTGAATAACCATAAATAAAAAAAAATATTGTTCATGAATGTACATATCCATTTGGAGTTGAATTTATTTAAACTATCTTTTTCTGTGGAATTTTTCATGGATACTCAGCCAGGATAAGCAAATTGAAATCTTTACTTTAATCATATATTGAATTTAAGAAGTGGTACTTTTAAATCATTGATTTTTCACCTGTAAAAGAGTTTTTTATATTTTTAATATGTTATACTGCTTTGTGATATACCAGATATAATTAAAATATTTTTTTAAAAAATCTATGTAATTAATGGGAGCTTCTAATTAGAACTCAGTACTCTTTTTGCTAGCTCAGATAATTTTTTTTAAAGTTGTGTAGTAAAGTGATATTACGCAATAATGCAAAACAATAAATATATTATTATTCAATAAAATAAAAAGTTAAAGCAGGTAATTTTAAAGAAGAAAATTAAGTCATTTCACAGTAAAAATACTGAAACAGAAATAATTTCCTGGGAAATTTAGAATCTGTTTCATACTCATCAATGTGAAATGTAACTGAATTTCAAAGTGTTGAAATTTGTGTGAAATAAAGTGTCAGAATCTTGATTTCTTTTACTCTGAAAGTGCTGCAGTATTTCATTATAACAATGACATAATTACAGATAACATTTGACAAGGAGAGTCAATAACTGCCTTTTATGGTGATTCATATGGTGAGAATCATCTTTGCAGTGAAAGGACATAAAAGTTTTTTTTCTCTAAAACTTCAAGGCAGTTTTCTACCAAATCTATAGGGGAAAAAAGTTTTTGCCACACATGTCTTTCTAAAAGAATCTGACCTAAGACTTGAATTGAATGAATTAATTTATTTTTAAAAAAAAAAAATATTTTAAACATATATACATCTATTGCAAGTCCAGTACTTAGAACTGAACTGAGCGTTTACGCTGGCTATGTATGGGTAGTAACAATCAAGTGGATGCTCGCAACCTGCAAGTGGAGTTTCTTTCATCTTTGGAAGATTTCGTTATTCTAAACATAAAATTCTCTAAATTGTGGCCTCAAATTTTGATTTGCATTTTGCCTATACTTGAAAATTAAATTTGAAAAAAGATACATTTTTAAATGCATATTAAAAACAATTTAAAAAATGCAGCAAGTGCTGTGTCAAAGTCTTAAAATGCAGTTACAGTTTTCCTAGAGAACAGACATTTAGGAAATATTTACATTACCCACTACTCCTAAGGAAATTATACAAATTGTATGAATTATTTTCTCATTTAAAAAACTTTTAAAAACTTTGTTACAATTCAGTGAAATGAAATCATTCACAGGTCTGCTTGGTGTGGGATTAAAAGGCATACAGGCATGGACTGAAGTCTACACTTTGGTTTCAGGTTTGCAATAAAACATCAAAACAGGAAAAATTTAGAAAAGATTTATTTCATGATGAAGTTACACAGTGTATCTTCTATGTATGCTCTGCAACTATGAGAGGTCTTTATCTAAATGGCTATTCATTCAAAGTTGACTTTCTTACACCTGGTTTGTATGGGATCAGACATTTCTATGCAATGTAAGGTGAGGTTTTAGTCTAATCCAAATTAAAATATATAAAACACAGAGAATGAGACTGTAAAAAGGTCTTTTGCACAAATACAAAGGAAGATTAGTTTGTGAATTGGAGCTATAAAAATACTTCAACATTAGTGTATTCCACATGTTCTATAGATACCCACAAATTTGTTGGGTTTTTTCACTATTTCCATCACCTAATTGCCTGTAGGTATCTCTCTGACTGACAGATACCTGATTTGTAATGTTATTTTTTGATTGCTACCAGCTAATTTTAAGGATTGGAAAAATAAGAGAATGTTTTAATAACTTGAACTCAATTAATTTTTGTTTTATTTTAAAGAACCAAAATTCGTTGGCTCATACATGATTCCTGACAATGAAGACCACGATGATAACAAAGTGTATTTCTTCTTTACTGAGAAAGCTTTAGAGTCTGAGACAAGCACTCATGCCATATATACCAGAGTGGGACGTGTATGTGCGGTAAGATCCTTCCTCTGATTCCCCAGCTAAATGAGAAAGGAAGCATATTCCTTTAGGTCCTTCTCCTACAGGCAAATGTGGCATCTATTAGTGCATGGGAGGGTAAGTTATAGGTCTGAATGAAAACCTTACATCACTTACCTGCAAGCATGATAAAATTCACAAGTCATCCAAAATCTGTGTTTAAAGCCAAGTTTAGCTGAGAGAGATGATAACAGTAACAGCAGTTGCCCACAGTACTCTCTTACCATCCACATTCTCAGTTCAGGTCAGGACTCTATCATCCTTTGGACTGGCTGTAGGTCCAGGGCCTCTTGCAGCTCTCACAGCTGTCGTAAAACAGTGTCCCTCCACATTCCAGGTGACAGAAGCAGCCCAGCCACTAGTCCTCTCTGATATTCCCTCTTGTTTTCCTATTTTGTCAGTAAGGACTGAACTGACTTTGTGCAGGGCCAGTAGCTTCCCTATCAGATATCTGGATAGGGCAAGATGCAAGGGGTACAGATTGAAACACATTAGGTTATGTCAGAATGTAAGAAAACATTTTTTTGCTGCCAGTATGGTTGAACACTGGCACAGGTTGCCCAGAGTCTCAGTCTTTGGAGATGTTCAAATCCTACTGGTCATAGGCCTGAGCAATTTACTGAGTAACTTGCTCAGGACACTTGGACTAGACAATTTCCAGAGGTGTCTGCCAAGTTCAGTTTTTCATAGAATCATAGAATGGTTTTGGGTTGGAAAGGAGCTTAAAGATCCTCTAGTTCCAATCCACTGCCATAGTCAGGGTCACCTATGTTTCTGTAAATTTTGAAAACCTGATTCAAAATCTGATGCAGGAATGACAGGAAGCATGCAATGCCAACCATCTATGGAGTTCTTTTTAAATAGTAGCCAAATAATGTCTTCGTTTCGTCTCTCATTACTCTTCTTAGCAACTAAGAACAATTGTGCAGATAGAAAATTAGAACAAATGATCAAATTGTCCAGCACATTATTATCACAGACAGGCTTAAATTTTACCAGAAGGAGCAGTAAAGTCACAAGGAAAAACCTTGCTGCCCTCTATTGCCCTGCATGATTATCCATTTCCCATTCAGGCCATGTTCCTGGTGTGTTGATCATATCTCTTTTTGGCTCCCTGTCCCCACACACAGGAAGAGATCTTGGGCAGTTGCTGGAGAGAAGCACTGTTAACATATTATCTTCCAGGTCAAAACTCCCATAATTGGTCCTCTCTGAACAATTGTTGAATTTTGGGTGGATTCCATTTCTAATAACTAACTACTGCAAGGCTGATGAGAGGACCTCTCCCATTCCCACCAGGACTATATCTGCTTGATTAAAGAAAGGAAAAAAGAAGCTTATTTCTTAACATTTTATTTTGTTTCCAAAAGAAAAGTTTTCCAAAATATCCCCCTCCTAACAGTAGGGGATATCTTCTTAAAACTATTGGGCAAAAAGCAAGATACAGGTTAAAAATCTTCTGTCACCTCCATGTCTGGTGTATACCACATATGCTCACCAGCATGCTACCTATTAAAGTCTCTTCATGCTACCTATTAAAGTCTCTTGAGTGCTCATATGTAACTGAAAAACATCTGAAGTATGCAAAGTACCAACTGCAGCCTCAGACATTAATGTTCACAAAACCAGTTGGCTTTCTGGATTCCAGCCTGTATCAAGATCTGAAGTAGAATTTTTTGGCTTATGTTTTGAATAGATGTCTGAATAGATTATTTTAATGGTTCCCTCTAGTCTACAATATATGTACCTGGAAGTCTTATCACTCGCTATGGGTTAAAGCAAAATCCCACAGACCTTTCTCTTCCACTTCTCCAAAACTTCAAGTCTTTTATCATCTGGCCATTAATTTCACAGCTGTATGTTATAATTTAGATTTGATGTAGTAAATACAAACAATACTTAGTGATTCAATAATTGGCCTTTTTTTTCCTGGCTGTTACATTTTTAACTGAAGTGTAACAGGTTTTTGCAACACAGAGGTAGCCAGTGTGCATGTTTCCAATCTTCTGAGGAAACCGATCTATGTCTTTGAGAGGAGTTTTGCAAGCCTATTATAGAGCCTTCAACAGCCAGTTACACAGTCTACTTGGACATAAGGCCATAGCTTTGAGGATGCTACCCCAAGATTACAAAATCTGATTGCGAAGTAGCACTAAATGCTCCCTTTTCTTGAAAGTCCCAATGGTCACAAGAGCAAGAAAAAGGTGAGAAAGCCATAGAAAGGCAGGATTATTTAAAGATATTGAGATATTGTTAGAACGCCATGTAGACAGTTGTCTCAGAATTGCAGCAGCTGTACCAGCTCTCCAGATAGATTCAGAGCTTCAGATTCCAAATGCATTGAACTGATTCTGCTCTCAAAGCAAAGCTAAACTTCACTAATGTACTCAGTATATCTAATTTACAAAAATGAGTAATAAAAAAAAAAAAAAGGTTCACAACAGTTGTATAGTTAAAACTATCCAGGGATGTGGAACAGAATTAAAAAATTCTTATAAACCCACAGCTCTTAATGAGACCTGGACTTGATCAGTTCAATCCTCTTGAAAACTGACTCCAGAGTGCTAGTAATAGACTTGTGGTTTGAAAATGGATGCTTTTGACATTACAAGATACAATGAATGATTTATTCAGCAGACATGTTTGTGCTTCCAGACTTACTCATTCAAATTACCACTGGCACTTGTTTCTTTCTACACAGAATGATATGGGAGGCCAGCGAATGCTCGTCAACAAATGGACCACTTTCCTCAAAACCAGGCTAGTTTGTTCTGTGCCTGGGAGAAATGGAATTGATACGCATTTTGATGAATTAGGTAAATATCCTAGAATGCAACAAACTTAAAGCTGTCAAAAAAAAAAAAAAAAAAACAAAACAAAAAAAACCCAAACAAACAAACAAAAAAAAAAAACCAAAACCCATGCACTTTCAGAATAACACATTTTACTGTAAAATATTATACTTGTTGTATTCCTTAGTTGTTAGTGTTTTCTTTCCATGGTATATGAAGTTCTAGAAATATGGAGTTGGCTATCACCAATTACTCCTTTATATATTGCATTGTTTTTAAAGATTGCTTTTAAAACCTGCATAAAATTAAATAACATAAGTGAGTAAAATAGGATTATACTTAAAATAATCAATGAAGTGTCTCTTCTGGGATTGGGGAAAGTAGTTTGTTACCAATAACACTGCATTTAAATTTTACAGAGGATGTGTTTTTACTGCAAACTCGTGATAACAAAAATCCAGTGATATTTGGCCTCTTCAACACTACAAGGTAAATAACTAGAAGAAATAATAGCAGCCATGGAGGAATGTTTGAACAGTCTATGAAAGAGACAGAAGCTGCATGATATATATCCCTTAGCAAATATATAGTTTAATCTCTGTTCTATTCACAGTGGGCTTCCTTGTTAATGTAAAAACTGCTCTATAACACTCAGGGGCTGAAATCTCATTCAGTGATTCAGTCTATCTGGATCACAAATTAATTAAAAGTTTCTCAGCTTGAAAATTTCCCAGTGTCAAAGTATATGCACCCCTGCATGTTTATAGGAACAGCATCTCAGAGCCACCTGTCTTCCTCTAAGAGCTCCCCTGTATTTCAGGGTTTTGCAGATAGCAGCTTAAATTCTTACTAACTTCTTGGTGAAGACTGAGCACCAGCTGTGATCTTGCTGGTGGCCTCCTCCTCCTTTTCCACTGCAGCCTAGTTCAAGTGAAAGCACGTACTATTCTCGTCTTGGAAATCCAACTGTTAGTTTAGTATGTACCTGGTAGAAAAGAGCAGCTGTGCTTTTTCCACTATGTCTTGATTTATTTTTTTCTAATAAAAAAAGGCAGATTTGCTCCTCTAGGGATGCAAACACCTGGCATTTCCTATTGGCTCCCAATGCCAGTAGAGAGAGGTGAGCACTTAATTAAAATTATTTGGATCACCTTCTGGAATCTTCAGAAATAATTTCTTTGTAAAAAGTAGTGATGCTTCTTTGAAAAAAAAATAATTCACTTGCTTCTATGGAACTAAGTGAATAAAATATAAAAGTAAAATAGAAACATTTATGTGGATTGACCTACATGAAGTGATCTTCTTATCTAACTAATAACACCAACCAACATTCCCACTCAATACAAAGAGGTCTAATTTTAGTCAGTGTTCATTTTAGTTAGATGGTTGATTCCCATCTTTCCAAGCAAAACCAGTAGGAAAAATGTTAGAGAAGAAAAATGTTAAACTATTTAAGTCACTAATCAAAGACACATAAGACCCAAGTTCAGTTCACGGCACTCCCTCTCTTTCTAAACAAGTAATTTAGAACTTGTGTTCACCATCATCAAGTTTTGGCATAACAACAGAGAGCTTTCTTGGAGAATTGTTATAAATGTAAACACATTAAAAACTTTCAAAGCACATTGGATGCAGAAGAAAAGCATATAGGAAATAAGAAGTAGTATTTTCTCCTTGAATACTGTTGAAATGTGACTTATTCTTAATTGTGCAATAAAACCAGCATTATATGTACAGAATGTGACATATTGCTTTAATAATATCTTTAAATTTTATTTCATAGCAATATATTTAGAGGCTATGCTATATGTGTTTACCACATGGCAAGTGTCCGAGCAGCTTTCAATGGACCATATGCTCATAAAGAAGGACCTGAATACCACTGGGCTCTCTATGAAAGAAAAGTACCTTATCCTAGACCTGGTTCAGTAAGTGCAATGTATTTTTCCTTGCTTTGCTATGTAAATGAATTTGGAAAGAAAAAGCAGACTGCTGCTAATGTATAAATCTTTCTGACTTCACAGTCCAGGACATATTTCTTTGAATACTTATGTACTCCAGCATTTCTGGAAATGTGTGGAATAGTTCAGCAATAAGTTTAATCGAGTACTAGACCCATATGTTTCCCAAAGGAAAATCGTGGGATAAGTATATAAGGTTTTTCAAAATCCTGTTGGGACTTGAATTTATCAACCTTGTGTTAAGGTCTTAAGACCCCAAAGTTCGGACCCCAGGCAAAAAGGACAGAAAAAGGCACCTCTAGAAGGTGGGTCAGGTGCTGCATTCAGAAACAGTAAGGGCTTTATTTGTGAAGGAACCTCACCTTCTTTCTATTGCCTGCTAAAATGGTTAGCACTCTGCATTCTGAATCCCAAGCGCCCGAGTTCGAGTCCTCAGTGGGACCGTTCCCTGGGCAGTTAAATGCCTCCCTGCCATCCGATCCCATCAGATCTCAGATGCTCAGCAGGGTCAGCCCCGGTTAGTACCGGGTGCTGTAGACAGTCCCGAGGACTTCACTGTCACTGTCCGAGCTCGCTCGGCTGTGGCAAATGGACCTTAGGACTTAAACAGTGGGGCCAGTTCTGCCCACTCTGTGCCTTACCTAAAAAATCCACTGGGCAGGCTGGAAGGGCACACCCACGTGGGGAGAGCCCTTCCACAGATCTTTGTTCACGAAGTCTGGCCATTATTATAAAACCCAGGACATTTAGCAAGCATTAAAGAAAGGGAAAAAAAAAACAACAAAACAAAACAAAAACTGCAAGAGGATCCACTATTTCAAGGTCAGGTAGTTCTGGTTCCTTTTTTCCCACCTCATTTTCAAAAAGAATAAAATTTGAATAGTTATATAATTCAGATCAATGCACAGGTTAGAAATGAGACATAAATTTTAATAAAAGTAATTAATCATAATAAATGCATTTGTATATTGGGGGTAAATTCTCTATCATTCTCTCAAGACTGGTTCTTTCTGGAAGCAATGGTCTAGTACCCTCACTATTCATTGGTTTGCTTTCAGACAAAATCTCACAGTGTGAGATTTTACTACTCTTAAATCCTGCACTTACCAATATTCTTGTTCTGTTCTCTTTACAAAGAATATAGAAATATTAAAACAACATTACAAAGAGCAAAACTCAGCAAAACCACTCATACTTTCTGTTAATTTTCACACAAGTTCCTTTATAAGGGTAATTTCTTTTTTCAATGGACATTAATTGAAGGAAAGAAACAAGACCTATTTTGAAAATTCAGTTAATCTGGGAACTGTTGTGGCACATTCTGCAACTATAGATGTGCTGTCATGTAGAGAGTTGTTTCTTGCTGGTGCTTAGATTTCTGGAGGAAATCACAAACTCATTACTTAGAGACAGGTAATTAATTTCTACAAGGAATTCCTAATTTCTGTGTTGATTTCTAACACGCATCACAAATAATATTCACCTCAAACCCTCTTCCTGTTTCATGCTATTTCTAGGTGTTTCTGAAGTTTCTGTCCCAGGGCTCTCACATCCCCACCTATTGGTGCAGGTTGAGGTGCCCTTTGCTTTGCAGGGGCCTGTCACGATCTCACAGAAGAAGCACAGACAGGACTTCCCTCACTTTCCCCTTCCTTCTGCCAGTCTGGAGGAACCCCACAGCAGGCAATGCCAGGCTAATAAGGAAGGAAGCATCACATCCAGTATCTTTTCTTTGCCCTGTACCTTTTGGGATTACAACTACTTACCCACCCATGACAATTGTCATCTGTTGCAAAGTTGCTTTTATTTACACTCTTGAAGGTCCACCCCTTATCATATCAGCATTGGGTGGGTTTCTGACTCTGTGACATGCAAAGACATTTTTCACATATTTTTGGCTAAATTTCCCCATTTTCACACTTCAACTCTTAATCTTGTCTCAGGCTTGGGGCTCACTGTCTTGATCTTAAAGGTGGATTAAACAGTTTCTGTAGCATTCTTTTCTGTGCTGTCTTACTTGTGCTAATGGAGTCAATATTCTCTTTTTCATACTAAACACAATCATTTCCAGAAATAGGCATTGCATACAATTAATTTATCACTGAATCTCAAGGAATGAGAGGTGAAAAGGCTTATTAGTTTACCTACTCCATGCCAGTACAGCCTTTCTTCCTGTAGTATCATTTCAAATGCACATCCCTTCTCATTTTAAATTGGTCCTTTTAAATTCATGTTTTCCTCTGCTTCTCTTGGGGTTAGAGACATAAGTCAAAATGTCAAAGCAGATGCTCCAAAAAAGAGATTATCTAGGATTGAAATATGAATATGATTTTACCATCTTGGCCAATGACCTACCACTGTAGCAATGTTGGCATCAATACCAAATTATTTTTTTGTTTGTTTGACATTGATCTAAGTAATTGGTCTTGAGTCAGGAGAGAAAATCAGACAAATAAATTATCACACTTTGAGAAAAATGGTTGAATTCAAAGGAATTATTGGTTTCCTATTTGAGTTTTGGTATAGCGACTTTACAGATTTTGCAGTTTTACCAAATAATGAGTGCCATGCATGGATTGCAGAATGCCTGGATATTTTGCAAAGATGATACAGTCCAAGCTCTTTAAAAGTGGTAGTCATTTTTTTTCCAGGCAGTAGAACACCTCACATATGTTATTTAAACTAGCATTAAACATAGGCATGAATTCAGTATTAATGACTGGATTTATTGCATTAATATCTCCTAACACTGAAGATTAAATCGTTTTTTGGCAAGAAGGAGAGAACACTGAGCCAGCACTTCAGCAAAGTTGACAATGATTTACAGAAAGGCTGCCCTAAGTTGTACTCCCTTGGCCAGCTTTGGGTCAGACTGGATTGTCAGCTCCCCAAAAGGCAAAGCATAGGAGCTGAAAAAGTAGCAGAAGAGTGCAAGCAATTTTCCCTATATCGTGGAACAAATTAGCTGAGGAACCAGGTCTTTCTTGGGTGTTAATAGATTAAATCATGTTTTTCTCTACATGTTGCAGAGCGCATCAGAGGCTGAAGTGGCTGGCTCTGCCAGCTAACAAAGCATTAATTGACTCATTTTTGGCTGCTCATTTAGGGCACAGTTTAGAGGTCTTTCCAATGTTTTTCCAATAGCATGAAAAAAAAGCATGTTTTGGGCTGTATCCAAGTGTTAGTTTTCACGCCCCAAAGCAAAGCTCAGTATATTGGTAAACTGAATCCCACTACCTTTCCCATTACAGGAATGACAGTGACAAGGTGCTAAAAATAACCTACTATTAGGTATCTCTGAGAGTCAGAACTCTTTGATCTTAGCTATTGAATGAGTAAAGAATAAGTCTATAAGGAATGAGAGTAGAGCTTAAAACTAAATAAACAGAAAACCACTGTTCAGAGACACACCGGTTCTGACAGACTCTGAAATCCACCCACTGCTTTTGCCATAAACTCTGCCCCTGTTTTGCTGATTCTTTTAGTTCATTTAGGCTGTACTGCTTCTGGAAGTGACATCAGTTACATTAAAAAGGGTGCTGATAGACTTCAGAGACAGCTGCATCTACTGTTTCCTTTCTAGACTACTTGACTTTATTTAATTAAAAATGAAAAGACTGTGAAGGATTATTTTTATTAAATCTCTCCAAGGCTAGAACTTTGTAGAGAGAACCTGGCAGTGCCTATTTACTTGATATGCTGTGCAGTGCATGAGAAGCAGAGGCTTAGCCTGTCTTCATGCTCCAGCTCTGTCTCTTTATTGCAAACAGACAGTGAAATTCCATCATTAGGTTGATTAGGCAATTACTTTTAAGTCAACACTGAACAAATACTTTCTTGTAGCTAAGCCCAAAAAGTGGAAACAAACATTGCCCCACTTGACAAGTGCAGAAGTTTGTTATTGTCAATTACAGTTGACCACAAGTTTAAAATTACTGTTTCCAGTAAACACATAGAGTATTTTATTTCATTTTATTGATTGAAAAATCCAATTTAAATTTGGAAAGGCTGCTACTGTGGTTTTTCTTGAAATGCTTCTTAAAACCACACTATCTTGTGCATATTTGGAGAAAGTAAATGGTTACTGAGATATTTCCAGCTTGATTGTAAATGGTTTGAATAAGACATTATGAAGCAAATTGGAAATGTAGAATCTATGTTCAGCTGGGAAACGCTATCTCCTTCACAAAGCATCCTAAAATTAAATTCTCTCTTTAACACATTAAATTATCCTTAATTGCACATTTGACTGAAGGAGTAGGCCTCTTTTAATCAGTCATTGACATAAAGTTTATTTGCTTTGCAAACTGGTAGATTGATCAATGCAAACATTGGTATTTGAAGCTAAACTGTGATATATAATACTGTCATTGTGAGTTAGGAATTAGAATCAAGCATTATACTGCTAGGATGTCTGAAATCAAGAATTACTGTTGCTGCTGGCATAATTTTTAAGTGTGCTTAGTTTCTTATGGTAGTACATTTTGCAATCAAAAAATAATAAGACTAGAGATTGATTTCAAGCATTACTGTTCTTCTGGTTTTGCATGGCTGTGACTCTACTGGGGCAGGAAACCCCTTTCTCCTGACTCTGTCAATGACCATTTTGATTGCATCTTCATTATGAATTTAGGGAAGACATAAGCACTATGGCTTTTGTCAAAATCTGAAAGTGTGATTGTTTATTCTTCCCTTAGTATGCCAAAGAGGGAGGAACTCACTCTTTCTAAACATGGCAATGCCAAAGCTTTGTTCAGCATTCCCTTTCTTCTCTTGATTAGTAATCCACAGGTGTATAATGTTCACTATCCCAATTCCTACTGTGGTCTTCTGTTTTTGTTTATAGTTCAGGTTTTCTGTAAACATGTTTTTATACCTGAAAACAAGACCTGTTTCTGACAATTTATTTGGCCAACCTTCAGGATAATCTATGTTTTCTGTTTTTGCAGTGTGCCAGCAAGGTGAATGGGGGTCTGTACACTACCACTAAGGACTATCCTGATGAAGCTGTCCATTTTGCCAGGAGTCATCCACTGATGTATCAGCCCATCAAGCCTGTTCATAAGAGACCAATATTAGTTAAAACAGATGGAAAGTACAATCTTAAACAATTAGCAGTGGACAGAGTGGAAGCTGAAGATGGGCAATATGATGTCTTGTTCATTGGCACAGGTAAATACAGACAGCAGGGAAGAAGACTTAATAAGTCGGGGGGTATTTTGGCTCCAAGGTGAAGGAACTCAGTACAACAGTCCTCTTTAACATTTTTTCTTTGCACAACTGTGCCTTTCCTTATGTTACAGAAATGTTAGTCATTTTATACATGTGTTTTACTGTGATGATAACATTGTATGGGAAAGTAATGGTAGGGAAATACTTAAAGACTAGGAAGAGAATATTAAGTAAAGGATTCCATTTTAATTTCTTTTCCAACAAGAACATTAAATTAAATTGCTGGACAACTGACCTTATTTTTTAAACTTCAGAACACAGTTCTGTATCTGAGCATATATCTGAGCTGAGACCTGGAGACCTGAGAGAAACAAAGGTGGTGTGATTTTCAAAACTATCAGCTCAAGTTACTGGCTTTATTCCATAGTTTATTTTCCCCAGTTCTGGAGACCACAAGTCTAGCTGATATCATTAAGAAGAAGCTGCCAGCTTCTAGATTTGGGGTACAACACAGCTCAAGGAAGGAAGGAGGAAATACCCAAGGTTTTTTTAAAAAAAATGTTAGAAGTTTCCTGCCGAGTTTTCTTCTCTTTCTTTGTGCCATTTTCACAAGATGCAGAAAGCTTGTTTAGAGAGAATTTTTAAACATCTTCCAAAGAAACACAGTTAAGGCAAAATATAACATAGACCTGCCCTAAGTCTAAGAAAGTAGAGAAAAAAATAGATATCCTAATGGTATTTGAAAAATAAGAAAACTTAAGAAAATAAGAGGAAATGCTGGAACTAGACAAGATTTTAGTCACATCTAATCTGTCTGGAAGAAATCCAAGGATTCTTACATTCACATTTAATCAATTTAACAACAAGAGTGGTATCACAAATCATTTTGACCATTTTGTCTGGAAAAGCAGTTACAGTGAATTATTTTTTACTAATGAAATTCCTCTGATAAGCACATTTTAATGTTGAGAACATTAAAAAAAAGCATGTTTGTAGAATAGCAAAAGCTTATTTATATTAGTGCTGTTTTCTAAGCTGTTAAATGGCCTCAGTGTGGTCTTGGTATTGGACTTATTGTGGTCTATAAAACATGGTACAATATGACACGTTTCTGTACAGCATATTTCACATTTTTCATACTTTATGCTTGCATTTCTGACTGAGATTCTATAAAATATTCTTGTACACTGTTCAGCCAAGTTGAATCCAAAGGGGCTTGAGCATGTGCTTTAAAGCTGTGCTGGACTGGCACCCAACAGCTGCTTAGTCTTCTCAAGCTGTATGATCTCAGGTGACAAGAAATTCCAGCAAAAGAATTTGGATTTTAGAAACTCTGAAATGAAACCTGCAATCTCTATTCTGGCAAAGCTCCCATGAGAAAACTCACTGCTTCTTTGGCAATATAATGTTGGAAAGGGTTAATATTGTTTTTAATCCCAGTCCAACCTGCTGTGTAACATAAGTAAGCAGCATCTTACAGCTGAGCAAAAGTTTCCTTAGAGTAGCAGGACAGGTTAGAAAGGTTCATCAAAGGCAAAGTCTGAACATCAGAGCTTTCACATGTCTGTCAGCAGGATTGGAAGAGAGACTTACTTATGAAAATCAGAGCTTGGAATATAATTTCTTTTTACTGTTCCATCACAAAATGGATGCCTTTGATTACATATTCTCTTTGACAAATGGTGTATGACCCCTGTTTAATGGTTCCTCTTTTGGTTTGTCCCTTTGATCTTTTGCTGAACATTTCTCCCAGTGATTGCCTGCTTAATATTTCCCCTGTAAATCAAAGGTGACTGAAAGTAAGAGAAGAAAGGAAGTGATATTCACCATTGTTGATGACAGATTTTCAGATTAAATAGTGGAAGAGTATTCTATTAATAGCCAGCAAGGCAAAGCTGAAATAGTGGAAGACCAGATGCTATTTGTGTGTTTTAATTTCCCATGAGAGTTGCCTTGACAAAGAGGTTGATAAATCTAAACTCCAATGTACCTTAGTATTTTTTATATTTTAATTCATTTTCCTTTGATTAACACCTTCTGCTCAACAGTAGCTTAGTGTTTCCCTAGAGGAGGTTGAGAATTGTGCACAAGGAACCCCTGAAGTATTTCCTTCTCTTGCCTGGGGGAAGGGAGTTGCTGCCAGCAATTAAGTGTATTAGTAGTTTCCTATCTAGTGTAAACAGTCAGATCATATACTTAAAGCTACTTTACACCTGTTTGCCTCCTGGACTTATCTTCCACCTACTCCCATTTCTTATTCTGAAATATGGTCACCCTCTGTGATCCTTTTGAGGTTCACCAAGGGGTTATGACCCAGCATTTGAAAAATACAATTAATCCTGTATCTTAGGAATGTGTCAGTTGACTCTATTTTCCAGGGACAAATCATCTTTTTTTTTTTTTTTTTTCCCCCAAGAGTGAGAATCCTCGTCAATCACACCAATATTCAACTACCTGTAGACATTGATGAATTTCTATCCACTAGCAATTTGAAGAAGTCATGTAAAGTATTTGAAGGCCATATAAATGTTTCCACCAACCATAACCTTTTGGTTTGTTTTATTAATTTTCTCTTTAAATTTATTCCCAGATAATGGCATTGTGCTGAAAGTCATAACAATTTACAATCAAGAGACAGAATCAATGGAAGAAGTGATTCTCGAGGAGCTGCAAGTATTCAAGGTGAACTGTGCTGTCTGTGAAGCATATATACAAATCTTGAATTTTCTGAAAAATTAACATGTTTTAAAAAACCCTAAGGATAGTTGAATATATAGTAGCTGTGTGCAAGAAATTTTCTAATTATATAGTTATTTTATCACAGGAAATCTTCACTTTCAACTGAAGTTTTTCTAATGTGGAGTTATGGCCCAAGTACTGAAGCATACTGAAGCATATCAGTTCTACTGTCTTTCTGTTTACGTGCTTAGAGGTTGTAGTGTGACTTTTAATGAGAAACTTATTGCATTTCATTTAATTTTCCCTCGTATCCAGTTAAGTAATTAAAAGAGTACAACTGCACGCACAAAAATGTGCCTACTACAGTATTAGAAACTTAAATGAGGTCCAGATAGAAATAGCCAAATCCTCAGAAAGAGTGAATCAGTTAATCTGTCTCTACAGTGGGCAAACCTGAGTCCTAGTGAGGCAAAACTCTGTTCTGCTTGAGAATAATCTGATTAAAGCTCAGGGTTTGGTATGTGACAAAGCTAATATAATGAAATTCTCTTAGTGAGTGTTCACATCATGTCACGTTAGCCATATAAAGTAGGAGGCCAAGCTACTTCAAACCATAGGGAAAATGTAACATCAAAAGTTAGACACTTAAATCTGGTTCCTGCATTTAGACAGTGTAACTATTGACTTGCTGGGGAGAAAATCACAGAATTTCCCCCTCTTTATAAAGTTGGTTTTCAATAGAACTATTAGGGGCTACGTCTTGCTCCCAGAAATCTGAGCAGAGGGCAGAGAGGACAATGGTAAAAGAAGGAATTCCTGCTATTTTTATCTTATCTTCTATGAATGTTTTGTTATAGAGAACACTCCACTTATCACTCTCAAGTAGGACAAAAGAGATTCAGTGGTGGAAAGAGCTAATGTCATGTTTGACAGGGAAATTGTAGTGTTCCTGTAGCTCTGATAATCCTGAATTAAGTGTTGACTGGTTGTTTTTAAATAAACTCTTTTGAATCAATACTTCTGAAAGTCACAGTTTCCTCACACTTTTCCTAAAGAAAGTAAAAGTATCTAGCAAAGCTGAATGTAATAAGTGTATATCAATGCTATTTTACCTAATTTATTTCCATAGCTAAAAGACATTCTTTTTTCTAAACAAGTAAATATTTCTATTTTTTAGATGCCAGTTCCTATTATTTCTATGGAAATCTCTTCCAAAAGGGTAAGTATTTGACAAGTTTGAAATGTGAAGACTGCGACTCAAATGTAATGAAGCTGTAAACTGTATAGAGATAGACAGATGCATAGATAGACGGATGTACATCATCGATAATGAGATCTGGTCAGATACATGTAATCCTTCTGTAACATAAACTTATGCTATATGCTCTGCTCCTTCATCAAACATTTATGGTTTTCAATTCTAATGTTAAATATCCTTAGATCACACTATAATGCATATCAAAGCAAGTGAAAACCAATCTGCTTCATGAGTTACTGTCATAGTAATCACAGTAGGCATTAGCTTGGTGGATATGGCAACTCACAGAAAAGTGATAAATACAGACAAATTTCAGCCCATGGGGATGTCAGTGCAGAAAGACCCTTGCTGGCTCTCCCACATACTCAGTTGCCCAGTAGGACTGTTTGAAGCTGAGTCCCTTTTGAGTCCCTGCTAATTTCTGCTAAACTAAACATCCAATTCATTACTCGTGTGGATAGACTCTCATCCATATCCATATCATATGATTGTATCATCTCAGCATGAAGCCATAATAAACATCTGAGGATAGTTATATCTTAATGTTAGATGTGCACATAAACATAGTGGAACACAAGTAACAAAGGATGAGAATTGCATTAATAGGAGGCATAAGTGTGCTGCAAAAGATTATTTTAGTCTCGGTGTCTAGCCAGCTTGCAATCTTCTTGTAGGTAAGGCAGAAAGACAAAGTCCTCTGATGCTGATTCAGAGGAGGATCTTGGGTCTAAGTACTCTGAAATATTTTCTGCATCAATCTTTTTCCATGGACTGTGAAAACAGTTCTGGAGACTAAATTGTCTAACACTGCACCTAAGTGATCATTTGGAGAAAAACTCGGTGTCATTTCAGATATTTGTCTAATTGTCATGGTAAAAGGGTTGTGTTGGAAGAATAAAAAGGAGATACTTTATCAAAAAATGAAGCAGCCTTCCTCCATTACATCCAGATCCCAAGAGGGCTGCTAACTCTGCTAATTAAGATATATCTGGAAAATCTGGAGAGAATCATAAAAAAGCCACCAAAGCAATCCAGTGGTTGAGGAACAATACTTCTTGTGAGAAGTAAAAGTAGCTTAAATTTTTCAAGATATCAAAGAGAAGACTGAGAGAGAACAGGAGATGCCTGTACATATATACATACCATGTGAAGTGACTTCCTACTGTGTGTATGGGGATTCTTGAGCATTGATGGTTAAACAATATCAGATTGAACAACCAAATTCAGCTTGTTGAATGTAGATAAACTTAATCTTGAAATATAATACAGTTTTCTGATGATGAGGACAAATAAATGTTGAAATACATTTTAGGTACAAACTGACACTAGGTCTTTAAATTCAGCAGAAATATAACTTAATTGAGTATATGTGAAAAAATTTATGTACCTTGAGCATTTTAGTCTCCTTTGAACTTGGAGTTACTAAGCCTGCAGAGGCCTCCTTGCTAGCTATGTCTCAATATCCTTATAACACTGACCAGTCTTCACCAAATCATGGTACAATAAAATATCCCATTTCAGGGCTGAACTTGTTATCTGCAGAAACTGGGAAAGAATGTCCTTCTTTGATGTTCAGTTGGCCAGATATCAGCTGCTTTTTTGCCCTCTCTGATGAACCAAGACTTAGAGAAGTCTTTACCCTGCTAAAAGATGAAAGAGAAAATCCCACATCTTATGTCTCATTGGAAGTGTTGTTCATGTCTTCTGGGACAATCATAATGCACCCTTGACAGACAAAGACTTACCCTCAAACAATCCTAGGTTTCTTCTTCATTCCAGCTGGCAGGCTGAGTTTTTGGTGCTATTATCTGGTTTGTCTCAGCAGAAAAATCCTTCAAGCATTGCTGTTATCAGCCTCTCCTAATTTCTTCCCCTGGCATCTCTGAAAGTTACACTTCTGAGATCTAAACAGATATAAGAGGTGTAATTAGGCACAAGAATGAACTCTTGGGATTAAAATTTCTGTTTTGTGATAGCCTAAATGAACTGCCAGCATTTTTTCATCTTTAAGTAGTTTTAAAGTACCAAATTTTGAAAGCTTGGTCAAAGAGTAGGAATTATGGACTAAGTTTGGGCATTAGGATAAGCACAGTTAAGGAATCCCTTTTCTGACTGGTAAAACTGGAAGTGAGCTGTGCATAAGCAGTTTCTATTGCAGTGCACACTGCATATTTCTGTGGTCAGACAATTTATATTCATCAGTGACAAGACTTTTTCTCAAATTTCTGTAAATTCAAGCTATTCTCTTCTGAATTTATTGTGCCATCATCTGAAGAATTAGATTAATCATCTGCCATTGGATTTGAAAAGGATATTTATGTGAACTCAGAAGATTCAGTTAGTATTAATGCTGAAAACAAACCCCCAAACCCTACAAATAAACATTAAAGAATTAGATAGTGACCAGTTAATGTGTAAGGACAGACTGTACAGTAGGGAAAAAAAAAAAAGAAATCTATCTATCTCCCTGATAATATATAATCCATGCACTGAGGGGTTATACAAATCATAGCACTACTATACATGAGAATGTGTGACCATATTTTAAGTAGCCACATCAAGAATTAAGTTTACTTCAAAATTCCCATTTCAAAACTGAATTTGCTTTTAACTCATGCATATTTGAACTTCTTTGTTTAAAGTATTTTATGTCAAGCTGGGTTTTTTCGCAAATCGGTTGGATGACAGAGAAGTGCAAAGAGGGAGGCATTGGAAAATATCTTGAGGATATTAAAACACAAACTTGCAAAGCTGAAACTTCAGAAGCAAGGAAATGCCGAAACAAACTTGTCCATTTTACCTTCTTTCTGTTTCTCTGTCCTTGTGTAGGAGAGTTTAATCTGTAATCAGATATTCTCCTACAGAGTAACTGTGCCTCCCTCAGGGCACAGGCTGGATGCACAACTCGCAAGCAACGATAGATCTAACGTTTTTTTAATAGCTGCATTGGTAAGAGAAGTTTTAGTGGAAATTCTAGAATTTAGTCTTACGTTGTGTATTTTTTACAGCAACAGCTCTACGTTGGCTCCGAGTCCGTCATAGCACAAGTGAAGTTCCACCAGTGCGACATGTACGGCACAGCCTGCGCTGACTGCTGCCTGGCCCGGGACCCCTACTGCGCCTGGGACGGGATCTCCTGCTCCCGCTACTATCCCACAGCCATACAGGCAAAGAGGTGAGACCTGCTGCTTTTGCTGATACACTTTTTGCAAAATATCTACATAAACAGTTCCTACAGCAACACAAAATACTTCGTATCTCCCAGCAAATAGCAGTGAGATATCAGCTGCTAATTTATCAGCATAACTTTAGGGGATTGCAAGTAACAAATTCACAGGATGGCATAAACTGCAGTACCAGGAATATTTTTTATGAATAAAGCTAAATCACATAGTAATTATTTGCATTACATTGTAAACAAACCTTAATTTCCTTATACATCTTTTCATGTGCAGAGAAAAGATACTTTATAACATCAGAGGCATAGTTTGTTGCTATTATACAGCAAGTATATCACACTGCAGAAACATATACAATAGAGTTTCTAAAAAAAAAAAAAAAAAAAAAAAAAAAAAAAAAAAAAAAAAGCAAAGAAGAATCTATGTTAATAGTCAAATACCTTTACCAGCCAAAATCAAACCAGAGTTTCTGCAAAAGCTTAGGTTTGGGTTAGGCTTTTTTCAGTGAATTGAAAGCAAAGTTACTCTAGAGGCCAGTTCACAGCACAAACCTAATTTTAGTGCTTTAACTCTTTCCTTGTGGAGACTCTTCCTCTCTATCACCATTCACTTATTCATAGTTCTTGGGCTTCCCTCTTTTCTGCAGTCACTTCCTTGTCTTGCCTTTCCTCTCAAACCCAGGTTCTGCAATTCAGTTACACAAATCAAACATCTAGAAAATGCATGTTTTAATTCAGACCTTTTTACTAAAATTAGTCAGCTTTGCCACCTAAAGAGAGTAATTTCTAACCTGAGTCAGAAAATTTGGTAATGTATAATTCTTTCTGTGGCTTTTTTTGCAATTACTGGTTCTGCAAATATATGCTTAAGTATATATTACACCTACAAGGACTGCAAGAATTAGAACGAATTGAGTAATTTCCAAAGAGATTTTTGACAACTGGTGAAGGTGGTTTAGTAAAAACCAAGTCATAGTATCCCAAACGTGTTATTGTGTCTAAAGGAAACCCAGTAAGGTAGGGCTTTGTATTTATTTATTTTCTGTCCTGCATATCTTACCTTTCCATGAACCTGGATGCATTCAAACAAATGCAGGCTGACAATAGTCAGGCAAAACAGACATTTTGTAGTTTTCTATAAAATATAATACAGTCATGTTACCTTGGGCAACATGACTTTTTGGATAAGGCATATTAAAAAGGAAAAATGAGAAACTGTCTATGGCTCAGCATAATTAAGAATCACTTGGATTTACTGCACTAAGGCATAGGTTAAACCAAGTAGGAAATCTACAACACTTTTATAAGCAGGATTGCATAGTCTTCTCATGCCTCTTGCAAGTAGACCTAAAGGGAAGAAGTGGGCTCTGGTTGTCTGCTTAGTGTGAGATGTCTTGTTAAAATTTTCAGGCCTCAGATTAAGAAAGATGAGCAGCTATATAGTGGGCCAAGGAGATTAATGTCCTACAGTATAAGTAGAAATTGGATTATCATAATTATAGAACATATGGGTTACTCATCTAATGATTATAAAAGTCATTTGGAGAAGGGAGGAGGAGGTGTTAAAAATTTCCCAGCATCCTGTTAGCCTGCTAACAGTATCACCATTTACATTGTTCTGCAGGCTACTTATTGTCTGAGAAAATATAAGAGAAACTCACTCAGCCCTGCACTCTGTTGTACATGTTTAGCATATTTCTCATGTAAGACAAATTCCAGAGTAGGAACCTTTAAGTCCCCTGACACACACATTTATCCAGGGCTGAGTGATATGGGCAGCACCCCAGGCACCTTCCTGTGCCTTACATCCCTGACATTCAGCACATCAGTCTCTAAAAGAAGAAAATACTGCTGCTATCACCCTCCTTCTCTTGAGATAAGCACTGGAGCAATGGAGAAGGGATTTGCACTCAATTGAAGGTTCTTGAAGTTTGCAAAACTTGTTTTACATGTAAGAGTTTGGGGAACAGCCAGCAAGACTGACAATGTTGAGAGTCATGGATGGCATTGCTTTGTTGACTTTACCTCATAGCTGAAGCTCAGAGAATTTTATATTTAAGAGCTTACTCTAACTGCATGATACATGGGGAGATGGGGAGAACTACTCAGGACACGTGCATGGAAGTTGTTTTAAGTTACCTCCCATCAGGTACCAGGTGAAGAGCACTGCTGGAAAAGTTAGGTCCTGCTAGACAGTGTGGAGTTTTCTGATACCAAGTGGCACTGAGTAAGTGATAAAACTGCCATGGCTTCCTTGGACTCCAGGCAAAATTAATGCCACATCCCAGAGTATTCATATCTTAATTTGGCCTTGTCCCAGATTTCTGCTCAAGCTGTACATGGTAGTACAAATAACATGACTGCAAGGGGCATTGGAGAGCATTTGTTCCATCTGACATCCCTGCCTTCACTGGACTCACGGAGCTGTGCCTTACATTACAACACACGAACTGGCATTAATACCACCTCTATCTGCTCAAATGTGGCCCTCATACTGTGCATTTAGGAGGACTTTTGACTTGTAAGAGCAGTGCTGCTAGTAAGTAAGAGCACTGCTCAGAGCTCTCTTTTTAATTCCAGTTCTATTGGGGAAGAGTTGAACTGAGGCAAGGATGTACAAGGTGTCCTCCTCATTTTGATACAAATGCTGTCTACTTTAGATCCTAATGCCTCCAAGCTATAACAAGTGTTTAGAGAAACATTAAATAGAAATCTGTAAAACAAGACTTGTAAAAGATTTAAAGAGAAGTGAAGTATAAGTAGAAAAACCCTCTGCTTGATATCTGGGACTAATTTTTCAAATTGTGAAAATCTTTATTATAATTCCTTGTATATGCATAGCCTGGATAATTAATTAAATGTAGGATTTACTTAAGGACAAGTAAAACCAGTCAAAAATCCCATATCTTGATCCTGGGAGCACAGCACGCCACAATTCAATGGTAATTAGAGGTGTTTGACTCCTGCATATACTTCAGATGACAGAAAGAATTTCTATTGCATTCAAATTCCATGAAGTGCACTTGAGAAAGTATAGATCCAGAAATGCTTTTTCACTATTACCTCTACAATTTGATTTAGGCAGGTTCAATTTTTATCTAAACAAGCACGAAATTCTGCAAGTGAGATTCTTCGTTCTGCCAGCTCACCCTTCAGGCTGAAGAAGGGCTGAAGCAATTTTAAAATGTCTTTGAGCCTGGGTAAGGCTAGTGTAGTTCTTTAGGTAATTTTTAGAAGCTGACATTCACTGCCCTGCCTTCTCTCTCTCTCTGTCCTGTTTCTCCATCATCCACTCCACCAGAAGGTGCACAGTCTACTGATTTGCTTATGCAA
Source organism: Acropternis orthonyx (assembly GCA_035583155.1). Classification (NCBI taxonomy): domain Eukaryota; kingdom Metazoa; phylum Chordata; class Aves; order Passeriformes; family Rhinocryptidae; genus Acropternis; species Acropternis orthonyx. The sequence continues at coordinate 8,303,315 of JAWWEU010000040.1, forward strand.
ACCGCAGTGGTGCCTTTTTTCCTCAAGACTTTTCTACTTTGCCTCATCCATTCCTGAGAAATAATAAAGAATGAAAATGATGGTGATGATGATGACTGTGTCACTTTTTGCAGATAATTTTTACTAAGTTCCTGATAACACAGAGTTACAGACTGAAATCTAAATTCGTGAAATTACAGATTGCAAAAGACACTTCCATATATTCAGTAATCACTGAAAATTGATCTTTATAGTAGTTTATCTCAAAGGTTGTCTGGTACTCTATTATTCTTGGAATTCTGAATAAAATAATTTCTAAGAAAGAAACAAACAAACAAAAACCCACAAACAAATCAAGCTTATGTCAGTATTTGTGAAATGAGTTTGTCTCCCTCTTTCAGCACCTCTCCCCATTTTTTCTTCTCTTCAAGAACATAGCAAGTGAAGGCACTTGTAAATATATCTTCTCAATCTTCACACTCACAACAGTAAAATTCCATAAAAAAAAAAAAAAAACAAACATTCTTTTTCTTGACCAGTGCTGACAACTGGAGGAAGTGGTCCTGTTTTACAGGACTAAGTTTTTTAGTTCTACAGTGAGTTTAAGGAACTCAAGAGTAAATAGAACATGCCTGCTATCTATCCTGTTCCTGCTAGGAACAGCTGCTGGGCCTGATAAATAGTGCAAATCTGAGTGTTTCCAGTAAATTTTATTTGTGCCAAATAAAAATTCTGTCTTTTGTATTTACATAGCACTGGAGCAAAACATTACTTCAGTAGTAAATGCAAAGAATAACAACAGAACTCTTTGGCTTTGCTTGTTTCTAGCATATATATTTTATTCTGTACATATACCTGCTGTGCAAGATTTGCTGCACTATATATTTTTTCTGTTAATTAGTTATGTATGGCATTGGCTATACTGTGTAGAATTACTCTTTATGCAAATATAGAAAAGGTATCCTTAGTAAAATTAAATTTCAGGTTGTAGAACGTACTATATCTGGCAAGATACAGCATTCTAATAGGCTCTTTTATTACCCAAATAAGCAATTTTATTGTTCTTTATCTGGACATTCAGAGGGAAAAAAAAAAGCCATGTAAAAGCACAGTTCTTCTGGGAATGCACACTATAATCATGGTTTTATATCTTTTTTCTTTTTTCTGTAAATGCATATAAAACCCCCAAACCTCAAAACTCAGAATCATTTTTCTCTCAAAAGCACTTGCATTATTTCCAGGTTGAAAACAGGGCTCCCAGGTTCTGACCACAGTTCTACCACTAGTTCACTTTCTAGGCATGGGCAAATCATGAGCATGTTGTTTCCCTGTTGAGAAAAATGAGCTTAGTAACTGTCTGCTACAAAGGTGTAATATAGTAAAGTATTTCCTCTGTACTTTGAGATTCCCAAGTGAAAAAAAGTAATATCACAAGAATGACAGATAAAAGAACTACTATTCACATACATGGGAAAGTGTTCTAAAGTAAAAAAGGAAAATTTCCTTGTTTTCCAGAGAGAGAAAGAGAGAACCAAAATACAGGCTAAAGGTAAATTGGATTGAAAGTTGCCCAGTTGGTTCAAAGAATCTTGTTTTCATATTTATAACATCAGTGTTAACATCATTCATAAACTGGACATGTAGTTGTGCCTCCTGTCCAGACAAATATGTTTTTTTTTTCAGACACGTGATTCTCAGTAGGCTGAGTAGAGAGAAAATACGGATGTATAAATAAGTACCTCTCACAACAATGCTAATTTAGCTCCTTGTGTTTTTTAATTAATGCCACTTTAGTATAAACCAACAACATGTAAACCAAATGCATTCTTCCAAATAATTCCATTTTTTTCCTTCCAGACGCTTCCGCAGGCAAGATGTTCGACATGGCAATGCAGCACAGCAGTGCTTTGGCCAGCAGTTCACTGGTAATCTATTCACACATGCACAAATTGCTAGTAAATGCCTGGAACAGACAGCACAGAGTTTGCCAAGAGTGTAGTATGAGCCAGGCCATGATCTCACCTGAGTTTTTTCACTGGCAATTCCTGTAATACAGTAAGAGCTGTGAGGATGAGCCCATGCCATCCAGGTCTAAGAATTGACTGTTTCACTGGCAGGTCAGGTGCCTCCCACAACATCCATGTGGTCCTACAGCCCTGATATTCAGACTAAAGAGGTGCATAATGTATCTCAAGGGCTTCCAAGAGAAATAAAAGCACAAAGATGGGGAAGGGATAAGAAACAACAGGGCTGTATCCTGGAATAAATATGAAATAATGTCAGGATACTTAGCCAGAATTGAAGGGGTTCCATAGCACAGACATGGACAATTACATGCCTGAATAAAAATGTGTATTTATAATAATTACCAAGATTTCTCAAAAATAAAAAAAAAGAAAAAAGAATTTACCTTGTTTAATGTTGTTTTCCAAACCTCAGAAATTGGTGATTTCAAATATGGATATTGGAAATGGCAAAACAGAGAGAAAACAGTTGCCTGCATATCCTCAGTATTTTGCAGGATAACACACAATACATTTCTAGAAGAAAAGAAATAAACCATAAAAGCTTCTTCCAGAAAGATAGCCAGAGAAACAATATTTTAAATATTCAATATTAGATAGATACTTTACCAGAGAAAGCCTGATTAAAATTGTAGTCCATTGGAAGATATACTACATTTTGGAAAAGTGTATTCCAATATGAAATATTAATTATTCATCAAGTTTGAAATACAACAGAGAAATCATGATTATATAAAAGAGTGTATTTTTTTAGGGTTTAAAACTATTTGGTCTTAAGGATCTTTCTCACTACTATGGAATAAGATGATTTCATTAATGAGGCAATTGCCTTCCTCTGGTGTAACAACTCGCTTATCTTCCTCCAGATATTTTGTTGGGTGGAATAGCAGAATTGAGTTTTGATTAAATTAATTCACTTTGCTTTTATTAGCATTCTTGGGCCAAAACAATACATTCATTTTGCACGTATATAGCATGGATATGTATAATACTGGTTAGAGTATTTATAGTTTTTAAGAGTTTCATTTTGCAAAAGGTTACATGCTGTCATTTGTATCCCTAAAAAATTGAACTATTTATTATATTTAAACATGTATTGAATCCTCCTGTTTCACTCAGTGAAAATGAAATTAACTGTTCATAAGAACCAGGCCCAAGCAATTAGCAGTGAGAAAACCTGAGATCTGTTTCTCTGTGTATAATCTTAGGTGAATCATGGCACAATTTGGTCAGATGCTGTAAGATTCTGGGATGATGGGAATATTTATTTGGCAGGTTAGAATATTTATTTTGCAGGTCATTACTTTTCAGTCACTATCTGATTAGATCTGAATTATGCCTCACTCTTAAAAGTAAATATATCCTGAATATGGAGCTTTACAAGTATTTGCAGTAGCACATTTTTGAAACATTTATTTTCCTTCCAGGTGAAGTCCTGGAGAAGACTGAGGAGCGACTTGTTTATGGAATAGAGTACAACAGCACCCTTCTGGAGTGCACCCCTCGGACCTTACAAGCGAAAGTAATGTGGCTTGTCCAGCGAGCACATGAAACTAAGAAGGAAGAGGTAAGTATTCTTATATGCTAACTTTTGGTCAGTGAAAGAGCCTACTGTTAGGAATATTACATCTTCACTGAAAGGCCTTCTGAAATGTATGTGAGTGTCAGGGAAAATTATTATGTTCATCTGGTCTCTTGAATTAATAAACCTGAGAATTTAATCTGGTTTTTGCATTCAGCATCTTGAATGCAGATGTTAGAAAAGTAGTGAAGCTTATTTAAGATTTCAAAACAAAAGAGAATCCACCGCTTTTCTTGGTTGTTATTGCAGGAGTCAAATATGTACATATTCCTCCCAACATTAGCCTAGCTTAACATCTGTTCATGCCCGAAGTTTTGTCCAAATCCCTAATCTCTACATGTTTTTTCACACTTGGCAATTCCTCAAGTATTTAGCTGGAAGATGCCTCTTTACGCATAAACATTCTAACAACTATTAATCAGGTCTTTCACAGAAGGTGGTGAACTGTGAGGTGGTGACGATGTCCTACTATACACACATCCCTTTAGTCCCACTAGTTCAGACAATGGACACCACAAGCGTAAATTTGAGCAGACTCTAATCTTATACTTCTAGGATAAATTTGTTTTAATGTTTCCCCCTGAAAGTTATTGTATTTTACCTGAATAATTACATGGTCATGAGAAAAAGATAAATAAAAGCAAAGAGTAGTAGAATGGTAGAGTCACACAATTAGAGAATGGTTTGATTTGGAAGGCACCTCTAAGGATCATTTAGTCCAAACCCCCTACCATAGGCAGGGACACCTTCCACTAGACCAGGTTGCCCAAAACCCTATCCAACCTGACCTTGAACACTTCCAGGGATGGGGCATCCACAGTCTCTCTGGACATCATGTGCCAGTGACTCACTACCCTCATAGTAAAAAATGTTTTCTTTATGACCAATTTAAATTTACCCTCTTTTAGTTTTAAAGCCGTGCCCCCTGTCCTGTCACTACAGGGCCTCGTAAAAAGTTCCCAACTTGCTGAACGTACTGAAAAGTCACAGTGAGATCCCTCCAGAGACACCTCTCCTCTAGAGGAACAATCCCAGCCCTCTCAATCTTTCTTCATAGGAGAGGTGCTTCATTCCTCTCATCATTTTTCTGACCCTCATCCAGTCCCACTCTAACATATCCATGTCTGTCTTGCACTGGGGACCCCAGAGCTGGGTACAAGTATTCTTATTATGCAGCCCAGCATACAGTTGGCTTTCCGGGCTGCAAGTGGACATGGCCAGCTCTCATCCAGTTTCTCATCCCCCAGTGCCCTCAAGTCCTTTCTTCAGGGCTGCTCTTCACAGCTTTGTCACCCAGTACTTCTGTTTATATTCATCACCTTATTGTTAAAGAGAAAGCTAAGTGCTCTCTCCTTACCAGCATCTGCAAATGCCTCGAAGTGTTATTGTTTTGGTTTGACTCTTGGCAAAATGCCAACCACTTCCCAATGGGACAGAGTTTCAGTTAAAAGAAGTGAGGGAAAAAAA
>JAWWEU010000040.1:8316794-8331511 GCA_035583155.1 Acropternis orthonyx
TAGCCATCAGCGCGCTTGCAGCAAGCGTGGGTAGAGCCCTTCCCAAATCTTCGTTCGCGAAGCCTAGCCATGATGATTAAATGTTACACCAGAGACAGGGTGCTGTGAGATGGCATATATTCCATTGCAAGTTATTTATATTTGTATGGGATAAATGTCTGTAATGATATGAGAACTGCTGATCCACAGAAACTTTCAGAAAATACCTTGAATTGTGAATTGTTTCTTGCTATAGTTCCTGTGCCCAGGATTGTAAACTGGAGAAATTTTTAACTGCAAAGAGAATATGCTCCAGAAAGGTAGAAACATCTCTTTGTTGTTTAAAAAAAAAAAAAAAAAAAAAAAAAAAAAAAAAAAGTAAAAAAAAATTACAAAAATCTACCCCATCTATCCTTTTCAAAGCCATTAAATGTGAAAAATTAGGAAACCACAGAGGAGAAGAAGTTGCAAGAGTGGCATTTCTGGATTCTCCTTGGTGCTTCCTGACTTTGGTCTGTGGTTTTGTTGGTGAATGTAGGGTTAATATGAACTCAAGTGCCCCCATCCTCTTGTGTAGCTGTCGGTGGAGCTGAAGCTGCCAAGAGGATTGCCACTTCCACAGCCTGTGCCAGGGAGCATGTCCCCATGCACATGACTCTTGCCACTGGCTAATTTCAGCACTTTCATGTGCAGCTCTGGTCTGATCCAGGCAACAGACAACACACACAGTGTGAAGTCTTGCTGGGGGACATGGCAAATGCTGTATGGCAGGAGCAAAGGGACAACTGCTATATGGGGAACCTTTTTTCTCATTCACAGTGACTACTTGCACTTCACTGCATTTCATACTGTGCAATTCAGGAGAAGGCAGAAGAAAAGAAATAATTGTTAGCAAGTTTTGTAGTTTGGATTTTCCCTCTTGGAGAGCTGGATTCACAGAATTAAAATTAAGTAAATGGCATATTTGTTCAGCATATGCCACATGCTCCATAGAGCTTTCAGTTGCAAAGCAGCCTGCACAGAAGGCTGTCACCACTGCAATTACACAAAGGCCACAGGAAAAGAAAATATATTAATCTATTAGCCTGGCAGGAGCTGAATATGGACATGAGCTAAAATTTCAAAGGCTGCAGAGTAATCATGTTTAGTTCCTATTCTATTAAGGCTGTAAGGGAAAGGCTTTTTTTCCCCCCTTTCACTAAACATAATGCTATAAAAGACTTTCAAAGGTAGGAGAGATGAAAAACAGACATCTCTTTCTTGTCCCATATTCAGTCCATATTCTACATAAGAATTGGTGTTTTTAAGCCACATTAAAGAAGTGTATCAAATGAAGCAATTAGTCTATTTTTGTAACTATAAACAAAAGACATGCTGTGGGAAGTATCTTCTTACCTGAAACTGAACCTTTCTGTCATCAGCACAACAAAGGCTGTCCCCTCATAAAAGGTCTAGGCAGGGAAATAGACCAGGGTTTGACTAATCAAAGACATAGTGATTTATGCAGAACAGGTCGTGCGTTTTTCTTTAATGCATACAAGACTTTTACCTGAAATAAATAAAACTAACCTGCTGAATTTGCAATCAGTACATACTTTGTAATAGACTTAAAGAAGTTGCTTATAGCTTTGTTTCTTTGAAGACAAACGATTTTTTTCCTGTCAGCAAGAGTTGGTTATTCATAACATGACAAGTGTGGGAATGCTCAATAAGAGCCTGTTTTAATGCTTATATCCTAACAAGAGTTTTACCTCTACCATGTTCCTTTCTCATAAAGTTTTTTTGCTATTGTATCACACAAGTGCTGCAGGAACAGAAACAAACATCTCTTATTTTCAAGTGCTTTGTGTGGCAGATGTGAGACTTTACTGTAAGATGCACAGTGTAGGGATTATCAAACACATGGGAAAAGAAGGAATACTTGCAAGAACATATTTAAGGTAAATTGCAGTAAATCTTTACAACAGGGCATTCAAGCTATTGCACAACAGTGTAGCAACAGAAGTAGCAACTAATTTGCAGCCCCTGCATTAATGAGAGGAGCAGATAGCTACCACACAGATCTCCATGCTCAGCAATCTCTCCATATTTTGAATTATGTTACTCCAAGGATCAGATTTTAAAATAAAACTAATTTTAAATCAGACAGAGTTTACCCAGAATTCTTTCAGACTTTCCTCTACAAGCAAATAATATATTCTCATCTAGATTCCATTTCCCATGAAAGGCTGGACCAGAAGGTCTTTATAGGTCCCCTTCAACATGGTCTGGTCTGTGGTCTTGTGATTCTGTGAATATTAAAGTTCAATTAATTGAATCACATTTAGTACGTGGTGAATACAAATTAAAGCTACTTATTTCTTTCTCTGGCTTCAGATTTGTGTACAAGTCAACTGCAAAATCTTTCTATTACTTCATCCTAAAAGAGAGATGTTATGCCTCAACTGCACAATTATCTCTAAGAGAAAGTACTTAGTGAAAATAACATGTGTTTTGATGCTTCTTAATGTCCAGGTTAAAGGCTGACAAAGACTTTTGTGCTGTATACTTTTTTCATGTTTAATAGCTTGTTTCTGGGGTTTCTTACCTCACTACAGAACTGGGTTTGGGGAAAAAAGTGTGCATATAGATTTAGTTGTTGGCTGAATGAAGTTCCACCCTTTGAAAAGATGGAGCTAAAAGGAATTATTTCAGACAGATTAGTAACAGTAATGACAGCTGCTGAGAGACCAACGAGATCCAGCTAGGCCTTAGCTGGGTATCACTTTCCCACACTTCTATAGATTTTAATTAGAGTGCTGCTCCTGACTTCTTTGCTCCACTACTAATTCTTTTGAGTTCAGAAGATGTCCAGAATAGAAAAAAAATCCCCCTTCCTGGTAGGCCTGAGTCACAGCAGTGAAAAGTTGAACCTGTTGGTATTCCTGACATATGTATGTGCTACAGGACTTGAAAACAAGTCCTGTAGCTACTCCTGGGCATAAACACCCAATGGATCTCCCCAAGAATAACATGAGCAAGGCAGAATTCTATTATTAAAGAAGACCTTTACTCTGAGTTCGGAATGCCTGCTGTTTAACATGTAATGCAATTAAGTGAAGTTCACCAAACATATGAAATGGAAATATGATTACCAGATTAGCTGATGCCCATGTGGTGTGCTGAAGGCTCATCAGTTTTCATGCAAGGGAACAGAAAACTTTTCACATGCAAGTCTGACGCAGGTTTAGCCTTGTCCTGATTTTCTTCATTTTGTTTTCCCCCTCGCACTCACATAATGTAATTACTTCTACTTTCCATTGTTATCTGAAATAAAAATTAAAAGCTTTATGGACTTCATAAAGTCCATAATTCACTGAACAATCAGATGGCCTTCAAAAATAAAGTGACTGTTGGTAGATAAGGGAAGAACTAAGAAGTCATTTATCTTGATTTTGCAAGGCCATTGTCAAGATCCCACACAATATCTTCATTGCTAAATTGGAGAGATACTGTTTTGATGGCTGGGCAGTTTGATGGAAAAGGAACTGGATGGATGCTCACATCCAAATGGTTGCAGTCAATGGTTCATGGTCCAAACAGAGATCAATAACAAGTGGCCTCCCTCAGGGGACTGGGACTTTTCACTGTCTTTTTGTTAATGACAGACAGCAAGATTGAATACACCCTCAGCATGCAAGTGACACCGAACTGAGTGGTGTTTCGCTGGAGAGCATGGATACCATCCAGAGGGACCTGGAGTGGGACCATGTGAAAATCATATAGTTCCACTAGGCCAAGTCCAAGGTCCTGTATCTGGGTGAGGGCAATACCCAGTATCAGTACAGGCTGGGGAATGAATGGGTTGAGAGCAGCCCTGTGGAGAAGGACTTGGGGATACCAGGGGATGACAAATTGGATGAGAGCTGTCCATGCTCACTTGCAGCCCAGAATGCCAACTACATCCTGGGCTGCATCACAAGAGGCATGGCCAGAAGGTCAAGGGAAGTGATTCTCCCTTTCTACTCTGCTCTTGTGAGACCCCACCTGGAGTACTGCATCCAGCTCTGGGGTCCCCAGCACAAGAAAGTCATGGGCCTTCTGGAGAGGAAAGCAAAAATGATCAGAGGGATAGAACACCTCTCCTATGCAGGGAGAGTTGTTCAGCCTGGAGAAGAGAAGGCTCCAGCAAGATCTAATTGTGGACTTTCAATAGACAAAGAGGGCTTGAAAGAATGATGGAGAAAGACTTTCTACTGGAGCATGTATCAACATGGCATGGGATAATGATTTTAAACTGAAAGAGGGAAGATTTAGGTTGAATATAAGGAAGATTTTTTTTTTTTTCCCCCAAGACACCGAAACAGGTTGCCCAAAGAAGCTGTGGTTTCCAACCAGTGGAAGTGTTCAAGGTCAGGTTGGACAGGGTTTTGAACAACCTGATCAAGTGGAAGACACCCCTGCCTCTGGTAGAGGGGTTGTACTACACGGTCTTTATAGGTTCCTTCCACAACAAACCATTCTAAGATTCTGTAAATCTATGATTCATAGTCCTGCTATATGTGTAAGCCACATATATGGGTCATGCTCTTAAAAAACCTGATATGAATCTGCTTCAGATAATATGAGCTGAACCATTCAGAGTTCAAGGTTTTTCAGTTCTTCTGAAAGTACAGACAAAAGTTTTAACTATGTATATTAACTTCTAGGGAACTACTGAATTAACTGATAATTACTACACATGGTAGTGTGCCTGTAGACAACTTCTGCTATTTCTGTTAGTACCTTGACATTTTCCTATTCTTGCCATTTCTGTTTATATCATCAGTTATAAACATTTCAAAGTTATCTGCAATCTATACTTTGGGTTTTCTGAGTGAAAATCTGCATTCTGCTCCCAGAAAAATGAGGATTTTATGCCAGGAGTTTTCTGCTCAGAATTCTCTCTCTCTGTTATGACTATTCTCAAATCTCTTACTATCTCCATACAGCTTTTCTTGCATCAGCAGTCTTTTGAGTTCCCCTTGTTTCTGCAGTGAAGGGGTTTTTTTTAATTATTCTATTTTAAAACCTCATTTAGATGCAAACACCATACTAGGCACTTCACTAAAAACAGCTTCTTAGCAAGGAGAAATTCTTCTTCAGATTAGGGATTTAGCTTGAGAAATGTGAAATGATCTATTGGCATACTTAGCATGGGTAGTATTCTTAAAAGAGAAATATCAGCAGTTGATTAGATTTACACAACAATGTGTCTGTACATGTACAAACACAATCTGTGAGCTGGTTGTGGAAAAGCTCATTGGGGGTTCTGAAAGCTAGCTCATACACCTATGTTGTCTACATTAAACTTTGCTGCAGGCTAAAATAGGCTGCATGCATACATAATTTGGTATTTAATTAGATTGCAGAATTGAAATAAAACAACTGACATCTAAATATCTATAGAACTACACAGAAAATGGATGTGGACAAATACATTCAGAGATAATTTTTTTACTGTATAGTTTCTCCAGAATCTCATTTCTGAAATACAGTTCACTTGCTGAGATAAATGGTGAAGATGCAATTTTGCTGCTCAGAAAACCAGTTACATATGTCCTACGTCTTGAGAAGAACTAGTAATGACACTTTTGTTATCTGATTTTGCAGACCAGTATAGCTGTAACACAAGAACACACTTGAACCAGCTACACACACCAGAAAGCGGGGAAATGAATGGCATAATTTACCATGTGCTACTTTTATGAGAATTGAGTTTTGGCCCCATTTCATTCCATAACCACATTCTCAGCTTGAGTAGTTTTTGCCTTCGAACAATATTAGCCCTGGCCCCTCATTACTTCCCCTGTGTACCCTTCTCAGCTGTGTCTAACAGGGGTTTAGGGGATTCTTAAGGGGGACCAGAGCTGGGAATTCACAAACCGATACAACTGGGCAAGAGATACAGGAGGGGCAAAGGACAGCAGGAACAGAAAACACCCCAGGATGGACAGTTGATGTGTAAGCTGAATTTCCTGTTGCAAAAACTATCTATAACAAATTTATATATTCATTTGCATCAGAAACATTTTTATTCTTTTTTCAAACTCCCAAATTTCCTTGAGAGCTATTTGTTTTCCAGAATTATTTAGACTGTTTCCTTGTTTTGCCCTCTACTTATGAGACAGGGACATATCTGAGGATTTGTAGCCACATAAATGTGTCATGTACAAGCAAAATACACCTCTTAGCAAATAGTGATGTAGAATATATAACTTGGCATAAATATAAACACTTCATAAAAGCTATGGTGGGGAACCCATTCACTCTGGTCCTGATTCTGATAACCAGGACCTATGTGGTGTTCCTACAGTACAAACTAAGCCTAAGAAGTTATAACTTCTCTAAATAAGTAGAAGTATCTAACACTTGCTTGAGCCTGGCCTGACTGCTCTCACTGGTGCATTAACTGAGCACCATAAATAGCATCACTAATAGATGGAAAAGCTCTAACACCTGGGTAACGACAAGTACAGAAACTGAGAATTAAGAAAACATTCTGACCCTTTAGATTCTATTGGTACAGCTAAAACATAGAAAATCTGGATGAGAATCAGATTGCACAACTTTCAAATAGCCTTTTTTTCCTTAAAAATACTGAAAACTCATATTTGTATCTGTGGAAAATAGTTGAAATTTATGAGCCATTAAATACAAAGGAACGTGTTTCCAGCTTGGACTGTAAGTAGCAGAAAAAACAGGACTGAAATATTCAAAAATAAAACTTCATATTTATATATTAAAAATGAAAATTATACCAAATCTAGGCTCAATAACAGGATACAGGTCTACTCTTAGACCAAGAACTGAAAATACACAAAATGGGACACATGATCTGCTTATTTTCAGCTCCTCTTATCAAAGTGCAAGGCTCTTACACAGCCTGCTCCAAAATCTTTTACCTCTGACAACTGCTCTGCAGACATCTCTCCTGCCCATAATTTATTGTCATACAGTGATTTACAATCTGTTGCTAGGGCACGAATAATGGTACCTTTCACTAACAGACTCCAGGAACAGCTGGGATCCATAGGTGATTTCATGTTGAATACTGTTTACTCTGTATTCTGACCATCAACCCTAATGTGTACATGAAGATATGTTTTGCAGTGCTTAAAATACAAGTGTGAATTGTGGAAAGGCACACGAGGTCCCAGCTGGCATTTCTATGAAGAAATGTGAAATAAAGGTGTCAAAGAACAAACTATAGCTACTCTCTTGCTGCCTCTCTCAGGTCTGTGTTTGAGAGGCACAAGATCAACAAAAGACAGAGAGCTGATGTATAATTTGACAAGTTACAGAACACATACACAGGTGAATTCTGATCTTAGAGTCCATTGAATGCAAAGCAGTCAAAAGATGGTGAAGCAGCCTTTTAGAGAGTGCTGTAGAGGACCTGGTGGTTGGCAGTTCATGCAGATACCAACAAGGCACACAGCAATGGGACATAAGTTCTTGATGGCACGTGTAGACTTTAGTCTGGAGGCTTTGGATTAGAACTTCTTGGACAGTGTTCTCTGAAATGTCTCTAATTCTATGCATGGGGACATACGGACAGGCAGACAGAAAGAATCCATTCATATAAAGAGAAATATTTTAAATTAAAAAAACAAAAACAAAAACAACTGAAAGGTCTTCAAGAAATATGGAATGTGAAGAAAAATATGTACAATTGTCTGGCCCTTACTAAATTTTTAAAAGAAACTTTAGAATTGACCACCAATAATCAAAAAGACAAAAGAATAAAGAAAGAAGAGTTTCAGATAATTCATTGCTTAAGAGGATTCTTGGAAAGAAAAGGATATAACACCAGTAAAAAAAATGTAGGCAAGCAGGGAATTAAATGCTTAAAATATAAAATTCAGTTAAATGGGGAAATAAAAGCAAGCAACTGGATTTAGGCTATCTGTATTGACAGTTTTACATGAAATTAGTTTTTATATAACACTTCTGCATAATTATACTTTTACAAAACCTTGCAACATTAAAATACCCAATTTTGAATAATACATATTCATGATAATATACATTTATAAGACATAAATATTTAATATTTAATATATTTAATATGCCAGTTGGAAATAATAGAAAGAACATAATCCTTTTGCTGTCTGTTATTACATTCCAGTTATTTAAGAATGAGAGACTATACTGCCCTTATAAAATGGAAGGAGTTTTATGTTAAAATAGAGTTCAGTAAGCCATCGTTGTCATATTATGTGAATATAATAGTAAAGTCATACATGGACCAAATTGTAAAAGGACTATGCTCTGAAAATGATGAAAAATATAAAAATAATTATGAAGGAAAAAAAGAATAGTGTAAGTCTTTCATTAACCCTCCATAATCAAAGTGAACATGGTAAACCTAATTCCTAAGCTGTACTTTAAAACACCTTTGATAACGGTTATTGGAGTAGTTAGTGTATTCACAAAAAACCAGCTGATTTACATCAGTAGCATTGTGGTTCAGGACAGAAGACTGAAGTGGCAATAACATCATCAATTTCCTTTTTGAGTAATGGGAACTATACAGCAGTGAATCTGGCAACCTTGTGGAGGATATTCCTCTTTTGAAGGTGGAATCTATACATACAGGAGGAAGAGAGTTAGAACAAAATAAAAATAACTGCTGACAGGATAAACATTTCCAATCAAGGATTGGCTAAAAAACATCTGAATAACTGTTTAAATTTAAAAACATACCGTTAATCAGAAGGCAAGAAAAAGTGTATGAGGAACACACACACACATACAAAAACACCAACACAGTTATCACTGTTAGACAGCGAAAGAAAATAAGTATTAGAAACAGAAAGTCAACCTTCCAAAAAGGGAACAAAGAGGATAAAATGTCAAGTTAGATATAAAACTGCAACAAAGGAAACTAGAATAGAAAAAAAAAATTTAAGGAGAAACTTCATAGATGCATAAAAGCTAATAATTAAAATTTTCAGATACATCAGAAGAAGGAAACCTGTCAGAGAATACACAAGGCTGATAGATGATAACTATAAAAAAGCATTCAAAGAGGATAAGGAAAATAGCTAAATAAAATTTATTTTATGTGCTGTTCACTGAACCATGGTTAGTCAGTTTCCTAAACAATGTTCCTACATAGTCCTCAAAGGATAAGAACAACTGCCCCAAATAGAAGAGAGGAGAGGAGAGGAGAGGAGAGGAGAGGAGAGGAGAGGATAGAGGAGAGTAGAGTAGACTAGAGTAGAATAGAGTAGAATAGAAATTTCAGTTGGAACAGACCAAAACCAAACCTCTAGTCCAGCAGCCTGACCAATTCAGGGCTGAACAAAGGTTAAAGTATGTTATTAAGGGCATTGTCCAAATGCCTCTTGAACACTGGCAGGCCTAGGGCATCAACCATCCATACTGAGCACTGCTCTAGAAAACCCATTCCAGTCTTTGATCACGCTCTCTGCAAAGAAATGCATCCTTATATCCAGTCTGAATCTCCCTTGATGCAGCTTTAAACCATTCCCATGTATGCTATCTCTGGATACCAGGGAGAAGAGATGAGCATCTCTCTTGCCACTTTTTCTGATATTTTGGAGGAAATGGGTGCAAGGAAGAGTTGCAGTTTTCAAGGGTTTGCTGGTGTCCACTCAAAAATCTTTAAGAGACATAAAAATGAAACTGATGAACAGAAATATTTTGTGTATCTTAGGAAAGCAAAGAGATAACCACTGCTAATAAAACCAACTTGATTTTAAAGAAGGGCTGTAGAACTCTGTGTAGTCTATCTGAAAGAAATTTTCATTTGGTGAACTGTATTCAAGGTGTGGCAAACATTATTATCTTTCATTTGGGGAGGAAACAAAAAAAAAAAAGGGGGGGAAGAAAGCATCTGGATTAATCTCTACACTTCAAAACTGTCACTGGTTAAAAGGAATAAACTATCACTGTTGTAAATGGAATGCCAGAGCAAAAATTGTCATGGGAAGTAGCAGTGGCTATGCAAGCTAAAAACATTTGTTTCCTCATCTTATAATTGATAAGCTCCCTAGCAATAGGAGATAAAAGAAAAAAAAAAAATCTTTCTTTCCCATCTTCTGTAAGTCAAAAAAAAAAATTAATTATCTGAAATACAGAACTTTATCCCTTTCTTTAAACTGCAAATGTAACAGAAGTCAAAATTTCATGTACTGGACGAAGAAGAATCCTTTGCCTTTCAATACAGTACTCCAAGAAAACTGATGCTGGGAGGATGCAGTGAACAAAACGAAGTCTGTACCAGCCCAGTAGCTGGTACAGTGCTGTGTTTTGGATTCAATTTGAGAATAATGTTGATAACACACTGATGTTTTAGTTGTTCAGTAGTGTTTACTCTAACTCAAGGACTTTTCAGTTTTCCAGGATCTGCCAGTGAGCAGGTGCACAAGAAGCTGGGAAGAAACATGGCCAGGAGACCTGACCCAAATGGGCCAAAGGGACATTCCATACCGTAGAACATCATGCCCAGAACAGAAATTGAGAGGAGTTGGCCAGGAGCTGCCAGTTGCTACTCAGGGATGGGCTGGGAACGGAGCAATGCATGGTGAGCAATTGCAAGGTGCATCACTTGTTTTCATTTGGATTTATTTATTTATCTATTATTAATAGTTGTTTTATTGTTATCATCATCATTGTCATAATCATTGTTATTTATTATTGTTTTTTCATTATTATTTGTAGTAGTAGTAGTAGTAACTATATTTCAATTCTTAAGCTGTTATCTCAGTCTATGAGTTTTACGGTTTTGTTCACAGTTCTTATCCCCATCCCACAGCAAGAAAGTGAGAATGAGTTAGCATCTGCATCGTACTTAGTTGCTGTCTGGAGTTAAACCACGACACATTCATGCTACAATAATCACCTTAATTTTTCAGAAGTGAGGTGAAGGACAGCAGCCGTAAAATGATGCCTTGAACTAAGGAGTATCACAAGAGCTCAAAGGAAAAGAAATATGTAAAAGAGACATTATACGTAAGTAACCATTTGAGGAAGATTGTTCAAGGAAAACCTTTCTACAGAGACATATTATTATATGTATAAATATATAAATAAATGTATAAGTATAGTTTTATTTATAGTTATACAAAGTACATAAATATAAATATTCGTAGAGAGGAGTCAATAAATTTCCACAGTGCATCTGTAAAAAGACAGTAATTCTTACGGGTAGCTCCAAAATATGTATTATTCTTATCAGCCATTAAACAAAAAGCAAACCAATTAACAGAACTCTCAGTAGTTTTAATTAATCTGCAGAAAACATACATTAGGTTGCATCTTCTGTATAGAGGAGACTATGATAAATAACAATTTTTTCTTTTTTAATTAAAAAAAACCCCAAAACATGGAAAGTTATAAATTAGCTGTAAAATATTGGATTAGTCTATTGTCAATATAGCATTTCATTTTTTTAAAAATATCTTGGAAGTTGCTTCTCCATAGAAGGAAGTTTCACCATGATCAATGTCCTGGCAGTCTTTTTTTAATTTATTTTAAATCTGTTATCAAACAGAAATAGGTCGCAAGCACCCTAGAAGCTGGTAATGAACTAGTGAAAATCGACTGAGTAGTGTTGCTCTCTTTGCTCAGAATTAAGATGGAAGGCAGGATATCTACTCCAAACCCTGGCTGGGTGCTATAGGCTTGCAGTAATCCACAGTGTGCAACTGCTGAGGCACAGCTATGCAGAGTCATTATTAACGAGTGGAAATGCTGAGATTCACGAGCAAGGATATGAAGACCATAGACCCCCTAAATGAAGGAAAATTCTTCCACTCCATGCGCAAGTTCCTGTCTTGAGGATGAGAAACTGTGGCCTGCATGTTCTGCAGATCGTCGGACCTTCCTCTGACCACCTCTTAAAGGGTCTCTGGGTCCTGGAAAGATGCTACTTTTGCCATGCATCTTCCTCTTTTGTCTCTTTAAATTTGCCATTCATAGGGATGGGTATCTGAATCTGAGGCCTGGAAGTGCTCCAATTTCAAGCACCTAGATGAAGATGTTGTGGGAAGACAAAAAGTTGAACCCATCTGTTTCAGAGAGAAAAGGCAAAAATTGAAAGTATAGTTTGTCTGAGGCTTGTACACATTTTTTGGTGTATAATGCTCAGTTCAGGGATCTTGACCTAGCAGATCTTTGGGTCAAAGAAAAAAAATCAATTCCTTTTCAGCACCCCCAGCAATGCTGTGTTAAAGCATAAATATTCATTGTCATCTCTCTCAGCAATTAGAAAGGAATCCATCTTAGTCTGAGTTCCTCAAAATGCCAAACTCCTTGTCAGATAGAGAGTCTATTCCCTCCAAACAAACTGCAGGGAGGCATATTTAATCCTTGAATTGGAAATCACTGCACCACTGATCATAGTGACAAACTTATTTCTCAGTTTGCTTGCTTCTGTGCCTGGATGAGCTTAACTGGGCTGGAAGATTTTTGCCAAACAAGTATTTGAAGCTTCTCCATCCAGGTCAAGGTAGAAAAAATAAAAAATAATGATCAAAAATGACAAGTCAAGAAGCTGTGCTGACATTCCTTATTATATTAATGAGCAGTTTGGTCCCTTTTGCTATGAGTTATTAATTTCCCTGACTGAGTGATGGAGAAGAACAGCAGTCTGCCATCTACTAAAATTCTATGCTTTGCAGACGCCTTATCTGACCCTTGAACAAGGCCTACTTGCCAACTCATCAACTCCTCAGTGTTGAAGGTATTTTCTTGTTATCATAGCAACGGAATAGATGATGACTTCTTGACCAATGTATCTATATTTGGAGGCAAGTCTTAGACTACTCTCTTCTCTATTTCTCACTTGCTACTTAAGGTGTACTTCTGTTGATCTTTGGCTTTCTTTGCTCTAACCCTCTGCACATGCAGATTACTGAGCCTGGACATCTCACCACAAGCTGTGAAAGGGCCCTTACAGAATTTAGATCTCTTGACAAACAGACTAAGGCTTAACTACCACAGGGTAATCATGACCTGCAGTTCTGATACTCTGAGCATCCACAGTTCCCATCTAGGACCTACACCTGGTTTTATTAAGAAGGTATTGCATAGTAAGGTATCAGGAACAATCAGTACAAGCATAAAACAAAATACTGAATAACTTATTGCTCACTTGGTGCCCTGAGTAAGGCAAGAATCATATTGTACAAGCTATGATTTCCTTTTGTTACAGATTGCAAAGTGTTCATATATTAAATGATCAAATTGAAGCTACAAATATAATTAATTGTGATGTTTCTTAACTTTGGAATATTTGTCAAATTTTCCTATTTTTATTAATATTTTTATTTGCTTACTTACAATATGTGGTCTAGTACAACTGTCTATCTCTTTTAGAGGTGCTTTTCAGAACAGATTTTAAACCATTGATTTTTCAGAGTGATTTCACAGCGGTTTTTTTCACTGTGAGTTGCACTCAATTCCTAGTAATAATAACATAATAGGAACAAAAATAGAATATTAATGTGAACACATAAGCTGTGAGAATAATTCAGTGTCTGTGAAGAATCGAGATAAACCAACATAACTATCTGACAGCCGGAGATTTAGTTTCCATAATGTTTTTCTATAGTCAGTGGAGAGAACAAGTCCTCTCTTTGATCTTGGCAAACAGATTCTCAACCTCAGAATCAAGTTCAGGATGGGATAAATAGTTATAACAAAATCAGTTACACAAGGACTGACTTTAATATATAAATGCTAAATTTTACATTGCAAAATAACAAAAATGAATACATAAAATATATGAATGTTCCTTATTGAGGAAACTTTTAATATCTGGATATATGCACACTTATACTGTACTGCTCTTCTTAATCTTCCTTCTCATTTTTAGGAGGAGAAACATTATATTTTGTTGGATCAGATTTGGAACAGAAATTCAGCTTTCACCTTCTAAGTCAATGTTGATTCTGGAGATGCTTCAAAGTATTAATTTTATCACTTCATTGCAAGATTTCTCAAATGTCATTAATACTTTAAAGATACAAAGGAAATGTCAAAGTCACTCTTACTGAAAAAAATGGCTTAATGAAAAGTTTAAATATATATATAATATTTTTAGCAGTTCCTCATAATTTGGAGACAGTTTCCAGAAAGCATTACTTTATCTCAAACATATTCCATGACCTCTGAGCATTAGCTAAGAAGTCAGCATGTGGAAAGATTTAAAATGCTTCTTTTTATGCAGTTATTTGCTACCTTAAACAAATAGTATAGAACTGTGGGACCTCAGTCCTAATTTCAGGTCTCTGTTATCTCCCATACAAGATGGCTCAGCATGTAGTTGTAAAAGACTTTCTTTTTTCTTTTTCCTTTTTTTTTTTTTCCTGTTTTTTTCTTGAAACTTGGAGCAGCATGTGGAAGAGAGCAGCAAGGGATGGGGGTGTGCTACCTTTGTCAGCAGGGCAGTGGCCTCATCAACCAAGGCCAGTCCCACAGCTGCTCAGCAAGGTGAGCAGCCCAGGCTGGGGATGGTGGCGGGCTCAGTCCAGTGTCCAGATGACCAGATAAGTCTATGGCAATGAAGCAAGTCCAAGGTCTGTTGAGGGTGCAGCAAACTACGAGACCTGGCTGGAACATTTCACAAGGTGGACTTACGAAGAGGATCATTCCTACTACATTCGCCTGAGGAATGTAGTATTGGACTTTCAAGGACATACAATATTTACCACTCTTTGGAGTGGTAATGGACTTTTATGAAATAT
>JAWWEU010000040.1:8331556-8369293 GCA_035583155.1 Acropternis orthonyx
CCCCAGTTACAAGCTCCGCCCCCAGTTCTGTCCAATCCCATCCCTGTTACTACCCTTGGTTCCGGAACCTTCCCCCCGTACCCTATATAAACCCCTGCCTTCAACAAACGTTGCCCTTTTGAGCCCACGGTTGCCTTGTGCTTGTATGGTCACTGGGGTCTCGGTCAACGGTCTCCCGCAAAGGTCTGTCTGAGAAGTCAAACCTGAGGAGGAGTCAAGCTTAACAAGTCCAAGGCACGTTTGCAGTGCACCTCAGGTAAGGACCAGGACCAGGGGCTGAACTTAAATGCATCTCCTGAGGAAAGGGTCAATGCACCTCCTTCTTAAACAAGTCAGTGAGTTTACATGGTTGATCCATGTCAGAGCTGGCCTCCAGCATCACCAACCAATCTTTTGCAGAGACAGTCACTGCACTCAGGTCCCTGACACAGACCTTGCTATATAGGTCGCTGTCTTTAATGTGACAGCGTGTCATGATCTGTTATGTCCAGCACAGCCATGTGCCACTTTAAAAGCCCTGCCAAGTAGCTGTACATACCATGTGAGCACAGAACAGCCCTGCAGCTGAGAACAGTGAAAAGCTGATGTTTAATTTGTGTTTCTGTCCTCTGGCTGTAACCAGTTTTTCTCACTCCAGCTGTGTTCGGGCGGTGACTCATCCTCAGTACTGAAGGTGTAAGAAGCCCTCACAGAAACATAAGGAACAGACATTACACAGATGAATTGTCAAAACTTCTGTGAGTCTCCTGGAATTTCATGAAGCAAGAATCACAAGTCTCATATTTAATGCATGAAGTGAAATAGCTTTGAATTCCTTCTATGCAAAAGCCTTAGAATAAAAATGACACATACTAATGAATTGTGCTCTATAGTGAGGACCTATAAAAAGTTCCTACATCCATACACACGTGGAGTTGGTAGGACCGTGAGGTAGGACTAGGAGGAAAATTCAGCACCTCTCTGTATTGGCAATGAGTCCTTGGACCACCACGTTCTGTACCTACTGCTCTTGCCAACGGGTTCCTGACTGCACACACTTCAGAGATTCACTGGAAGCAAACAGATTTAGACTGTTAAGAAGAAATAATAAAATGCATGTTTTGGAAAGGAGCAAACATAAGCCACCACATAATTCCTGATAGTATTTGATATGTGTGACCACCTTTTCTTGTTCTGTGGTATCTGAAAAGTTTAAGGGCAGTATTTGTTAGAAAGAATAGCTACATGCTGCTGATATCATGACACAAAGGGGATTTAAACCAAAACAGGTGCACAAAAATGCATAGCACAGTCTGGTATTGCTGGAATATTTATGTACAATCTTCTGTTCATACCACTGTAGAGGCCCATACATAATCTTAAGTTTAGCAGAAAAAAAAGTACCCTGAGTTTTAAAAGATTTAAGCAATTAAACAATACTGTTTCCATTCAAGAGAGGCCTTGGTTCTCAACCCAGCCTTGGTGAAAATCACTGAGTGCAGCACTTCTATTATTGGAACATCCATGTTTACTGAATTGCATTTTAAATAGTAGTGCCTACCTATCACAGTGACTTTTGAAAGTCTAAAGTTAAGATCTTTCTTGCTTTATCAACAGCCACAGAAAGACTAAGTTGCTAAAAAGTAGCTTGAAAACTGTGATGCAACATTTTGTCTCAGATGATAACCCTAAAGGAAGGGCTTGGTCACACATGTTGATTTAGTTGAAAACTTTTATCCTTCTATGGTTGCTTTCTTCTGTCCTGAAAGTCTGATAAATATTTTTAAAATAACCTCTTTTCATGCACTCTTATACAGCTTGCACTTGAGTTTGTTAAATATTTTAAAATTGTTTTAATTATATTATGACAGCATATTTTTGTGTCTGAGTTGTTAGGACAATGAGATGTGTGTAAGTGTGAATTGCTGTATTTTTGATTCTAGAACAGGAGGGCATTTTTAATTGATGACATGTTCCAGCCTACTTTGTTCCTACATACATCAAGAAACATATAGTTTGTGATTCTTCTAAAAATGAGGAAATACCAAGATGGTGCAGAATTCTTTCAGCCTCCTGGTGTGGTACTCCATGCAGTCCCTCATTCCAGTGCAGGGGAGTAACACAAAGAGAAGAGATATGGCTTCTGAAAACCTGGATTATTTGTGGTTGCAATTTCTTATGCTGCGTATTGTGAGGTCAAGTATAATGGGAACATAATCACAGTTGCTTGGATATAATTAAGGAGTTTGTCTGGTCTGAGGACACACACAGAGTAAAAATCACTATTCCTTTTAAAAGGTTAGAGGAGCTGTTGGTTTTCAGCTAACTAACAACTACTAAGCATCTATTTCCACTGAGAGCACCTTCTTTTGCAGCATCACTGTGTTCCAGTTTCTGAAGGCAAAGACACAGCATTTTAACACTCCAAATACAAGTGTGGAAGAGGGAGTTATAAGCCATGTCTTCTATTCTGTGCCAATAAACTGCATTCATCATTGTGTCATCTGAGTATTTGTTTGCTTTCCTTTGCAGACTTTGTAAGCTACTCAGGTTGTTTTACTCCTCTGATTTAATATTGATTTCCTCCATTCTGTTTTCTGCACTAGCCAGTTAATCATTAACCCTGTGAGAAGTATGAATAATTATAAATACAACAAAAATAATGAGAATTTCTTCATGTGACTACTGTGAAAAATAAACGGATGAGTTTTAATAATCTTCAGAAAACAAGGTATGAGGGAATACTGACAAAAGAACTGGTGGTGTTAAAAAAATGAGGGTCCTTCCAGAAAGCATATCAAAAGCACAGCAATAACACAGATTCATTTTTCTACACTAAGCAAAGTAAATTTTAAATTGAAAATTATACAGCAGTCTACAGAATGTTACAGCATGTTTTATGGTTACATATAGATCCTATAAGACACCAAACTTCCATTGTTCTCCATTAAGGTATGAGACAGTGTGTCCAAAGTTTTAGTTCCCTGGTTTGAAAGCACCCTCAGATGTGCCAGGTAACTTCTGCTTCTATACCTTTCCACACTTGTTCTCTACTCAAACTCCAGAGCTGGAAACCTGGAACTACAGGCTGCAGGCTATAGCTGGAAACACAAGTTACTAAGTAGACCTAGATTTACTATTAGGTAACTAAAATGGCAGCAAAACTGTAGATATATTTCTGTTTGAAGCTGTTGCCCTATGTCAGCCGAAATGTCACAGCTTAACTCAGTGCTTGCTCCTGATTCTTTCTAGTTGTGGGACAAAACAGGTGAGTCTGTGCAGCTGTTAGAGAGTCTAAACACATCCTGCTTCATAAATGAGAGAGCTAAAAGCCTGTACAAAAGGCCAGAAGGGCAGCACAGCTATGAAGAGATAAGTTGCTAAACTGTTGTAAGTCACATTCAGTCACATAACCACAGCCTAAGAGCAAATGGTTGGTGTGTCACCTCTTCACAACACTTCCATTGCTGGCTTTCAAGAGCAGTATGAAGTATAATGGGTAGTTTCTTGTTGCTCATTCTGCTTATCAATTTTCATGGGACATTTCAGGCTATTTTAGACCTCCTTCTACCCATCACATTGTCAAGACAATGGGAAGACAATGTGATTTTCTGTTCTCATTCCCACTGTATTAATGCAATTGAATTAATATTATACCATCCTCTGTTATCATTATGATCTTTCTTAGAGAAACAGAATAGTAGGAAAATATACCAGTCTGTAAGGCCTTTGGTGACAACTCAGCATTGTGACAAAACGTCTTGCAGTACAAGAAGAAACTTGCATGTGCTCCTTGTGAGAAAATGGAAGATGGGAAGAAGAGGATTGAGAATAAATTAGACCCTTCTGGTAACTGAAGCTCATAACCCTCTGGAAGCTTCTCTGCCTCTGTTAGTCATAAGACATGTGACAGTACAGGACACAATCTGTATTGATCCCCAGGGGATATTTTTCCCCTTTGTAGCAAAACAACCCATTAGGTAAACAGAGCTTTGTTGCCTGTAGCAACAGAAAATTGCATACCACCAGGATAGCAATGTATTTTAGCTCTGCTTATTTCTTTCAAAATTAAAAATAAAGATCAGCAGGAAAACAGAAATTAGGTCTTGCTTAATAGAAACTGGACAACTGAAAGGAAGAAGAAAAAGATTCATCAACAGAATGAAAAATACAGTCTAATTGTGTTGCATTTACCTGCTGCTTACTTTATTTACAGCAGTGATAGTCTGACACTCATTTATTCCCACACTGACAGACAGCTAGCTACAAAGAAGCTGACATTGTTAATATTATAGAATCATAGCATATCCTGAGCTGTAAGGGACCCACAAGGTTCATCAAATCCAACTCCTGGCCCTGCACAGGACAGCCCCAAGAGTCACATCACATGTCTGAGAGCATTGTCCAAATGCTTATTGAACTCTGTCAGACTTGGTGCTGTGACCACTGCCCTGGGGAACCTGTTCCAGACCCCAACCACATTCTGGGTGAAGAAGTTTTCCCTAATATCTAACCTAAACATCTCCTGACACAATTTCATGTTGTTGCCTCGGGTCCTGTTACTGGTCACCACAGAGAAGAGATCAGCATCTGCCCCCCTGCTCCCCCTCACAAGGAAGCTGCAAACCACAGTGAGGTCTCCCCTCAGTCTCCTGTTCTCCAGACTGAACAGACCAAGTGACCTCAGCCACTCCTCACACGGCTTCCCCTTTAGACCCTTCACTATCTTCATAGCACTCCTTTGGAGACCCTCTAAAGGCTTAATAACTTTCTTATATTGTGGCACCCAAAGCTGCCCACAGTACTCAAGGTGAGGCCGCCCCAGTGCAGAGCAGAGTGGGACAATCCCCTCCCTTGTCCAGCTGCTGGTGATGCTTTTCTTGATGCCTCTCAGGACAGGGTTGGCCCTCCTGGCTGCCAGGGCACTGCTGACTCATATTCAACTTGCCATCGACCAGGACCCCCAGGTCCCTTGCAACAGCACTGCTTTCCAGCATCTCATTCCCCAGTCTGTCAATACATCTTAAGTTGCCCCATCCCTGGTGCAGAATCCAGCGCTTTCCCTTGTTGAACTTCATATGGTTGGGGATTGCCCAGTCCTCTGATTTGTCAAGGTCTCTCTGCAAGGCCTCTCTGCCTTCAAAGCAGTCAGCAGTTCTTCTCAATTTACTTTCATTGGCAAACACCTGATGTACCTTCGAGTCCTACACCTAAGTTTTTTTTTAAGATGTTGAAGAAAACTCAGCCTAAGATGGAACCCCACTAGTGACAGGTCACCTGCTTGATGTAATTCCATTTACCATAACCCTTTATGCCTGACTCATGAGCCAGTTGCTCACCCAACACATAATGTGTTTATCCAGCTGTATGTCCAGAAGGATGTTATGCAAGAAAGTATGGAAAGCTTTACTGAAATCCAAAAAATTACATCAACTTGTTTCCCTTGATCAGGTGAGTGACCTTGTCATAATAGGAAATCAGGTTTGTCAGGTAGGACTTTCCCCTCATGAACCCACGCTGGCTGTGACCAATGACTATGTTGTCCTTCAGATATTTTTCAATAACTCCCAGAATAATCTTCTCTGTAATTATGTTTTCAGACATTGCCTGATTTAGCATACATGAAAATATATCCTAAATTATATTTCTTTGGCTTTTGATGGCTATGGCTTAGGATGTTTCCTTTCCTGTCAGTGATTCCCAAGTAATTAAAATTAAAAATGAATCTAGTTAAAGAAGGAAAGGCCATGTGACTGATGCTGAAAGTGTGTAGGGTTAGCTAGGAAGAGCTACCAGAACACAACAAAGTGCCTAAGCAGGCAATCTGAATTAGACCTGGCTGGCATTCTCTAAGTTATGGAATATAACTGGTCTTTTTAAAATTATCACTATTTTGCTAACATCTAAAGGAAAGAATAAATGCTGAGCTTTCATAATGGAAGGAAATCACTGCTTTGGTTTCTCAGAGATTTCTGCTATGACACGTGCTGTTTAACACAACTACTGAAAGAACCAGAAAAAGTAAAGTGATGAAGAAGTGTCCCAGTATTAGCAAGATTTTTCAGAGTAATAAGAAGAAGGGAAGACTGAAGGGATCCAAATGAAGCTTGTAGGAACTTGCCTCAAAACGAACTGAATGAGGTGGTTTGTCATGCAGCAGGTAAACAACAGTGAAAACTTACACAGGTTGAAGAGCAAACTGGAAAAGTTCAGGGAAGATAGGTTTGTTGCATTCTGTGAAATACAGATCTGACTCAGGAAGATTCTAGAGATGGAAAAAGAAGGAGGATGGGACAGTATCAGGGGAAATACAACCATCCCATATTGATTTGTCCTAGGACTGAAGTCTGCAACCCATGTCACCAAAATTGCCACGGCTCTTCAATTTCCTTAAGATATGACTAGATTCAGACTTGCACTGTATATTAGATTTAAGATGAAAATGTGCTTGCAACCTGTCGATGCACAATAGCATAGCCCAGCCCACCTGAAATACAAGTGCATGATATATAACCTGGGGGTGTTATATAGTGTTAATCAAGATATCTCACAAAATTCCAAATTCGAACCCAAGTGGGAAAGACTGTGTTCTTATTTTGCTGTGAATGTTTTTGAGTAAGAATAACTGGATACACCTGTCTCATATCAAATGGGCAGTGAAAGACCAACTAGTTGGTCAGTAACTGACTTTTTTAGAATCTTTCATAGTTTCATTTTGATAATAGTTCTACTTTATGATAATCTTATTGGCCTTCATTCTGTCACGTTTTTCACTTGTAAAAATATATGCAACAGCAATAGCTTAACGCCTTGAAAGTTTGGTTTTTTTGATTTTTTTTTTCCCTTCAGTGTATTAGCAAGAAAGATTCACTGAAACAATGAGAAGACTATTGAGAAATACAACTGGTGCAGGATGCAGGTAGCTCGGTGTGCAGCTGCAGCGCAAGATGAAGATTGAGCTCTGGGCAGCAGGAGCCTGAAACAGGAGGTTGTGAACTGCTTACCCTTTGCACACTGAGAGACACAGCAGGAGTTGAGGATTCAGCAGGAAGAGAGAGACTCTCATGCACTTTGGACTGTAAGGATATAAAAGTCCAGAGGCTCCTTTGTTGGGGGTCCCTCCTTGAAGGCACCAGCTCGAGCTGTCTCTGTTACTGTGCCATGAAAAATTGCTCTATGGAACGGGACATCTGAGACATGGGAAGCCTGGGACTGAACTGGTGCGGAAACCTGGTCTAACTGCATGAATAGGGTGTGTGGGGAGCCAAGGGAGGCTCCCATTGGGTCACTGGAGAAACACACAGTGAAAGGGCCTTGGTTTCAGCAGTGACAGTCTCTGGCCTTGGAAGTGTGACTTCCATGTTGCCTCGTGAATGGTCAGACTGAGAAGTTTCCTTCACAAAACTTTTTGCATCTGAAACCCGCCTTTCAAGTTAGTTGGTAGCACACATCTTGCATTTAGGAAGGGTGGATATAGGATTTGGGTACCTGGTAGATTTAATAAGCTGCAAGAGTTAAAAGGGGCGAGGCTATAAATTTTCTAACTGTGCTTTCACTTCCTTTAGCAAGGGTTTTGGAAAATTTTCCTTTTGTGCTTATATCTTAATGGCTCCTGTTTCTTTCTAGCAGTCTTTATTCCTTGGCTGTCAGACTTTTTTCCAAGGAAAGATACTGAAAGCACTGGTTGAAATATGACTACAAAGAAAATACTGCACTGAAAGAGAAATAATATGAGATTTTATCTAAAATAGTGCATTGGGGGCACTTCTTAATCGTGTAGGTTTCTTCAGTTTTCATTACTGCTGAGTTACAAGGTTTTACTTTACTGCGGGGAACAAGCCTTGTATTTTTTAAAAAAAGCTACAGAACTGGCTACTTGGATGGTAGGTAGTGGCACAAATTGAGAAGTATTAATGTTGTTACAGGAAGAAAGTCTCCAATAATTCATAACCCATGAAGGAATTAAAGGTCATTTCTCATACTCAGTTTAGCAGTAAGAACAGGCCTGAGAACCTTTTGGTCTGTTTCTAAAATTAAATAAAAAAAAAAAAAAAATTCAAACAAATTAGTTATAGAATAACTCTTGACTTCTTGAGAATTTCAGAGAGCCCCTGGAAAGTTTTCCAAGGACCACCATCCAGCATTTTTAAATGTAAGCTCATGGAATCAAGTTATTATTTTAGACTGGTACATTTTTGTATTCTTTTGAAAATAAGTATTTATAGTTCATAGAACTGAAGCAACGTGAAATGTTTGACTAAAAGACTTTTTAAAGAAAGCATGAGGTAAATGCAGGTAACCAATATTTAAATATTTCTGTATTTCAAAGAATTAATCATTTTAAGGATAATCCATGATTTCCAGGTACTTTACATTATTTGAATACCTGGTTTTATTTTCTTTGATTGCATATTATAATAAAAATTTCAGAATCACATTTCTAAAATATATGCTAGTTCTTATTAATTCAAAGTGTTCTTTCTGTGAATATTCTGCAATAATAGCTAAAAAATTGATACTTCATTGCAGCATTTGCCAACCTGAAACCATGTCAATGTGAATGGTGCAGGAGAAATGGAGAGTGACATTAACTGGAAACTGATAAGACTCTTTTCAACTAAGAAATGCAAAAAGTCACACTTAACAGAAGAGCAACACCCGCCCCAAACCTACAGTTTCCTCTAAACTTTAGGGCAACTTCAGTCGTGACCCCACATGCACTGTTGTGGTGGGTTGACCCTGGCTGGATTCCAGGTGCCCACCAAAGCCACTCTGTCAGTGCCTTCCTCAGCAGGACAGCAGAAAGAAAATGTGACAAAAGGATCATGAGGTAAGAACAGGGAGAAATCACTCAGCAGTTATGGTTACAGGCCAAACAGACTTGACTTGGGGAAAGTAGTTGACTACATTATGCAACAAATCAGAACAGGATAAAGAGAAATAAAACTGAATTTTAAAATCACCTTCTACATATCCCTCTTCTTCCCAGGCTTAATATCACTCCCAATTGCTCTACCTTTTCTCCCCAGGCAGTGCAGTGGGACATGGAATGCGGGCTGTGGTCAGTTCATCACACATTGCCTCTTCCTCACCTTCCTCTATAGAGGAGGACTCCTCACACACTTCCCCTGTTGCGGTGTGGGGTCCCCTCCACAGGAGAGAGCCCTCCACAAACTTCAACATCAACCCTTCCCATGGGCTCCATTTCTTCATGAACTCCTCCAATGTGGATCCCTTGTCCTGCCAGCAAACCTGCTCCAGTGTGGGCTCCTTTCTCGATGGGTCCAGAGGTCCTGCCTGGGAGTCTATTCCAACGTGACCTTTCCACAGGGTCATTTCTTCCTTTGGGCATCCATCTGCTCCACTGTGAGGTCCTCCACAGGCTGCTTCACCATGGACCTCGCTGGGCTGCAGGGGACACCCTTCCTCACCATGAACTACATCAAGGGCTGCAGGGGTATCTTCTTCTCTGGTGCATGGAGCACCTCCTCCCCCTCCTTCACTGACTTGAGTGTCTCAGGGCTGTTTCTCTCACATATTCTTACTCCTCTCTCCAGCTGCAAATTTCTGTTGCACATTAATTTTGTTCCCCTTTTTAAATACATTATCTCAGAGATTCTACTACCATCACTGATGAAAGGTGGAAAAAACCATACAGGTTGACATGTGTGTCAGTAGCTGGAAGACATTGTGCATAGGATCCAGAATTCCAAATCAGTTCCCTAATCATTAAATGGTGACAACTTTATAAAATGACTATTAATATTTAGCTTGCAATCTTTCTGAGGTGTTTTTTTTCTCTTGGTTCTCTGTAATAATCATAATTTTTTGCCACAGTTATCATTGTGATTTTCACCCAAGGAGTTAATAGCTGGTGTGATTAATAAAGACACAGTACAGCTAACAGTCAAGAATGACCAGGCTTGCAAAACAGAGGTCAGCTGCAGAGCTGGAAGTGATTGATTGTAATGCCTGGGAAATGCAAAGGACCTATCATTTAGTATGTAGAGGCAGTCACATCTGAAATCTGGTACAAACCTGGTGAGGCATGAGTGTGCACATTAACCTTGGTGGTGGGCTAGAACTCTGTATTTCAAACAGGATTTTGTGTCACTCAGATGACTGAGAGCAAACACAAGCTTTGCCTCGTGTACTCAAATGCATTTTTACACAACTTTGGAGTTTGATATTTTATAGTGTTGCAATGCATTCCTGGGTTTACTTAATTTTTTGGTACAAAGTATAGATCCTCCTGAATTTTAAAGTGAAAAACATCACTGGATGAATGGACACAGACAAGCCTTGATCCCCTTGGTATACATGTAGTAATTACAGCACTGCCAATGAAATAATCATTTATTAGATATCATATAATGATGATTTATAATTTTAACTGGTGAGTCAAATCTGCTCTTTGAACCCAGTCGCTTGAAGTCAAATCTCATGATGCTGTTGGATCTTTCAATAATTTCAGCTAATCTTGGAGCAGCCTCAAGGGTATTCCTGTGACCATTGCCTTTTACATTGTCACATGAGTTATGGTTGAGACTTCCAAACACAGATGAGGTGTTAGGATCCAGTATATGTTGTTTAGTCTAACTCCATGTGCACAAGATTACGGTAAATTTTCCTTCAAGCAACCAAACAAGCAGTTAGGAACATGCTCAGACAAACCCACACTGCAGGCACATACTATATAATTTTGTAAATTGTCTACCTTTCTTCTGACAGTAGGAAGTCAATCCCAAGTTTCCAACTGTTAAATAATTCATATTAATTTTACTGTCTTCTTATCTAAATTTGAAGCAGAAGCCATTATTTAATCCTTCAGGTATTGAAACTGCACAAAACTATTCAGTATTACTTGATTAGGTAAAGTATGAAAAAGCAATGCCAGACACACAAGAGTCATAAAATGAATCTCAGAGAAAACATTATGAACTACTGCCCATCTGAAATATCTGTGTTTCCATGTTCTCCTATGAATTATTAATTAACTTTTATTTCTTTAACTAGAACTAGATGTGAGATTTTCTTTTCTTTTAATGATTTTTTTTAACCCACATTTTGTATATTTACACACAGAATTCACTTAAGAAGAAACATGTTTTTATGTCTTCAACATATTTAATAAATGGCCTTGTTTAGCCTGGAGAAAATGAGGCCCAGGGGAGACCTTGTTGCTCTCTACAACCACCTGAAAAGAGACTGTAGGGTGTCAGTCCTTCTCCCAAGTAACAAGTGACAGGACAAGAGGAAATGGCCTCAAGTTGTACCAGGGGTGTTAGACTGGACATTAGAAAAAATTTATTCACCAAAAGATTTGTCAAGCATTGGATCAGTCTGCCCAAGGAAGTGATGAGTTACCACCCCTGGAAGTATTTAAAAGATGTGTAGATGTGGCAGTTAAGGACATGGTTTAGTGGTGGACTTGGCAGTGCTGGGTTAATGGTTGCACTCAATGACCTTAGAGGTTTGTTCCAACCTAAACAATTCTATGTCTCTATGACTGTCAGAAAGGCAAAGCATATAAAATCAGTTTGATGTGACAATCCTATTATATATAAGTACCTGATCAACAGATGGCAAACTCAAGTGGAAGTGTTGAATTTTGCAAGGAGACAAAGCTTTGGCTGTCCTAACTCCAGAAGTAAAGATTAAGTTTGTAAAACATATAGGTAGGCTCAGGACACTTATACTTGTCAGCTCTGGTTGGACCTGCTGTTAATGTTAATTTATAACTGTCTGTGGTGCACCTCTTATGTATTGCCCTGTTGTCAGTCCCTGTCTGGCTGTACTGTCTGAGCTTTGCAACATCTGGTGTCTGAAAAGAGAATGAGCCTGGATGGCCTGAGCAGAGGATAGCTCTGAAATATCACTGCATACAAACTGGTATTTGTACTCAGTGCTCTTTTATTACCTTATACATTCGAGACATTTGAGAGTGATAATAATAAAATATTACTATTAAAAAAAAAAAAAGTTAGGTTTTGGAAAATAAATTGAGAATCTGAGATGTGCTGCATGGGATAGGAAAACTCAGAAAACAGAAATATTACCAAGCTCTGAATTTGGAATTATTGGAGGTGGTAGTGATGAATTGTTTTTTTCAATTGTTCTCCAATGTTAACAAACTGTTGATATAGTAGTGTCAATAAGAAACAATATATGGGATATGAATGCTGGATAAGTAAAAAGGTATAAGGTAAAGCAAAATTTTTTAAGTTCCCCCAATCTCATTGGTACTAATTCTAAGCAAGTTCCTTAAATACAGGTTAACTCTCATAACAGGTTAACTTTCCTTCACTTTCTATCTGGCTGCTGTTTATTTCCTATCTAGTGTACCCTCTGGTTGGTGCAGCATCCAGGTTATAGCCTTGTTTGCTGTCTTGTTTTGTTGAAAAAGCTGTACTGCAAACAACCAAATCCACGAAGTTTATGTTCAGCAGTTAAAATGTCCTTGCTGTGAATGTCATTCTTCTAATACAAGAACTGTCAAAGGAAAAAATATGGCCTATTTTAACATTGTCAGACTTTATACCTGCAATAACAAGTAGTTTGCATCACAAAAAAATTTGACACACTCACATGTCCCCATATTTCATTTCCTATCACTAAGTATTTCCCAATTTACATATTAATGAAGCTTAGCCAAAAGAGTTTACAAGACCACCTGGGAAAAATTCCACTAGATAGATTGCCACTACAACATTGGAAACACACAGCTCAGCTGAGTACTTTTCTCATTCTTGTTCTAAATTTAAAAATTACAGTGTTAATGTCAAATGTAGAACAGAGATATGAATTCAGTCCAGAATCCAGGATCACCTTAGTGAGCTCCCAGAAGAACATAGTTATACTTCCACTTTTTTTACTTTTTGGGCCAAATAAATACTGTCTGCCCACTGGACTGTTGTCATGTTCAGTTATTCCAAAACAATGACATTAAGGAAATGTTAAAATTAATATATTTTTCATATTGAGATGTTCAGTTTATTCTGGGTAACTTGAACTCAGGTTGCACTTTCAAGAAATGTCTGTTTTTTCATTCTTGGTGTTTGGAGTTAAAGAAAGATATCAAATACAATTTATTTTGTGGGAAACTTACAAAAGCTGGCCACATGATTTTTAACACGTTATTTGCAGTGAGAGTAGGAAAAGCAGGATATACAGACACTTTTTTTGTTTACAGCTTCTTTAATAATTTCTTCTGCATTTCAAAATTATAATATAGCTTAAAAGTTGCAGAGAAAGCAGTGTATTCTTTTGAAGGATAAAGCAAACAAGTACATGATGTTGACAGGATCCAAGAAACTAATGCCAACCCTCTCACACCGGCCTGATACTGATTGACAGAAAGAGTCAGTTCACTGCAATGTGCCCAACATATTTGGATGTCAAACTGGTCATCCAAGCATGTCCTTTTCCTGTTTCTGTTATAGATGTCACAGACATCTATATATTTCTGGCAAAAGAGGAAAAAAAAAAAAAAAAAGACTGCAAAGAATAGTCAGGTTGCTCAGCCTCACTCAGGTCTCTCAGAAACATGGTCCTCTCTCTGTGGACATATTCTCCAAGAATATTTAATTCATCAGGATGGGTTTGCTATTTCCTCTCTCACTCCTTCCCTTTTCTATGCTGAGTAAGACAGGTATGTCCTATGGTTTGGATCAGACTTATTTAGCCGCAATTTGCTTCTGCATTTCTGCCCACAACTGTCCCCACGTGACCAGATGGATGACTTTCATTTGGTCTGCTCAGCCATCCTTTCCTAGGTATGTCAGAGTAGAAATATTCACTTTAGGAAGATGCCCAGGAGCGTTTTTTCCACACACACACCTCCAGTTATCCCCAGCATGTTCTGCTCCCCCATAGTGCTGCCGTCCTGTCACATTATTGTGATTCATTAAATAGGTAGGCAAGTGTTACCCTGAGAGTGACTCAGCAGCTGTAGGGAGATTATTCACTTTTTTACTGTCTACAAGAGAGATGTCTGTGGGGTAACAGCAGAAAGATACATTATTTGTGTCACTAGGACTGTGGGAGCTGGAACTCCAACTTACAGTAAAGTGCTTCTGCACACATTTGAATCCACTTTTTATATTTAATGTGACAAACTGCTGTATGTTGAGACTGCCAGTGTGTGTGTGTGTTTGGGTCTGTGTGAGTCTGTGTGTGGTGCAAATGCTTTGCTCAGACAACAAGGTTATTTGAAGGGGTGTCTGTTTCCGTCATGGGAAGCACAGACACTGCCAGTGCCAAAGCCAGGCCGCTGACATCACCTTTATGACATATAATCTTCTGTCCATGAGACCAGAAAAGGTCTGTCAGGGACAGCAAGAAAAACGAGCTTCTAATCTGTTAGTCTACTACCAATTTCCTATGTGGCTTTTGGCATCTCTATCTTCTTTCATAACTTGTTTTATTAGCTCTTCAGGACAGCACTTTCCCTTTCTATGCAGTGGATAGTCTAAGTGGGGTGCTGCCCTCAGTTTCAGCCTTTAAGCTCTGCCATGGAACAAAGCCCTGTAATAAATGTATTTACTGGCCTCTCCATCAAGATGCCTTTTATGAAATCCATTTGATGGAATTGTTTCACAATTGCCTGAGAGTAAAACCCCAGGGCTTTTAGAGGAAGAAACCAGATGACATATAAATGTGTTCATCTGTATTTATTTTAAAAGTAAAGACACTTTGAATGCCTTCACACATTTTCCTACACTGTTCTCCCTAATTAATGCTTTCAGTATAGATAACAGCTACAATTAAAAGTTGTTTTAGTATCTAAAATCAAAATGCCAACCTAGGATTGAAATGAGAACTCCTAAAAGGAATGAAAAAAACAGACTCAAATATAAAAGTCACCTTATTTGTTTGGCTTTATGGAGATTTATGGAGAAGGGAAAAGCAGGGGTTTTGTTCCTTTTCATGAAGTAACAAAGAATATATGAAACTAGAATAAGAATCAGACTAATGTTAGCTGCAGTGAGGGCACTGGTACATAATTCATCACTCCACTAATGCATTCTGGCAGATGATTATTTCACATGCATGGTAGTATGTGTCAGACACTTTGATTTAGAGTCTTCTCTAACAGACTCCACTTTCAAAAAAGTGCATGAGGGTTTTGCTTCCTCCCCAATAACCACTATTAAATTCACATTGAGAAATCTGACTTAAATTATACTTACCATTCCTGACACATAAAAGCAATCTGATTCAGAAAAAAACACACATGTAAATTCATCCTTGTATCCTCCTGAAGACGGTGCAATTTGAGATTACAAAATGTCACCACCTCCTAAGTCATGACTCAGGACTCAAAGTAACTGTGTTAGAGGCTTTTCTGCCAGCTGATGGCCTGAGACAGATGAAAAGTTGCCTGTCAAACACGGAAAAAATGTAATATAAGACAGCAAAACCAACTAAATGTTAAAGTCCATTAACCTTCACCTTCTAACTGATGCATATGTCTATATACTTGAACAATTTATTAAATATGTAGTCAGTCTGACCTTGTATTCTCTTAGCTGAGGTCAACATTAAAAAAAAAAAAAACAAAACCCTCTTTATCATTTTGGTGTTTCTGACAAAGTTATGTTTTTGAAATGTAATCAGGCCTATAACAATAGTAAAAATTGACAATACATGTAGAAAAGGTGATGTAATTGTAGGCCACTCCAGCAGGTCATGATGGCAGTTTTTCTTTAGGTTTTGGATTGTTTGATACACTGCAGTGTCTGCAGTGATAGAAACTGGTTCATGCTGAGCCTCCAGCAATGTTCTAAATGATTGACTACACCCAAGGAATATCAGGTGCAGATCAAGTAAATCCTATACACAAGACACAAATTAAGTGAGTTCTTTGAACCAAAAAGATATGTTCAGGAAAATCTGGAGAATTTGCTCAACATTCTTGTTGAGAAATCATAGTGTGGATGTTTCTATATTGTAGTTTACCGCTTCCTGTTCTCATATCAGAACTTTATTCAAGTAACAGTTTTTGTAAAAGGAATAAAATTCCCTTTGAGTAAGTCTATGTAACCAAAAAAATTTGGCTTCAAAATTTACTTGAGCTATGTCTTCTGAACTGTAGTATTCAATCTATCTGAAGGATTTTCAGTGTTTTCAGTGTATTAATGATTTGGGCTGTGGATGCAACTGTTCTACTACCCACAGATGCATCACCTGACTAATAATCAAACTCTATGAGCCTAAGTTGTCTAAATAAACAAATAAATAGTCATCCTAGGTTTTCTGGTATTTCCATTTTCATAATTAATCCACATGAGGAAAACTGGAAAACAGAAAACAGACTTAGCAAAGTGTGTCCATTGGCAGTTTATCTGACTTTTATTCAATTGTTAGTGATTAGGTTAGTTACAAAACTGCTGTCTAGTAGAAGACAGCAGTTTTGTAACTAACCTAAGACTTTCGTTCATCCCTTGACAGGCAGCTACTTTTGACAGCTTATTTTCTTGAGTTCCAGCATAGTAAGTGGTGAACTCTTCTCTCTCCAGCAGTTACATAGAGGATGGGAGTTGACAAAGTTCCCAATGTAAAACCCAAAACTGTTTCTTAAGTTAAAGGGTGAGAATAGTTTTCTTTTGCTTTTCTGATGCAGAAAATATGCTTGTTTGCTTCAATTATAGAACACTTTAAGACTGCTTTTTAAACATATTGGTTTAAAGCCTGGCATAGGAGCAAATTTACTTAAAAGTTTATGACTTAATCTATGAGGGTGTATTAAGCATCATGATTTAATCATAATTTCTAATCTTGAAATCTGCCTGTATGAAAGGCGGTTTGAGCAAGGAGAAGCCATTCCTTGCGTTTTGACTGGATTTTCAGACATGAGTCTACTTAGTCCTTACACATTCTGAAAACTCCTACTTTTATTTATAGGATATATATCTGTTCATGGTCTGTTCAAGAACTTCAGACATGCTGGTCAAAAATTTCAGGGTAACTTAGTTTTGATCCTTTCAGTCTTCAAAATTCACTCCCTTTCCATCTGTCTTTAAGATCTCCTGGATTTTCTGTTTCCTATTTTCACTTTTCATTGATAAGCATCTGGAGGTTTTTGCAGGCCAAGTTCACATTATGTATCCTATAACATTAGAAGCTGAGATTCTCCATCTTGCTCTAGTTTCTAATTCCCATTCCCACTTTCGTCTTTTCACATTTTGTATCCAATTACAATAATCATAATTACCATAGCCTATCTTGCATAACATCAATTTACATTTTATCTATGAGCAACTATACAAAAAATGTAAATGTCCTGAAAGCAGATCAAAACTCATTCTTCCACTGCAGAATATTTAAAATTAATCAGAAAACATGACTTACAAATTGTACTGTGGGGCAGAATCAAACTTAGAAAGGAGATTCTGGATTGAGGCTGGCCATCTGTTCTTAAGTCATTGGGAAAAAAAATGCCAGGTGGCTTAAGGACAGCATTTTCAGCCTGAATTAACTTCCCTGGGCTCTTGCAGCATTAAACTATAAGCTAAGGTACCCAGACTTGTCATGTATATGTAGTAGTACTTCTCTACATTATTTTGTGTGTGTGCGTGTCCCAAAATAGTGAATATTCTTGTTGGTACTCAGTAGCTAAAATATTCATTATGATAAACAGAGATTGGCAGCTAACCACGGAGATGATTAAATGATTTTTTGGGGGTTACTTTTAGCTAGGAACTACACACTGGGGAGAAAAAGGGGGTATTTGATGATGATAGGGAATTACTGAACCAATTGAGTTTCCTCAATTTAATTGAATGTAATTAGAAGATTATAGACATGAAAGGAAAAATTTTATTGCACTAAGTCTAAAGAAATTTAAACAAAAATAGTAGTAAGAATTAAGAGACATAGATTGTGTAAAATGAGAGGACAGGTAAAATATAGGTTATATTAATTTCAACTTCTTCACTGCTGTTTAAAGCTGGAGGTCAGCAACCAAGTAAATGTTTCTTATCCTAATACAAATATGTCAGGAAACTTTGATCAGGCATGCTGTGCTAGTTCATGAATACTGATGCACAAATCTACTGTGGACTTTAATGTATACACGCCTGAATTTTGTCTCTTAATTTTTGTTATATTAAATTGTGCTCCTTTGCAATCAGACTTGTCATATTGAATGATAAGCTTCATGTTAAACTAACAAAATTTTTAGAATAAGTTTTTAATAGATTTTTTGTAACAGTGACTATTCTAGTGAGCCATTTCCTCTGTTGGCCACAAGTAGATGCCCAGGGAAGAGTGTAAGAACAGCGGAAGGATATCTGATTTCCTTCCCTTAACAGTTTTAGAAGTTCCACCCATTCTTACATTCCTTGGGCAATGTTCTTGCAATCCTTTGTTTTCCATTCCAGAAGAGCCAGCAAATACCTACCTATTTTTACTATGCCATTCATGACTCTGGTTGTCTATAATATACCACTCCTTCACAGATTTTTCCAAGCTCAAGAATCTTAGCATAATTCGCCACTCCTCTCTGGAATCGACTGCGTGTTTTAAGGAGATGTTAAATAGTTTTATGTGTTGTCCAGGTAAAATAACAGAGAGGAATAAATAAAAACAATAAAAGTAAAGATAAGAATAAAATAAATTAATGCTTTTAATCTCCTGCTGTTTAAGACTTAATTTCTTCATCGTCTCTCCAACTGTTTTCATCCATGTGTTAAGAACACAATTCTGTGCTCCCTTAGGGTTCATTCGGATTAGTAAGAAACACTGAAGTTTTCAGTCTTACTTGTTTTGACATACCTCCCAGTCTTAGAACAGCTTGTTTGCCAGAGACCTCTGGAGATCTGATTCAACTGTCCCGCAAAGAGCTGGTTGCTCAGAGCTGTGTCCAGTTGGGAAATGTCTCCATCTCCAACAACCTCTCTTGACATACACACAGTGTAATAGTTGCACCAGAACTGCAGAACTGACTGCCAGTATAGTGAAGAACTTAAAATAGAAACCACATTTTCTTGTGAAGTTCTTTTGCATCCCTTGCATACCTTAATCTTTCATTTTCAGCCTAATTGCTGTATGCTACGCTTTTCCACAGCTTTTGACTAACCTTGTTAGAGTTTTTATTTTCCTTACCATCTTCTAAATATGAAAATTAGAGCACTCCACAGTGTTACACATTTGAAGTTGAATTTCAAAAATTTATCTTTGAAGCTGTCTTTGAATTTTGTGGTGGGGCATAGGAGTAACACTTTTGGTTTAATTTCTTCAAAACATTCTCTTTTTGGGTTTCTTAATTTTCTTTACAATAAATACAGTCTGAGTTTGTGCTGAACTGAGTCCAGGCTGTGACTATTTATTACACTACTCTTAATGGATAAGCTATTGAGTTACCTTTCCTTGTCAGATAATTTCCTCATTAATTTTATTAGATACTGAGAGTACAGGACTTGAGCATGAAAAAAACAAAAAAAAAGAGCTTATTAATGCATTCCTAGAAATAGAGAGATATGATGGCTAGTGCAAATAATCTTTCAATGCTGCTTTTAAATGACTCTCTGAAAGCAATTCTCCTCCTTACTGTATTTACATTCTGATTCTGCTAGAAGGTAAGTTTGTGCAATTATCCTACTTTATTGTGTGTTTGTGAGCACGTGAAAAGTGTATTCTGTATCTGCAAATAGTCACACTCCATTTGGCAGCTAAATAGGCAAAATAAAAATGCGCCTTCTGGTCTGTGTCCAATAGACATGGCTTGAAAATTGAAATATATTATTTATGAATGGCTCCTTGTAACAATTTTCCTTACAGGATGGGAATTATTGCCATGCTCTGGCCAGAGTCATGCAAGTGCCAATTCAGATGCATATGGACAGATTAGTTGGTTTGAGTTCATTTGAACCATTTACTGATGTCAGTAAAGGAAGCTTCTCTGAGATCAGCAGCTTTGGAGTACATTTATGCGAGCTGCAAACATCAGTGACCAAAAATCATCCCTGTAAAGCTCTGCTGAGGAAGCTCACCTCAGCTGTGGAGCTCTGCCAGGAACAATTCCAGAGATGTTTCAACCAGCTGGGAGTTTTACTGTATTCTCACTCCTCTGTCCCTACCTTCCTTAAAACCTGTGAGGAAAATACTAGTGTGGAGATTTTAAAGAGGGGTGACTAATGAGAGAGGGATTGTCAGGGCTCCCCTCGGTGAGTCTCAAGGCCAGCACACAGCCTCTATTCTTCGCCCTCCCTGAACTTCAGGTCCTGCAGTGCCACAGCCGTGTGAGTGTGTGGCCTTGTACCTCAGGGTCTGGATCCACCCTCTGGGTGATGTCCCAGACCCTCCACATCCCCAGGGAAGATTTTGGTGCTCGGGGCTGCAGCTGCTCCCCACCTGCCCTCCCTGTCTGCCAGGCCCTATCCTGCTTCCCTGGGAGCTTCTGACACCCCTGGTCCCCAGCCCAGAGAGCGGCCAGATCCCTAGCACCAGTCCACTGGAAATCTTGGCCTTGGCTTTGAAACATTACAAGTTGTGATCTTAATACTCAAAAGGAATAAAAATGCACTTTTTTAATTTAAGAAGTAGGACACAGCTCTCTGTAAAGTACAAATGTTCAACCCTTCATAACTTCCTTACTGTGGATACAGTGGAAGTAGAAATTTGTAGAAATGAGATATACACTGCTCATTTGTTTCCAGTTTTGATATCTTATCCATTATTCAGGATGAGTATACTGATTGGGAAATCAATATATATTAACATATCCATCTTCCTGCCCAATGAATACCGTCTAACATAATACGTACAGCACTTTTCCATGCTAACATACTATATCATCTGAACCAGCCACAGGAAAACTTGAACTATCTTTAGGGTCTTATATGTGGTGGGAGAATTCAGTTTAGTCCCAAAAGGTGACTGGAACTTACATTCTTGTTTACTTACAAGCAATCTTCTTCCTCGCTCCTGGTTAGAAACTCCTCACAAAGACCTAGATCTTAAAAACTGAAAAGCATTTTGAGTTTGCAGAGAGAAATTATGTGCTTTTCCATCACATATACTTTCAATGTTCAGTCTTATGTACTCATTATTGACACTCAACATCTGCACTCACTTTTCTTTGCACATCCAGTTTATTACACACAGCGACCTCCATCTGAGGCCTGGAGATAAAATAGTGGCTCAGCCTAGCATGGGTGTGCCTACTGAGGAGGAGAGACTGTTCTCTCACCTTGAAGACTGCATAACATGCTAAACCCTTTGTCAGATATTTTATCTTTATGAGTATATAAAATGCTGATCATGAAAATTTTTAGAAATGTGTGCATACAAACAAGCAAACAAAAAAGCTGTTTGGTCCATGTAATATTATTTTTGCTGTAACCAGCAAGAGAATTGAAGTGACCTGATATCGCAAGGTGTCAGAACATGTCTGGCTTTGTCTTGTCACAGTTTCAGATGATTTTTGCTTTCATCTGGTGGCAAAGCGACTATCACTTCATATTTGTATGAGTTGAAGCTCTGTGAACACCAAAAATGGTAAAGGTCTGGCAAACCCGGGGATGCACTGCCTTGCAAGAAGCAGTCTTTGATATCAGCTGAGGCTGGAGAAGACAATTTTTGGGCTTTCAGAATTTGCCATAGAAGGGAACAAGGGATGAGACAAACTACAGTAAGAAAACGTGTAAATATAACTCTAAATGGACCCCAAGAGATAAGAGGAAGAAACTCTCACCCATTGTGGACATCACCCTGACAAAGGCAGAGGAGGTGACTTTCAGCCTTAATATTAGAAAGCATTTCTTTACAGAGAGAGGGTGGTCAAACACTGTCATAAGGTTCCTGGACAGCTGGTCAATGCTTCAAGCCTGTCAGTGTTCAAGAGGCATTTGGACAAAGCCTTTAATAATTTAACACCTGTTTCAGTCCTGAAGTGGTTGGGACAGTTGGACTGGAAGATCCTTGCAGGTCCCTTCCAACTAAAATTATTCTCTTTTCTCTTCTCTTCTCTTCTCTTCTCTTCTCTTCTCTTCTCTTCTCTTCTCTTCTCTTCTCTTCTCTTCTCTTCTCTTCTCGTCTCGTCTCGTCTTGTCTCGTCTCTTCTCGTCTCTTTTCTCCTCTCCTCTACTCTATTTGATTCCCACTTCAGCTCATCTTAACTGACAAACAAAGACCAAAAATTCAGCATAAACAGCACTTCAACTCCTGCTTGAAGAAAACTACAGCCATCAATTTTAGGACAAGAGGAATATTGTATCATAATGTGAGAGAAAATGGAGGACTATAGGATATAGGAAGAGGTGTTCTGTGTAATGATTTTAACTGTGTTCTTAATATGAATTGTAGTTTCCATTAAATAACTTGAAGAATTAGACTATTAAAACAGGAATTCACATTATATAAGTTATTAAGTTATTCTTATTAGTGCATTATTATTATTATTTCATCCTTAAGTTATTCTTATTAGTTATTATTCATGCTCTAGTTCAATGTATGCAGGGTATCTCACTAGCCAGTAACAGTATTTTACATAACACAAGCCATACTTTGAACTCCAGTCTCAGAACCAAGCTGAGATATGGCTGTAGAACATAGCTGTATTTGTTTGGATGATGTTGAATTTCAGCTCTCAAATATATTTTCAAATGGCAATGCTTATAACTAACATATTGCTGCTGGGCTGGCCTATTACTCAGTCAGTTTTCATGTCCCTAACATATGCAGAGAACACCCACAGCTACATATAAAATACACTTGATAAATACAATATCATGAGGAATGAGGAAGCGATACGGTAGCACTTGTACTTTTCCTCGTTCTCAGGATGGGAAATAGGGTGGGATGACTGAGTGGGTTAGATCATTTATCCATCTGTCTTTATTTTCCAGGTCTTATGTTGTAATACAGCAATTATATTTCTCTGTCATATTTACTCTAGCTAGATGTCCTTTTGTAAGTCCAAATCTTGGAAGCCCTAGGCAACCATTTCGCTCTTCAAGATAAATGTTGGTTTTCAGAATTCATTATTGTCATGGAGACAATCATACAACTGTTTAGGTGATGTTACTGAGACCAAGGAGGATTAATATCTTGCAGGATCAAACATTCAGATATCATGCTGGATCTTTAAGGTCCCATCCAACCCAGGACATTCTATGGCTCTATTTAAGAAAATATTGACTCTTTTAGAACATAACATGGTAGACTCTCCAGCCACCCTACAGGGAAATGGTAAGTATTTACAGGTTAAGTCCTGTGAAATCAGCCTAATTATCTCCACTAAATTTATAAAGATATCCAGTTTTACTTCTAAGTGTGCTTAAAAGTTGTGTCTTTTTGGTGAACCTGAGCAGCTTGACACTTTAATTTTGTTCAAGACCTCTAAACTGGATGCTTCTCTGTCTGCTAAGCAGATCAATACATTAAATGTACTCAAAGTTCACTTTATATGCTGATTTATTATTTTCTATACAAAACCACTTCTATTCAAATAATGATCATATGGATGAGGTTTGCTGTTCATCTTTTAATTCCAAAGCTCCAGAATTAAAGGGAGAAAAAAAGATTCCCTCTACTCCCAGCAACTCCTGCCCTCAGGAAAGTATCCTGTTCTAAGGAAAAGCTTTCAACCTATGCTGTAAGGTTGGGTTTGTGTACCCAAAATCTAATACCTCTTAGTTCAGGGAAAGAAGACATCTGCTTTTTCATGAAGCCTCTGAGATCATGAGCAGAGAATTGAGAAAATCCTAGTCTCTTCTCCAAAAATAATTAAAATGTATATACAATGAGTTATGGGGAAAAAAATAAAATTAGTTAGTGCTTATAATCCTGACCTAGTGAATTAATTATGTGAGGTTCTAGGCT
Source organism: Acropternis orthonyx (assembly GCA_035583155.1). Taxonomy (NCBI): domain Eukaryota; kingdom Metazoa; phylum Chordata; class Aves; order Passeriformes; family Rhinocryptidae; genus Acropternis; species Acropternis orthonyx. Next base: position 8,355,362 of record JAWWEU010000040.1, read on the forward strand.
TTATGATTTAAACTCCTTAAACTTTGAATAAAAACTCCTGCTCCAGTTTTTAAAAAGTGTTATTGACTCCTGGGAGTCAGAGTAGCTGTGGCTGTGATTCTGATCTAACACAGGAATCCCGTTAGTTGCCATGCCACCACAAGGGGACTGTCTTTGCTCCACTCTTCCCTGATTTTCCTATTCATTATTTTAGGTTTCATGTTCTTACTAAGGGGATTATAGTGAATTCTGTTTTGTGGTACTTAATTCCCTCCAGGCACTGATTAAGGAACTTTAGGTATTTAACTCAGATAACTTCAAAGTTTAGTTGTAGATTTATTCAAAGACACTTGAAATTGTCTGTCTTGTTGGCAGCTCATAGAAGTCACAGATTCTCACAGCTCTACTCTTTGGGAAGGAATACTGGAAGCTGTAAAAATTAGGCATACTTTTAGAAATATAAGATGCAGTATTTTTTTCAAATTCCTTTCTCTCTGGAAGGGAAAGCAGGTTCTTTTGAATTGAAACTGTTATATTTAAAAGAAAGCAAACAAACAAAGAAAAAAAACCCCCAAACAAAACCCCTGTGGAAATGCTGCTTGTGGGCTAGTTCTACAGATTTTACTCAAGGCTTATTTTCTAATCTCTAGTGTTTAGTACCTGGTTATCAATCCTCTGAATGACTTTACCTTGTTTAATGTGTGGTTTACTCTTCCAGTTTAAAAAAGAAACACAAACCTTGAGTGTCCAGAAACTGAAGAAAATAGAAAAGCACTGGTAGAAAAATTGCAAATTATGATTTAGCACCTAAATCTATTACAATTCCAGGTGATCTCAACGGTCTTGGCAGGTAATTGATTCTTAACCAGAAGAAACATTCCTGTTAGGCAGAGCTGAATTATCTTAATGCTCAATTTGCTCCACTTTTTTCTGTGGAGAAAACTCCATGAGAGGCAGAGCTGGTGACAGGCATTAACATTTTCCTTCAGGGGAAACATAGGCATTCACAAGGGAAAACTGGCAGAAGGGAAAGAGAAAGTTAAAATTCTGTGTATCACTTGGATAAAATTGGTAGCTTTTAAATGTAATCCTGGCTTCCTTCAAGTCCATTGCATACTTCAGTTGATTCCCTTGGGGACAAGTCTTCTATTTATTATTACTTCACCTAAATTTATGTAGTCAGACTACGTTAAGCAACTAATGAGTAGGACATTCACAAATAGAGATGATTGGAGTGTTTATTTGAAGGAGAGATATCTCTTGAAATCAGCCTTATTTTCCTTTAGCAAACAGGAAAAACTTCATTAATATCATGTTTATACTCATCCATAAACCATCAAATCTTACCTCTAGTTTATTACTGATCTCTTAGTACCTAATACTACTTTAAACATTTGTAAACCTGAATTTGCTCCTTGCTTTTTTTTTCCTTTTAGAATTTGCTCCTTGCTTTTTTTTTTTCCTTTTATATTTTTATTGCACCACTTCATCCCTGAATGAAAGTGCTAAGATAGATTGGTAGGGTGGGCATAGTATATAAAAACAGCTAGAAGGATAACTAATTGTTTAAACCAGAAATTAATGTCAACACAAAATGAGTTTATTTTCCTTAATTAAATCACTGTTACATTTTGAAAATGTCTGTTCAATAGCCAGTATTATGGATCAATATTTCTTATAGACTGAATGTGAAAAGAGAGCAAAATCAGTTTCAAATGTACCAAAATATAGATGCAAGTGAAAATACCAACGAGAAGGTTACAGGAATTTTTCTTCAATCACTGACAGGGATTGGAAAGGGAAACTCACTGAGAAAGACTATTTAGGATTCATGTTCTGTGGCCTTGATAGCACCAACTCTCCTGCTTTCATAAGCATCACATTTACTACGCTCAAATATCTAAAAGATGCCTCATAAAGATGCACTCCAGCTATTTAATTTCTCAAAAACACAGACATCAAATCTGACATAAGTCTTTGAAATATTGTTTTATTGAGCTATTTCTAGTGTCTTGCTATACTGTGTTCCTTTTCAGACTGCTTTTTAACGTACACACCCTGGTACTGTTAGGAGCTGAGATAAATGCAGCCTCTCCAGTGCTTTTCAAAAACAGTTCCTCTGTCAAGAAAGTATCAATTATTCTAAAATACAACTGTGTGAACAATATGAAGATTGTTAATTCTTTCTTGGTTTAGACATACAATTCAGGCAATTTTTTTCTTTTAAGCTGAAAATGGATAGAAATTCCGCTCAAATACCTGAGGTGGCCTAACATAAGCATCTGTAAGGACTTTGGTGGGGAGTTCTTCAGAGATCCTGTTCAATGGATACTGTAAGAATTTGTGTGCAGGATTTATTGTATCAATTGTGAATGTAGGCAAACATAGAAATTTTATTGTTTTGCTTATTTTTTCATTTTTCACTTAATTTTCAAAAAAATACAAACCCCTGGATGCCTGAAAGGTCTCCATACTTCCTACTGAATGTGTAATATTTTAAAGGGCAGGAGGGAATGAAACACAGAAAGAGGTGAAAATGTGTGAACAATTTAGTTATCAAAAAATATCTTAGCAAGGTAGAACCTCAATAACACCAATAATCTTCCTCTAATTGTCCTTCAGTTAATGGAGCTCATGAAACAAGTACTGCATTCTGTCTTTTCATCTACCTGCTTCACCTTTCCTCTTCTTGAATTTACCTTTTATCATTCAAAGGGTTATTAGATATCTAGGACAAATAGTTGAAAGACCTGAAAGGTATTTTGATGTGTAGTTGACTAATAAGGAAGCTTTTCTCTAAGTTCAGTTTGTATCCAAGTGAAATGTGTCTCATACACACCGAATTTCATAACATACTGAAGAATGAAGTGCATTGTCATTGTTCTGATGATGATGATTATTATTATTATATAGTATTTTCCGATTCTGCTCTTTGCAACAGCTGTCCAAGGGGCAAAACATTTCATGTTTCCCAGGGAAATGGTGGTTACTGTAAGGATTTTATAAACTAGTTTTCATCTTTATTGGAAGGAAAAATACAGATTAATTTCTAAGGAGTAAAATAATACCATCTTATGATAATAGCAGACTAAATATTACTTATTTTAGTCATAATTCAAATTAAACAATAATATTAATAAAAGGAGAGGCACTCAAGCTGGCTTATTAGAGTTAAGTCAGAATTTTAAACAACATCTAAGGAACATCTCAATAGCCATGCTGCTGTCACACACACCTGCCCTGCTCCTTATCCCAGATAAGGTGTGTGTTTGAAAGAAGGGAAGATCTGCATCCTGAGAAGTCACTTGTAAAAAGTCTTCCCCCTGCCCTTAAATCCAAGTCTCAAGAGGACTCTGCACACATCCCCAAAGGCTACTGCGGGCTGAAAGTTGCCGAATATCATGTTTAATACTCTTAGTCGCGCAGAAAGAGCAGCGGCTGGCCGAGGCTCACTAGATGGTGCTAGGCACAGGTACAGGCACAGGCATAGGCACAGGCACAGGTACAGGCACAGGCACAGCAGGCACAGAGGCAGCAGGCACAGGCACATGTACAGGCACATGTACAGGCACAGACACAGCAGGCACAACAGGCACAGCCAGGCAGAAGCACAAGCACAGGCACAGGCACAGGCACAGGCACAGGCACAGACACAGGAGGGAAGCGCAGCTCTCCCCAGCCAGACACATTGCCTGCTGGGGCCTGTGTCCTAGGGAATGCATGGGAGCATCTCTGCACCACAGCAGCTGGCATTAAAATGGTGGGCAAAACAGCTTTGCAAACATGACTCACACATATCTGGAAAGGAACCCGTGGTGTGCATTTTTCAGATCATCCCAGCATTTAAAATCAGCTTTTGTGTCTGATAATAAACAGCTTGTTGGAGTTGCATCATTATTCCCCTTCCGATCTTACTTTAACACTGTCTTTTGATGTTCCGTTTTTCTACACTTCTGTATTAATTACTTCATTATTGTTTATTCCCAGTTTGCCTTTGACAAATCTACCATCTTGTCAATAGGTTGTTTTCCTCAGTTCCTGTGTGCCAGCTTTCCTCAGGGCCACATCTCAAGTTTCTCACTTTTACCCCACCAATGATTGTAGCTGAGACACTTGCAAGTCCAGTTTATGCTGAGTTGCATCCTGCTCCAGACAAGAAAGGGTGAAGTGTTTGACACCCATGTCACTGTCAGAGGGTCCCTGCCCTGGCTGGGGGCCATCTGCGGTCCCCCAAAAGTGTCTCTGCCCGTTTTCTGATTATCCCTGAACAGGACCTCCTCGTGCTCCCTTGACCCATCATTTATGTTCTGTTTCACTGGTTTTGAAGCCACCTGGAACTACCCTGTGGCTGCTGGCAAGTGCCACCAGCAGCACCAGTGCCTCATCCCCCTCCCAACAACAGTTTTCTGGCTGAACTTTTGGATGTAAACAACATACATTTGAACAGCATGTATGCAAGAAACTCCTTAAAGAAATGTCAGCCAGTCCCAGCACCTCACACTAAATCTGGTGAGCCTATCCTAATGCAAATGCTGGCTTTTACTTTGCAAAGCACACAATACCGTGTGTGTGTTTTTAAATAGATGAGTATTTCTGTCTCTTAAATGATGAAACAGTAACACAGATACTTGCTGCTGGTTAACAGGTAACTACTGTAATGTTAGTTCCCTGTACTTCAACAGGTTCTTAACTCATAGGACGAGACAGACAGCAGCTTCGTGTTGAAGGTCAGCTGGTGGGGACAGGCAGGTGAGCACAGACTTTGGTACAGGGAATCACATTTGTAATTTGTAGTTCCATGGTCATTTCCATTCCTGCAAAACTCTTTTTCCATATTTCCATTCTTAATGTACATATGACTTTCTGGATAATTTAGGATCGATTTTATATGAGGCGGCTAAGCCTACCAGCTTCCTGTGATTCTGACTGTATCTCCCTGGAGTTTTCAAACCACAGTGCTGCTCTGGGTTGAATAACAGTAAAATTTTTCCTTTGCTTAATGAATACTTCTCCACTGTGTCTGTAAAAAGGCAATACATATTTTGGAACTGACTCTTTAAATACACACTGATACTGTTTCTATAGTTGTCTCCCTCACATTAGTACAAATAAACAACTGAAACTAAAGGTCACAAATAAGACATGCAGCAACTAGAGACTGATCTGGTTGAAGAAATCAGTATAATTGCCTGAAGGGTGATGGTGCTGTGCCCATTTGCAGCTGTTGGGAATCATCACCTTTACTTTTGTGACCACTTGACTTATGGCTGTACCCTGTGAAAGTTTGGTTCTGTAGTTTAAGACATGTATAAACTCTTTTTATTTCTCCCAGTTGAAGCATGTATTTGTATTTTGGAATTAGATGAGAAGATTTAAAAAAAAAAAAAAAAAAGAAGATTTTAAAAAAACCAATCAAACAAAAAAAACACAAACAAACAAACAAAAAACCAAACCACAAAGTACCCACTACAACATGTAATAAATATCCTAGAAAACAATGTTATTTCTTCTAATATCCATAACTACCAGTAAAATAGTGGTTAGGTAGAGTTGTTCTTAAATGTATGTACAGTAAGGCATAAACACTGTGTTGGAAATGCAAAAAAAACCCCAACTAATAGGAAACTGATATTTTACTCCTATATTAATTGATATAACTAATATACGAAAATAGAGCTATGTACAGTTCCAGTGAGTACTGAGACATATAGCATGCACGGTAGTAGCATCACATAAGTCTCTTCCATATACGGTCAGTGGCAGGAATAAAACATTTGGCTTTCTCCATGGAGTTGTGACAATCTACCTGATTAAACTGTCACACTTAGAAAGTGACATTAGCATTATGAGCATCTCAGAGGGAAGGGATCACTCAAACCTGCTGTCAGTCAAAGAACAGTTCCGGAGGTTGGATTCACATCTATTGTATGGAAAAATAGCCATATCCTGATGCTAATCACATGAAAATCAGACTGTGCTGCAGATTTCAGGCTGAACCCTTGAGAGAAACCCTCACCTCAAGGCACCTGGCAATGACTAGCCATAAACAGCAGTAAGTAATAAGGAACACATGTGAAGAAAATGAGGAAACATGTCCGTCTTTCCATTGCTTTTGATGGGCTGAAACACATGGTCCTATCTGAGACTTCATAAATGGTGCTCTGAAGAAAAAAGAAATGTTTTAGCCACAAATGCAAAAAAAATGACAGGAGAGAGATATGGAGTGGGTCACATTTTGGCTGAGCAGGGCAGGAGGAATCTTATTGTGCTTTAATCTACTTACTGAGAGATCACCAAACTGTTTTAGGAGGTACACCACAAAATGATGAGTGACAGAGGATACAAGGTGAAATAAAGTAAATTCTGATTAGAACTAAGAAAGAAAAATTCTTTACAATGGAAAGGGTCACATTTTGGAGTAGGTTTCCTAGTGAGTTTATGGAATCTCCACCACTGGTGGTATTCAGAAGTTCACTAGGTATATGCCCCTGAGTGGCCTGGTTTAACATAGAAGATAGCTCTCCTTTGAAGGGATTGAACCAGGTCACCTCCAAATACCTCTCTCTGACTTCTGTAAAGTAAAGAAGCTGCCTCTGTATTATCTGTTTTACCTGTTCTGGCTCTAAAGAGATAATCCCAGATTACTGACCATCCACTCCATCAATAATCCCATCCAGAGAGAACAGTGTGGTTCCAGCAGAGGTTACCCATGAAGAGCATTAATCCAGAGGGTGTCCAACTGGAACTCAGCACTACAGCAGCCATAACCCTTCTTTTTACAGGAGTATTTGGTGTTGGACCCTGTTGGTCATTTACAGATTGCAGGTTGTTGCCCATATAGAATGTCATGTCGGTGGTCCCAGGGCTGTAGGTCTTTTCTGTCCTTTTGTTCTCTTCCATCAAGTGTCCTGTTCTTCCAAGGATTTGTACTTTCAACACACTTTTAAAAAATAGAATAAAAAAGTACAGAAGAGAAATAGAGGCAGAGCAGTTTCTGAGGGCTGCCATGATGGCTCAGGTGGCTTGTACAGAGTAGATGGTTTGAATGTGGGGTGGGAGCCAGAAAGGTCATGAAAAAAGAAATTATCTCTGACTTGGTGAATGCTTAGATGGCTACTCTTGTATCTTTGACACAAGAGATGTGCCATAGATATACTTCTCCTGCTCTATTTGATAAAATCTATATTTTTCTCTCCCTTTCCCCTATGTTTGAATAAACAAAAATAGAACAGAAAGCCCAGTTTACAAACAGGTCCCTGATCTGTAAAGTACTTTCCTTTAGTGGCAGACTTGCAAGGCCTCAGGAGATATTTTCGAGGTGCATGACTTTATCTAATGACAAGAGTCTTTGATGTCACTTACTTACTACTTGGAACTAATTCTGAGATTGTAAGTATGTGTTCAAGTATGCAAGATGCATTCTACCCCACAGAGCTAAAAAAAATAAATAAATGCCACCATATTGCTAGGACTTTTTTAGATCTTGTGTTCAACTTTCCATTCTAACTTGCATATTTAATCCTTAGTAGTTGCACTGGTAAAATGAGTGAGTCTCTCAACAGGGAGTAAGGGTTACTTCATGCCAAGGTGACTCTAAAGCTAAAAAGTACAAATTCCCATAATCTCACTGTCTGAATTTCCTCATACATTATAAAATATATCACAGGGATAAAAATAAAAAAGTAATAAAAAAAGAAGACACAAGCATTATAGTTCATTCTTTATCCATTCTAAACAGAAGGTAGATTTAGGCAGGTATAATATGTGCAGTACATAGCAAAATGCAGCATATGAGTAATCTCCCCAAATTCATTTCTTTAGTCTTAACTTCTGGACAACTTGCAGTAAAAAAAAAAAAAAAACAAACCACCAAAAAAACCCAGAAACAAAAACAAAACAAAAAACCCCCCCAAAATCAAAACAAAAACAAAAAGATCAAAACAACAAACAGAAAACAAAAAACCCAAACCTAAACCAAAATCTAAAAATAAATACATAAAATCTAGCAAAAAAAATAATAAAAAAAAAAGGGGTATCTACTTTTTAGAAATGTCTTTACTCAGATAAGTGAACACAACTGCCATGAAAAATACCCCGTTCTTGCGACTGGTAGTCTGTGCCTTTCAGCATTAATCAAATTGATTTTGAGTAAAATTACTTTGAGAAAAGATGAGTATAAGAAATTGTACTGAGTTTGTGCTCAGAAATTTACAGTAGACCTCCCAAGGTCAGACTGAGATCTGGTTAGTCATATGATTTCTCTAATGGTATTAAATAAGCAAATCATATCAGAAATTCTGTCATAAGGGGATTGCAAAATCTGAGATACTGATTGGGATGAAAGGCTGCTAATGCTGTAGGGCATAGCTATCACTGGATGTAATTGCTGTAATTTCTTACTAAATAGTCATTAACCAACATGAGGTAACATTGGATTAGAGTTGTTTCTGGTAAAATATGAAGTTATCTTATGAGGTCTGCTTGTCAGAAATGGACTTTTATTCCAATAAATAGAAATTGACTTTTTTTCCAATTCTTCAATTCAATGAGTTTAAGTAAAAAATATGTAAATAGGAACTTAATGTATAAATAAATCTCTAAGTTAGTTGATTAAAATCCTTGAATCAGAGCAAGGAAACTTTTGGTATGTGATGCTACTTCTGGTACACAGTCTAGAAGGTTAGATCTTTACATCTCACAGTTTAAAAAGAGTAAATTCTGATGAAATATGTGGGGTTTTTTATGAAGTTACCCCAATTTAGTAGTTGTAGGCTTCAGTGTGCAGAAGTCTTTGAATTTAAATCAAAGCAGCTAAATCTACATACATTCTGTATTCTAAAGAAGAAAGAGAGGGGAAAAACCTCTTGCAAATAAGTGGGGTAAATAGCTTCATCCAGAGAGATATTAGGAAACAAATATTTGTGCAATGCAGGAATGTTCAATAACAATGTTCTATCAGCAACATAGGGATAAAATAAACTTGCTAAAAGTGTTCAAAGGATATGTTGGGTATGTTAGGATAACAGGAATAACAATAACGCAGCAGTTCATCTTCAAGGCACATGGGAAATGAGTAAGAGGCAACATATGCACACTACAGCAGATACGTGCACCAGAAAAATGTGAGGATGAATTTTTTGTAGTAAGAATGATCAGAAATTGGAACAGTTTCTCTAAAAAGATATCATAATTTTCATCCATGAAGGTACTCTAAACTCAACTGCACAAAACTGAGTATTTTCTGACTTTGAGGTTAGCTGTTCTTTGATTTGAAACCGGTACAGATGACCTCCAAAGGTCTATTCCAACTTAAATTATTCTATAATTCTGTGATCTTTCTTAAACTGGGTAGTTAGTTTTCTATACTTATTAAATGTGATGCATTTAATTTTCCTGGGCATACCAAACTTGATGTGAGTGACATCAGAAGTTCTTTAAATGTGGTATTTGAACTAGGATTTGGTTTATACACTTGAAATTCCAGGGCAGAGTGGGAAAAAAGTGTCTGTGCAGCTTTCCTAGGATAGTAGTGATGAGTGGCCCCATGTGGAAAGTTTAGGGAGTATTATTTTGATCCAAACTTCTTAGTTCATGTCATCTTTACATTATCAACACTTTTTCAACTCTCCAGGAAAGGTATAGCATGCTTCAAGAACTCTCTTGCAGACTCTGGCTTGACCTTTGTTTTTGAAAACTTAGAGGCATCCCCTGCATTTTAGAATTTTTCTTGAATAGTTTTGCCCATTGTGATGTCAGATTTATTGGCTTCAACAAAACTGATATTATTTTAGGTTTTAATGATGATGCAGATTCCAGCTTTTGCTGTTTGTTTATTTGTCTGTTTCTTCCTTTTTTTTTTTTTAATGAAGCTGGAACCTCTTTATGTTTCATCTGTACAGCTGTCCTGATTTGATGTCATCTCCACAGCATCAGGAACAGATTTACAAGTGCAGTCTTTTTAACTACTGCTATCTTATATGTTTGATCACTGCAAATGGTTTAACTGATGAATCCTTGCCCTAGTACACTAGATTAGACATTTTTATGGTTTTCCTAATATGGTGTTACAATAAGTCACTTCTACCATTTACTTCAATGTAATCAGGTAACTTGCTTCTAAGATTTTAATCAAGCAATATTTCAGCAATTTCTATGCCAGTTTTCAGACTGATGGTCTATTATGCATAGGATGTAGAGATCTGACTTTTCAGGTTTTTTGAAATGTCTTTTCAATGCTTTTAACAACATTTCACACAAAACCATAGGAAGTGAATACCAGAAATCAAAAGCAATATGCTTACAATCATAGTCTTCTGAAAATGATTTAAACTCATAATAGTCAATCTGTAAGTCATATCACTGCTGCATGGGTATGTCACATCTCAGAAATGTAGGTGCATATCAGAGTTACATATTTAGCAATTACATTCTCTAATGATGATATTTATGGAGAGCATTATGACAGGGTTGAAAAAGAAATTCATATCATGCCATTATTTCCAGTATTATCACCAGAACTATTTTCAAACATATGTCAAGAGCAAAATGGTGAGTTATTTTTTTTCCTCTTCAACGTTTTATAATCAATATCTCTCTTTTTAACAAATTTATATGCTGATGTTCTGCTTTAACCTTCATGGACCAAAAAGATTTTTCCTTTTCACAGGGCACAGTTGCTGAAAGAGACACAGCCCACAGTTTGATGTCATCTGGCTACTTCAGAGCTAGTTACCTAGAGCCCTTTAGAAATGGTTAAGAAAAACAAGGGCATGATTTATCTAACCTCTTTTAGATGGCTACTTCAGGACATGAGATGAATCATGTTCTAGAGATCATTTGTGCTCTCCACAGAATGTACAAAGAGCTTAAGCAACTACCCCATAGGAAGATCATTAAGGTGTGGGTTACTGAGCTTGGTCCAATGAATCCTGGCCTTAGCCCCCTGATTTTAGACCTGAAAGTAACAGTTCTGTTATTGTTGTTGTTGTCGCCATTGCTGTTGTTATTGCTATTATTATATTTATGCCAAGTTTTATTCTTACAGTTTGCTCACAGTTACTCAGAATTGTTATCTCAAGTATATATTCATGGATTTACCTGCCTAGAAAAGCTAACATGAGGTGTCATTCTCAAACTGTTTTTTTATTTAGCAAAATCAAGTATGTCAGTGTGGACCAAAGTCACAATATTCAGGCACCCATCCTAGATGTACATTTTTATATGTTTGGTTTTGGGTTTCTGGTATAACTTTGAAGAACAGTTTGGAGTTGACTCAACTTTGCTGAATATTCAGTACAATTTCTATGTATAAATTTCAGTGAGTTTCTTTTTACTGTTGTTTATGCTTAAAGTGCTATCTAGGTAAAATCAACAGCAGGGGGCTTCTGAAGACAATTTGTAATATATAGTTAATTTTGAATGAAATATAGTATAATAATTGCTAATTTTAGCGATATCTTTTAAAATGTTTTATTATTGAGCTCCCTAACTGAACAATTTACAAATTCTGTTTTTCCAGCTTTGGAAATTGTAACTGAAATTGTATTGTTCATTTTCTGCAATCAACATAACCCTGACCATTCTCTTTGCTCTCAGAAATCACTCTTTTCAGGGAATGGGGGCATTCTGATAAGAACATTTTTATTTGTGATTATTACCTCAAGGCATATTTGCATGGATGTAAAGTCTCATACAAACAATCCAGGACTCAAGGCCTATGACAGATAATGTTTAAAGTTAATGAATCTTTGGAGTTCTCTTTCAGGTCATAGAGAAATTGTATTCCAGTTCAAATGAAGCACTAAAAGGGTGTTGAAGTGTATTTTATTCATTTCAAAATGAAACTATGTGGAGAGAATAAATATTGCCTGGTGATGATAGTGCAACTCTAGGTAGCTAAACATTGCTTTCATTTGTGAGAAGCAGTGTGGAACTACAGCAGTTTCTTCTCTGAAATTGTCCTACTTAAGTCTTCTTTGTCTTCTGTTTGCTTCACAAAAATGTACCAATCATATTAGTGTAAAAATAAAACAAAGCAAAATTAAACCCTCTTTCTGTGAAGAAATGGGTAGAAACATATATTATTTTCATAGAAGTCTTTATTTAGCCATCAGAGTAGAAGACATTTCAGATTCAGCTCAGGTTGATAGTGATTTAAGTGCCAGCATAGCATAAAGGTCATACCTAATTCGTAAGCCATCTGAGATTTTCTCTCCCTTAAATATCACTTAAACATTTATCTTTTAAATATCAGAACAATTAAACAATTTGAGATCACTATCATAGGTTATTATTGTTAGGTTAAAATGTTTGTCTCCTAAAACATTTGTTGCACATTAAGTAGATGCTGCTGAGTTCAATTTAGAAATCAACAAGTTTCACTGGCTTATGAGGCACAAATGACCATATTGATCCTTCCATTTCTTAAATATATTTATCTGCTTCAAATGAATAGAATACTATATAAATAGTTTGACAAAATAAAGTTAGAGATACAAAAGTGCTGACAGATGCCTTCAGTAGATTTAAAATCAGCCTTGGGGTCTAGTGTAGTTAAGCACTTCTGTCAATCCCTGCTGTCAACAAAATGTCTTTGTGTAATTTATGGTCTTACAATAAAATATTAAATAAGTCAGTAAAAGACCACCTAGTATTTCCTCCTACCTGTAAGCTTATATTTATTTTCTATGGGGTATTTTTAATGGATTTAGGTGTTGACAGGATTAATACTTGAAATGTGGTTGCCTCAGACTTATTTGCAATCATGTTTCAAATCTAACAGACTGCAATTCTTTATTTATTAAGTTGAATATTTCTTTATTATGAGGAAAAGATCTTTGACAAACATTTGAGCAAAATTTGGAATGTATATAATCTGCAGTGCAATATACAGGATGGCCTAGGCCCACGTACAATTGCTGTATTTACTAGATTTATCTGCTTATCTTGAGGTAAATCTAGGTTTTCTCACATAGTGCTCCAGTGAACTGTGTGGCTTCACCCTCAAAGGAGAAGAAAATAAAGCCTGAAACTCTACAGGAACCAGAGCTACAGAAACTGTGGTGCTGGTGTATGAAAATCTGATGTAATGGGTTTTGTTTCTCTGGGTACAGGTAAAAGTAGACACGACAGTAAGTTTGGTGTTAGACATTTCACTTAGTGCTCTGTTGCAGTCTTCAGGAAATAGGTAAGTGATGGTGGAGTAAATGATGTGCTGCATAAACGCTGTGCATTGAGAGAACAATCATATTCTCATTTACTGTTTTGATTCTGTGAACACAGACATGGTGGTTTGGTTTTTCTTTTGAGGGAATTCCACTGTTTTTCTTTTTAGAGGTCTGTTTTTCATGGTAGTAAAACAAGCATAAGCATTTGGGTTGTGTGTTAATGTTTGCCACAAACCTTCGGTGTTACAAGAGAATCTGGCAGCAAATGAGAGCATCTGCGGTGTATTCTCAACTTCTTTTCAGCCATCACTCTGAACCTAAGGCAGATGGATGAGGATTTCTCTGACATATTAAGTGCTTCAATATGAACATCTCTGAGGCTGTAATTTAACATGATACTTGAAGCCTGACTTATTTTGTTGTTTGGGCATTTTTCCCCGAGAAAATATTAAAGCATAAAGGAACAAAAGGTACTGTTCTATGAAGGTATAACAACACCATTTAGATCACAAGCTACTTGCTCTAGCTGTGACATTGTTTATTCAGTTATTGTGCAACCATCCATTATAGATCCTCTTAGTGCATTTATTTTTTTCATCAATCAAAAGAAATTATGTAATGTTATGTTTCCTGAATGTTTAATACACTCAAATGTGTTTATATCTGGCTATAAAAATATAGCAGGTGGTGGGTTTCCCCCTGGCACGGTGGCTGCGATCCTTACCAGGGGGCAAGCTCTCCGCCCTTCCCCCCTCCACGTGGTTCCCAGGGGACCGGGAACAGCAGC